>JARHVA010003691.1:1385000-1878036 GCA_037957365.1 Torreya grandis | reverse complement strand
ATATTTCAAAATGATTACATAAGATAGTTCAATACAAAAAATAACATCTTTTATAATATTCTATCTATTCTATATTACTAAGTTTAAATACAATGATATACTTCAATGGTATATCACTTTGATTTGTACATCTCCATAAGGATGTTACGAGGTGCAAGCTATTCCATAGTAAATACTTGTGTTTGGAACTATGTCATGATACAACCATAAATCTATGCAATTTGTTATATAGTTTCTTGAATAAACCCTCTAGCATTATCCCTTGACCTTAAAACTTTTGTCTCATCCTTAAGAAAGTCAAATTTAAATAATACCATAAATTTTTTTAAGGACTTGGGCCTTGCATAAAAAATGTTAATACTTATTGAAAATCTTGGTCTTGAAGGCTTTCCATTCTTTGAGGTAACTAGTCACTCCTTGGGATTTTTGTTCTCAATGTATATATTTTTAAGTCAATTTAATGATGTCATCAAGGGTGAAATGAGTTACAACATTATTGAATGAGGGTGAAATAATTTATTAGTTCTCTTGATTCTTTGATCTCAATTCTTAGTTTTGCTCTTTGTTGATGTTGTTCTCAAAAAAATTCACTTAGTGCTAGAATTATCACCCTCTCTATGCCCATGGAACATTTATAAATATTATATTGTGATGATACTTGGTCTAATTCTTCCTCAAGGTTGTCTAAATCCATATTTTTCTCTAGTGGTTTTGTTGGTGACCCAAGAGTATAAATAAAATATGAATCAACATATGATATTGATTTATCTATAAAATCAATATGTTGTTTGACTTTGGTGTGGTGTTGTTTGTTCTCCCCCAAGGGCTTAGTATTTTTTTCAAGTTTTAACTCTTATATTGCACTAGACCTGATATTTTACCTCTCTTCCTCAGTGACATAATGATGTTTGATAAAAAATTGCCAAGTTTTATTGAACCATTGAGTGATTGGTAGATTTTGATCTATTTTAATTTATGATCTTGCATTCATAATCACTTAGATGGCATCTTGTAATTTTTTCCTCTAATTTTATGCATATCAACATATAATCATATTGTGCACTCTCTTAAAATATGTTTCTTAAATACTATTTTTGACTAGGGGTTAATTTATGTAATTTGATACTAGTTCTTGGTGGCATTGTTTTGATAAATATGAAAGACAAATGGATGGTGTTGAATTTTTAACATTGGGATAAAATTGATTTAATTTAAGTGAAGAAATATTAAGTGTTTAGAGTAAGGATGGATGAAGTAGTGGTTAATTATTAATTATAAATGAAAGGTGGAGTGGAAACTAGTTGCTAAAAAAATGACGGTTGTGATATTTGGATAAGTTTATTTAGCCCAACTTATGTTGTGGTTTTCTTTTGTATGTCATTGGTGTTTTTGGAAACATCCTCAACCACCTTTATTCTTCTATTTTTTTAGTTGCTTTATATGCCTCTTATTTCTCTTTCGATTATTTAACTTGGAAGGTGGCATCTTCTATCACCTTTTTCTTTTTCTACTCTTCCTATGCTTTATATTCTCTCTCTCTCTCTCTCTCTCTCTCTCTCTCTCTCTCTCTCTCTCTCTCTCTCTCTCTCTCTCTCTCTCTCTCCTCTCTCTCTCTCTCTCTCTCTCTCTCTCTCTCTCTCTCTCTCTCTCTCTCTCTCTTTATAACTTTTTCTATCTTTATCTTATGTCTCCTTTTCCTTTTTTTCCTTTTGTTTTTTCTTTTTCTTTTTCTATTGTTTTATTTTTATTTATTTTTATTTTTTCTTGCCTCTAATAATTTAGTTACTATTTATTTATCTATGATATCTTTTTTAGTTAGCCTTACTGTTGGCTTCAACCTTTTATTTTACCATGGCTTCTTCTTTGTCTTTATTTTATTTTTTTCATTTGTTTAGCCTTTGCCTTGGTTGAGGATTCAACAACTTATTTTTTCTCTTTATCTAGTATGATATCTATGTCTTGGTCTATATTTGTTCCTTCTTCAATCTCTATGTCTAATGATGTCTCACATACATCGATGGGGTGGGGGGGGGGGGGAGGAATTTTGAACTTATCTCTAAATATGTGGGGATGTGTTTATCACTTGTGCTCTTTTGTTTTTATTTCTTTTTTGTGAAATCTTAGTTATTTGTGGTGGGGATATGTTCTTAGTTTTATTCTATGAAAAAACCCACCACCCATGGACCCACCATAACTTTTAATGATCTGGGTTGGCTTCCCCTTTTTAGGTACCTAGACGTCCACCAGTATTGTTATTTATTCTATGAATTGAAATTGAACTCATTTTTCATTTTTTCTATTTATTTCCTCCTATGATGCTATTTTTATTACAAATTAATATATGTATTCATTTTTTTCTACTACTTCACCACTAGATGATACTCTTATTAATTCAACCACTAACTCTTCCATAGTGGATTGTGTGCCAGTTCATCTGAACTTACTCAAAACTTGTTGAAAGCCCCAGATGATGGAACAAGTTATTCAATTTCATTTTCTAACACTTCTTACTATAATGGTATAACAATTTTGGTATGTTTACCAAATGAGTGGATATAGATGTAATTAATGGTGGAAGTAAAGTAAAACTCTTAATGGTATTTATCTATTATTTATGGGGAAATATGATACCATAAACTAAGGGTTTATTATAAATTAGTGTCTCACCTTATCAAAATAATAAACTATTATTCTATGACCATAGTCTCTTAATAATTTTTTATTTTTTATGTTATAATCATTATTTTATCCCATTCTATTTTTTCAATTTTTTTGGGAGGGTGTTTGTGTATTACATAACTAAGAAAAGAAACAAATATCTATATCAAAAATCATGCTTGCCTCTCTTAATATTCTTAATGTTGGCATTTAAGTTATCTAGTAGGCCTTGATAGAGGTTGAATTTGGTATTAATTGACATCATATCTAACACCACCATTATTTTCTTAGAGATCACACAATCTTGCCTATTAGTAAATTATATTTTCTATGCTACTAATTTGATTTCATACTTTTAGGTGGCATTAGGGATGGTTGTTATTTCTATGTCATTTTTCCTTTAATAGAATTTAGACAAATGATAATTACTATTAATTTTAATGAACCCTTATTTTTGTAATTCATAATACTATTTCCTTCATTAATTAGTCATATTACTCTTTCAATTTCTTGTGTGGTAATGCTATGAGACTGGTCAAAGAAGAAAATAGCATTCTACACACAATTGAGTAAAATTCTAATTGTCGTATCTTCTAACATGAAGTAAATAAATCTTTCCTAGATATTGAGCTTCATCTATGGAATTCATTTTGATTTAGGGTTTCAATCACATATCTTTTATTTTGGTATATCATGTTTGAGTTATACCTAGTCTACCTCCATTCTGGTATGGTTAATTTCTATCAAATGTGTATGAATGTATTTTATTATATCCTCAATGTAAGCAACATTATATGGTAGCTTGAAAAATTATCCTTTCAGACCTGCTGCCTTAGAATTTGGTGAAACATTATTTAATTTTAAGAAGATGAGTGTTCTTGTATCCATAAGGATTAGGGCATTCTTTTTTCCCATCATTGTTTTGTATTGTAGCTCTTGTAGTCTCAAATGTAATTGGAAATTTTTTTACAAAGTTTTGGTTCTTAGAAATTTTGGAGGAATGGAAGTGAGGTTAGATCTATTTTTTATATTTTCCTATGGTTATAGTTAGTGATGGAGATCATGAGTGTATTTGTTGGTGATCATGCATCAACCATCTTCCTATCCTAGCTATTTCTTATTGGTTGGACCTATTTTATCCATCACATTAGTTTTGATGACTCGTTATGTGAAATTAATGTTATCATTGATAAAATATATAAACCAATGCACGTGATCTAGAAGATTAATTGATATAAAATCATAATGGAATAAACGTAGATCAATGTTGACATAAAGATTTAGGTGGGAAAACCTTGAAAGTAAAAAAACCCCAATAATTGATATTCATAAAATCAAGAAATATAGAACCCCAATACAATTATTCTCTTCTCACTTATCCTCTATAATTTTTTTATTTACATAACCTTTGAAAATATAGTCTACATGAAAATATTAATGTTTTCACAATTCACTGAAGTTCAATCAAATGAATAATAATAGGGGTAAAATCCTATTTATAATATATTTGAGGAGAGGTGACCATTGTAACTGACGGGTCCATCCTTTTTCATGAAAATAATGGTACAATATATTTAAATTATTTACATGAGATTATCTCATGTTAATAAATTAAATACATTTATTTTATTTATTAATTATTTAATAACATTAATGGTAAATATCTCACTTAAGCAATATTTGTTCAACACTCCCCCTTAATGTTAATTGGGGTATAAGCCATATTCACCTTAATAAATTAATTATACTATGTGTAAGTTTTTTAAGATTTAAAAACCTTCATCATGTCAAATGTCACCTTTTGAAACAAAAAGAATTATAATCCATAAACTACCTGTAAGTAAGTTTAGGATAACATGATCCTGAGACTACATCTCATAGTTTCTCATTAATAATTAACTAAGCATATTTGGAGCCTTTTATAATATAAGGAAATCCATTAAAAATTATTCTTTTATGTAATGGGTAAAAAATTAAAATTTTTACATGAAGTTTACAATCACACAACTTCCACATAAAGGTTACAATACTTTACAATTAGAAGTATAGAGAAGAAGGAACACATGGCCATTTGGAAGTGGTGTTGTCATGCACACTCATCTTAATGACAAATTTTGGAGACCTAAAATTACACAAAACTAAAAAAATTGGTAGCACCAAGTGGTTTTGTGAAGATATATGCCACTTTTTCATCCATAGAACATAACTACAGATCAATATCACCATTTAAGAATTTTTTTAGATAAAATTTACATGAACTTCAATATTCTTAAATCATTATTGATACACACCTACACAAAACTTAAACACATCCAAAAATAGATTCATGATAGCATAGTATGGTTAGCATCACAATAACCAAATACATAAAAATATGACATGTTTTTATATAGTAAAACACATTTAAAACAATCAATTCATATTTTAGGTAAACAAGTTCATTACTTAGATTATAAAGTTTAGTGAAAAACCTAAGTTATTTTATGCAATTCATAATTGGACATCTCTAATATTGATAAGATGAGCATCTTCAACTATCATGTGATGCATATAAAATAATATACTATTAACATGATACTATGTTTAGCCAAATATTAGATATCTTATTAGCAGTTACTCATTTTATAATTTGAGTCTTATCAAAACTTTACAAGTTTAATATGCTTAAAAAAAAGAGAGATATAACCTCTCATACATTAAAGATGGATAATTTTAACATGATATGTAGTCATCCAATCAAACAAACATGAGATTGAAACAAATATTTTTGAGATGTATAAATATTAGTAAATTAAATGATGAAGGGATAATAATACAAACTCCATTTACTCTGTGTATTTCATAACATATTTTATCATCAAATGAAACATATAAGTATGTTAGCATAAATAATTAAATAAAAAAACTATCAAATAAGAGTATCTAAGAAATTGAAACACAAAATATTCAAACTTATTAAGTATGATCTTGTTACCAAATGTAATAACGAAATATGACCATTTATTCAAATTAAGCATGATGTTATGCATATAATGTATTTCAATGTTAACTCATATAAATTTAAAATAATATATATATATATATATATATATATATATATATATATATATATATATATATATATATATATATATATATATATATATATATATATATATATATATATATATATATATATATATATATAAAGTAATTTTCAAGAATCAAACTAAATCACTTTACTAACAAATACAATGTAGATGAGACACTATCAATAGAGGTAGTATCTCTAAAGTAGCAACATAATAGTTTTGACAAAGAAAATGAAATGTCATGAGCATATATATACTTTGATGTATAAAAATATAAACATTAATCATAGATTTTATTCAAAATATGCATAATAATATTCATGGCTTTGGCCCATAAGAACTAGGAGAAAGATGCGTAAAATGCAACATTGTTCTAGCCATCTTAATAATAATGTAATTTTTACTTTCAACAATATCATTTTACTTAGGGGAATAGGGATTTGTTAATTCCAATTGAATACCACAACTAATTCAAAAAAACAACAACTCTTTATTAACATATTCATCACCATTATCACTTCTTAATATTTTAATAGAAAAATTAGATGTATTTTCAATAACAATTTTAAATTCCTTGAATTTAGACAATACATCAATTTTTTTTCAATGAAATATGACCAAATCATTCTAGTGTAAAATTAATTGTATAAAAATAACCTTTAAGAGATATAAATTCAATAGGTCCTGCAACATCACTATAAATCAATTCTAAAGGATGTGAGGAATTCACATCATGATTCTTACGAAAGAGGTTAGTATGTTGTTTACCATGTAAGCAACCCTCATAAGTTTCATGACTAGAGGGGATAGAAAGAAGTTTAAAAACAAGATTATTTACAGATATATCATGTAAACTTCTAAAATTAACATATCTTAATCTTTCATGTCATAATTGATATTCGTTTTTACTATGCGATGAAAGAAAACATGAAGAATGATGGAAAATATATAAACCATTCTTTTGAACACCTTCAACAATCAAATATTTAAATTGATTTATAATGAATTGATTATCATTATTAAGTTATGAACAAGATAGTAAGTTATTTTTAAGCTTAAGTACATAGAAAATATCATTTATAACAATATTTAAAAATTTATCTTTTTCTTGTTTAATTGTTTTTAAGAAAGAATTATTTTATAAGAAAATATTTAAAGATATATATCTAAAATCACAAAAAATATTAGATAAACAAGTCATACAGTGTGATGTACTGCCATTTAAAATCCAATCATTTTCATTTGAATCAGATAAAACAATAACATTTCAATCGTAATTGTTATTATGATTAGGATTTTGATTCTTCTGCTTGTTTTGATTAGATTTATTCCCTTTATTATTTTTATAAGTTTGATGATTAACTCTATCTTTATTTTTATAATATGTTTATTTTCTATGATCAAACTTACCACATAACTTATAATTTACATTAAATTTAGGTTTATGATTCTTATTTTTAGATTTATTATTCCTATTTGAGTCAAAAATAGAATTAGGATTGAATTTATAATTTTTATTGTTATCATAAATAGTAGTTAAGGAAAGAAGTGCTTGAGTGGCATTCTCTTTATAATCAAAATTGGTCATAACTTACTCTTCTTTAATCAAGAGAGTAAAAAAGGTGGTAAGGTTAAGGATATCTTACTTAATTTGATATTTAAAATTCAAAATTAAAATTAAATTTCTAATCTTTTCATGAATATTTAATTGAATGATAAAATAAAGTAGTTGATCTCGAATAAAATTACATTTATAATCAAATAATCAAGATTTAATATTCTTAATTTTAACAAGAAAATTTACAACATTTTTATCACCTTTTATAGGTGTAGTTATCAAATCAATGATTAAATTAATAATTTTTGAGAGGTGAGTGCCTTCATTCATGGATCCAAAGAGTTTCCAAGAATCATTAGGATATTTATGATTAGTAATCTAGAGAATGAATTAATCTTTAACACTCTAAAAGATAATGGATATAACTTCCAATGATTTTTGTTGAAATAAATTGATAAGCTCAACGATCACATGTAATCCAAATGGGGTTCTTTCAATCTCAATGACAATATTTCACAACTTTTAGGCTATAAATTTAACTTTAACATAAATTTTCCATATATTATAGTTATTTTTATTAAACATTCGAGATTTATCTAAATAAAAATGAGGTGAATCCATATCTTCCCTTTAAATATGATAGTAACCAAATGCTTAAAAAGGATGCATTTTAGTGTGAAATTTTAACTTTATTTGATAGTAAAATAAATTTAAAGTGTAAATGCATAAAAATTGTTCAAATTAATGTCAAACAAATTACATTTTTTTCAAAATATTATGACAAAACAAGGTGTTTCAAGTGTCATAAATAATACACTAATATAAGAATAATTTAAAAAATTAACTTTTTTAATGAGTTTTAGAACTATTTTCCAAAATAAAGTGAATTACACATGCAACTATTATTAATTTCACAATTTAGATGCCAAATAATAAAAAAAAGAAATAGAGTTGTACTAATCTATGTGTCAAAAGAGTTACACTCAAAATATCTATCTAGATACTATTATCAAAAAAAGTTATAAAATAATAATAGGAGGTTTCAAAACACAAAATATACCATGTAAATGTGTCTAAAAGGTACCAAAACCTAGGGATTGACTAGTTACACAACTATGTTTGATAAAATATTCACTAGATTAAATGTCAAAATAAGGTCGATAGGTCAATTAGAGTTTTGAATACGTGAGAAATTGGAACAAAAAAAATAGAATTCAACACAAATAAATATAATCCTTCTAAAACCCCATAAAATTAAACACAATCCCAACATATAACCCTAAAAAAAATCCTTCTCTTTTCACTTCTCTGTAACAAAATTTATTCACAAAATATTTATAAATATTTTTCACACTTAAATATTAATATTTTCACAACTCACCAAAGTTCATTCGAATGAATATCAATAGGGGTAAAACCCTATTTATAATATACTCAAGGAGAGGTGACTATTGTAACCATTGGGTCCATCCTTTCTCATGAAATTAATAGTAAAATATGTTTAATTTATTTACACGAGATTACCTCATGTTAATAAATTAAATACATTTATTTTATTTATTAATCATTTAATAATGTTAAGGGTAAATATCTCACATAAACATGATTTGTTCCAATAATTATGTAATTTACTTGCTCTTTTGTAAATATTGCATTTGGTTGATTAATACCTCATATGGTAGTTTATGTTTTAATTAGATGTGATGTGATTGATTATTCACGTGACATCATTCGTGTATCTTTCTAGGGAGGTGTATTAGATTTTATACCAATTTATCTTGAGTATCTAAAATCAGATTTCATGGCATTGGTGTTTGAATTGCCTGACCTTGCTTACTTCAATTGGTAGGTTTTATAGGACCAAACACTAGTACCCTTAGTTTTACTTTTTTAAAAATCTTTCTAACTATAGTTTAATAGATTTAAAATTGAGGGTATTCATCATTATCCACTTTATTTATCTTTTATTTATTTAAAAGTCTAAATATGAACACATAAATTTACTGTGGTATAGCTTGCACCTCGCAACATCCTAAAAAGTTACACAAATCAAAGTGATATATGGAAATGACATGAACATTGGAGCATATTATTATATTTAGACTTAATAAAATAGATAGATATAATATCATCAAATCTATCTTATTTTTGTACTGATCTATCAAATATAACCATTTGGAGATATTAATAAATAATACTTAAGAGATCTATGATCCTTTTATGTGTTATGTGAATTATCTTATAATATGATCAATTGGACATGATAACTAAAATAATTAGATACTTTCTCTACATGTTAGCATGTCTAGAACATATAACTATGAATTCAAATTTTAACATTATTTTTATGTCAAAATAATCATCTCTTCTTCATGAATATTATTATATGTTATGTTCTATGCAATTAGATGAAGAACTATAGATATCAAAAGTATGTTTTTAGACATCTCATGTTATTATACAATTGTAGTATCCTACAGTTTACCTTTATAATCAATGATGAAGACTAAATAATTGATTGTTGACATGATTGAATGGCTTAATGCATGAATCAAACATGAAATTTCAGATTTGTATAGCTCAAGATATGACTTAGTGATGTGATTGATGGATAGGTGGTTAGTAAAATAGGAGCCAAAGTACTAGTATAAGAGCTACCAATGCGTGAATTGGATCAGTTAGTAATAAACCCTCACAACTATAAATATATACATTTAACTTGTGAATAAGGTTGTTAATTGGAGTATGATAAAAAATGAAAAAGAAGGGAAATGTAATGAATATAATAAGGGTGGTCTATGATCCATTTGATGTCTAAACCATTCTAAGTTGACTTAATTTAAATTATAATGATGTAAATGTGATAAAATAATATATGTTGTAGGTTAGTTGTAGAAAATTATAATGTTGTTATCACACATATTAATTTTTTAGAAAAAAATAAGATAAATCATCAATATTAGCTAAAATAACTAACAACTCATTCTAACTAGACATATGCACTAAAAATCATCACTTCAACATGAAAATAATGAGAAATCTTCCAAAAAAATATTATAAGCAATATGCTTTATATTCTTAATTTATGTTATCTACACAAGATATTATGAATATAGGCATGTGATGTTCATATTATTCTTATAAAATTAAATCAAAATGGGCATGTGCCCATTATACACAAGTCTATAAGATTATTATCAATAAGTGACCAATAATAATAGATGTTTATGTTCTTAAATCAATCATATGTCAAAAATTTACAAGTTTAAGTAATAATTATCCATTCAAATAAATTATGATATGGTGACTAATGTATCTAAATAATTTATTTTTACATGGTTTAAAATTATGTCAAATTTCAAATGTCATCATGATTTATTTAAACTGATAAACTATGAATAATTTTTTACAACATGAATGATAATGGATATTATGGGTAGCGTTCCATAATAATATATTACAATCATTAAAGCTGTATTGGATTGAGAAAAAAGAGATGAAAAGTGGTTTGTATAAATATACTCTCCATTTAACTATCACAATGATCTCTAGTTGTTTCATTCCTTATCATGGAAACATCAAGTAGTTGGGATAGTGTTACATACAAAATGCATTTCAAATAATGTAGTAAGAGTTTAGGTGGAGCACATAAACAACAATGACCACTTATCTCAAATTATTATATAAAAAATTGGCATGGCTCAATTGGTAAAACATCATAAATATTCTTATTTTTCATACAGATGAAAAATTGAACCATTTATAGTGGAAATCAGTAAAAATATTTGTAATAAAAGTAAAATATTATTCATAAGACTTTATGAATATGCATTCACTTCATCCATCACCCGCCACTTGAATATGGACAAAGAATTGGGAAAGAAAATTTTTTATTAAAAACTACTTACACATATAAGGAGGTAACTATTGGCAAAGATGGAAAAAAAAACTTTAGTATCATATAAAAAATTGGCATGACTCATTTAGTAAAACATCATAAACATTATTATTTGTCATACAGATGGAAAAAAACCATTTGTAGTGAAAATTAGTGAAAATATTTGTAATGGAATTAAACTATCATTCATAAGACTTTATCACTATGCATTCACTTCATCTATCACCCACCACTTGAATATGGATAAAGAATTGGGGAAGAAAAATTTTCATTAAAAAATGCTTACGTATATGAGGAGGTAACTATTGGAAAAATTGGAAAAAAAAGTTTAGTATCATGTTTCCAAGAGTTAAGGGTATCTACAAAGGACAAAAATCTTTTGAAGCATAGTGAAAAAGAATTTAATAAAAGTGAATCTTCAACATCTCAAAAGATCAATTTTTTCTATTCAATAAAAAATCATTCAATATTAGAGTTGAATGCTACCATGAATCTCCTCTTAAATACCAATACCAATCTCTTGATCCAACCAGTGTTGATAGACTAGTTAGCTCAATTTTGTATAATCGTGTGCCTCTTCAGTGGAATGAAATATTGCTTCCCTTTAGAAAAATAATTGGTGATATCTTGGACATTGAATTTGAGCATAAATTACAAGATCTAAAGACTAACTTTTACATCATCAATATAAAACATACCATGATAACTATGAAAATTATTCTAAAAAACCATGAGCTTAAATCTTTTCATGATAGATTCAAACAAAGGTCAGCTCATATTCTTCCTACCAAAACCACAATAGAGAAAGTAATTAGTATTTGCAAAAAATATATATATAACCAACAAAACATGGGTTCCAACACACTTTATTGACAAGTTGTATAAATTAGGGGCATTTTGTAATGAAAAAAAAGACTACAACACCTTAGTTCAAGAAAAAAAAAAGATAACTAATTATAAGGACCTTTATAAATTGAATTTAGTCTAGATAATAATAAAACGAACAAAAAAATACTCATTTAAAAATTCTATATACCCGATTAATGTATTTTGCTTTTATGTTTGCATATGGGCATTTGAAGAAGAGATTATGGGTATTTTTGAAAAATAAAAAATTGATAGCCTTAATGAGAAGTTGTTATTTATTATTCTTCCTGATGACATATGGGGAAAATAAGTTCTAGTTTTTTTATCTCTACACAAATGGTGGGTTGTATTGCTACCTTAAGAAAGATAATGACCTGAATTTCAAGTCAAATTCATTAAAAAAAATTACATTGAGTTTATTTAAAGGTGCAAATGGTATATTTGTGGAATAATTGGATGAAGATGAAGTTATGAGTGGATAGGTTTGGTGGAAGGTGACTTCTGACCTTGGTGTGAAGGAATAAAATTCAAGTGCTTATTGCAAAAGAGTGAAGGAGACTAGTCTCAAGGGTGAAAACTATAAACTATTTGAATTCATGGGTTCCTGAAGAAGTACCTATTTTAGGGCATGATGCATCAAATATAATATAAAATTTTTGCATGCATGAAAATCACTTTATTTAACTCTGTGAGGAATTTAGAAATGAAAAGATAAAAATAAAAAAAAATTGGTCAAGGAATCCATACAATAATAGAAGATAACACAATGATATCAAGGGATTCTATTGACCTCATAAAACTATATGTATCATTAGTTACAAAAAATTCTCTACCAAGGTATGAAGATACTTAAGATTCACATGTCAGTGTGTTTTTAATTTTATATTGGATAGAACATTAGGATCACTAGAACATCATATTTTTCGTAGTCTAGAGGTGGTTATTGTAGATTTTTAAAATGTTAACACTAATGTCACATAAAGTGATATTATAGATATGCTCTCTTGCATTGGCTCTAGTGTAATGGCTTGTTTTCTTATTCTAGTCCTCAAAGCTTATTTGTTTCATAATTTTTTACACATATACATGGAAGAGGTTAAAGAAAATAATGAAATAATTTTTGAAGGATGTTACAATATTTTAAATAAGAAAGGTGGGTTTGAGGGAATATCAATGGTATTTAGTTTTTAACATTTATAGTGTGAATGATTAAAAATATAGGGTCGATGAGGAAGTGGAAATAACACTTGATTAGTCACACACTGAGCCCTTAGACATTTTGAGGCCAACTAATATTGGGATTGTCTTGTGAGAACATCATTTCAAGTATGATACATCTATTAGTTTTTGAGAGTACATGCTATCAACATGCAACATAGACTCATACCTTGTTTTAGTGATTTATGGAGGCATAAATGTGATACAAGTTGCTATAATTTTAAAGATGACTTCATTGATATAAATAGTGGAAAATATAAATCAAGAGATGATTTTTAAACAATATTAAAAATATTTCGTGACACCATCTAATATGTACATGGTTTGATAATAATTTATATCATAAAATTTATGTAGTTATACACTAAGATATTTTTATAGTTGAAGTCAATCCTTTGGATCATAAGTTTTAAATATGTAATATATTGCTGACTACTAAATTATAGAAAATTACATTATTTTTGAGAATGTACATCCCACGATCTGAAATATTATACTTCTTGATGCATTTGATAAATTATAGGAGACCAACCATTCTAAATAATTTTAAATTCTCATTCTAAACTTGTATGTTTCATGTTAGTAGAAATTATTAAGCCATATCAAATAATGATACACATAGATGACAAATTAAATGAAGACTCAGCTTCAACTCAAGGGGAGACAAGTAAACAGGCAGAGGTCGCATCTAACTAACAAGATGAACTTCAACATAACATGTAATTATTTGTGGTAAACACATCAATGACATCGGAGAATGTACTGATTATTATTACATTTAGTTCATAAACATATATTAATTATTACTTAAATTAATAATAAATTATTTAAAAATTCATGACCAAGTACCAATATAGTTAGTTTGATTATGTTTGTCAAGAATTAAATAATTATAATTTTAAATTATTGTGTAGAATTGATTGGAGATAATGTATAATTTATGAAATTTCAAGGAATATAGGTAAAATACTATTTGACATATTACTATAATAAAATTTAAAAATAAATTGAATGTAAAATTGAATCTCAAAATTATTATTGCCTATAGTGCCTCCAAAAAACATTTGATTGTTCTCAACTTAAAAGGATTGTTAATTAAAAAAACACGCTTCAAAAAATAATAACACTACATTCAAAGTTAGAAACGAGCATATACAACTAAGAGGACATTTAACCTAGTTTTTAATGGCTGCATCCTCATAATTATAATTAACATTTTGGTTTATGTCTGATATAGATGTTAACATAAAAAAATTATAATGAAACTAATGTTAAATGTTAAAGTGGATACCCATCCTTTATTTTTTTTGGGGTTTTGAGCATTGTGAAACAAATACGAGAATATTTATTAACAATTTGGACATGATTTGAAAAGAAATTAGAACTACTTTTAATTGTACAAGAATGATTGTATTCAACCCACTAAACAAAGGTGTACCTCAAAAAAAATTTATTGATCTTTTGTAGGTTTTATCTAAAAAAGAGTTTACAAAGGAAAAATGATTTATGTTGACATTGCTTACATAACTTGTCTTTATTGGGGATATAAATGATGTAAGATTATTTTTGAAAGAAAATCTAACTTTATATGTGACAAGTGTTGAACCAGGGAGTAAATGAAATTGAGTTTACACTGCTTAAAATAAATTTTATGAACATTATTCAATTTGCATTACTATCCAATGTAAATATTGATTCTTAGTTATATATTTTCATTCATATTTGGTTCAGTTCTCAAACAAAAAAATTAAATATACTTTAAATTTAAAGAAAATAGTTTTTAGAACTTTTTCAACATTTTTTTATATCAAATTTTTAAGTTTTTTTGATTAATCACGATTTGTTGATAAATAGGTATCATTGAAAAAATGAATTTTGTCCCAATTTTTTTACTACTATGAGATTATCCCTAGAAATTTTTGAAACTATGAATTTCTCATAAATAATTGAATCTTTAAAGTATATTCTAAGATTAAATTTTCAACATTAACTATCAGGAAATAGTGTCAAGAACTTTACTTAAATAAAATATTAGTAATTGGCTAGTTATTGAAAAAAAAATCTTGTATTAGTTGATTATTTTAGATATTATCATTCCACTTGGAAGGAAGTTGTTGATACTGGGAGTAGAAGGGGTATTGTTTAGGGTTCCATGGACCACTAAATTTAAATCACAAAAAAACACCTAGACTTTTCATTTTCTTGTTACCAATACTTCGGTCATACATTTATCCCTGACTTGTTAAAGATTGTAAAGAAACATTTCAATATTGGGTTTTGGTTTACGTATTTAAACTCAAGAGTACAACATTCTTTCATTCAACACTTTGAATGACTAAATAATGTGGATTACTTTTTTTATTTTTTTATACATGGGGGATATCACAATATGAAACTAGTGACAAATATATTAGATCAAAAAAAAGAAATATTATGCCAGTATACATTAAAAACATGAAAAATGTTATAGACAAGTACACACACTTGTATGTAAAAGAAACTGTATTATTCATAGGCAAAAACATCTACTTTGTTTGTGACAAAAAGTAATCCCTTTTCTTTGAATTACCTTCACTTTGGTAATTTGATGGCATACTACATTCTAATAATAAAATATTCACACACTTATGTACATGGTTAAATCATATGAGGTCATACCCAAATATGTGTCACTCTTTGAAAGCATACAAAAAAACAATTATCAACACATAATTTGTATGTGTTACAAGAAGTTATGTGTACAAACCCAATAATATTTGGTTAAATTTTATAGTGAGAAATGCAATTATTTTGAAGTTCAAAAGTTATTTGTATAATTTATAAAATATTACTGACTTAATTGTATATTTTTATGAAAGTTGATTAATTTAATATTTGATAGTTAAAATTGTTTCTATATCTATAAACAAAGACAATTATTTTTGTACATATAAATAAATTTATTAGCTTATTAAATTGAGTAACTAATCTATAATTATTGAGATAGTATTTCCACCTACCTATCTTCCAAATTTTCTATACAAAATAACTTTTAAAAAACATTGTGGGACTTGTCTCTTGAAAACCAATAGCCCATAAAATATATTTTAATATAACAAACAAGGATTTATTAGAAATACAACAAAAAAACTTAGATAATGTGATACAATAGATTCCTATGTCTTTGGAATTAGATGAAGTTAATAATAGTCTCAATAAAAAGGAAAATTTTAAATTGTTTACCTTGCAGGGATCAATTTTTTTCTAAATTAAGGGACATGTTGGTCACAATAAGAACATTATCAATTAAGAATCTAATATTTCTATTTTGTGTAGAATAGCCACATTTAGATTCTACACAAGTGAAAACTATTAGATTCTTAATTGATAACTTTCTTATCTTATATATGTGTAATGTGCTCATTCTATAAAATTAAGAATATTAATAATGAGTAAATGACAAGCGACAATGTGAGGGAAAAACAAAATGGAAAAATGAAACCCCAAGTTGAAAATTGGTAAATGATAGCTTAGAAAAATTATACACAAGTTAAAAATACACAAATGGTAGTTCACAAACAAGAGCAAACAAGGGATAGTAGTCTTTGGTCATGCACATCCTATTGGGTAAATGGAGCCAAGATGGGCAAGCCAAGGAAATATGTCATGACATCCAATGTTAGATGCCTAAGTAAAATGGGTAAGTTTACCTAATAACTCCCTTAGTAATTCCATTTTCATTAATCAAATTGAAGTACTTAGAACCACCGGATGGATCATTAATTAATCATAATGTCATATATGTGAAAAGCTAAAATATAAAGTAATAAATGGGGAGTCATAAAAATTAAGTCGATAGATAATATGACTAATTCAAAGACTATGAATAGTTCAAAATTAACATAATAAGTGGCATCATCTCATAAATTTAGCATGATCACGTCCATAACCCATACTGTGAATAACTATGAACAAGGATTTAATAATATTATTATTACAAAAAATATAATGACCAATTATAATGAATAATTTGAAAATTAATACAACATAAAATGCAAAAAATATAAATAAATTTTCCAAAGTCTTATTTACCATTAAAAATACATAAATTATATAATAATATTAACACTTACGAAGCTAATAAACAAATATATTTTTATACTTATGCCTAAAAATCTAGATTTGTAGCATAACCTTTAGATTAGAATCTAGCATACCTTATATTAATATCTAGTTATTTGATATATAATTATAAAAATATATAGATATAATTTGAATAATAGAAAAACTAAATTCCAATATTGATACTATAAAACCCAATAAATAAAATTTTAGGTTTGAATTCAGACTAGAATATTTCTTGATATAATGAAATTTGATGGTTATAGACTTGTGTAGGTGGGCACATGCCCATTATACATGTCAAGATAAGTTTTTTTTTTAATAATGTCGTAATAGAGTTCTATTGGGCCCTCACCCATATAAATACATTAATAAATTAATACATTTGGTAGATATTATACTAGAGGAAGTTAATGTCAAGGAGGAAGATAGAAAAAGGTATGAAATATAAGACTTATCAAAAATATTACATTGATTAGATGGTTTAAATGTTATTTTTTAATTTCACATAGTTGCATTATATTATTTTGGGAATGCCTTCATGTAAGAGTAGAATTCACTTGGTGTGTCCTTACCCATGAGTCCAAGTAACCTCTTGAGCAAGTACAACATGAATGTTGTACTTCATGATAACTTGATCCATTGTTAATTACTAGATAGAGAGAATGGTTTGGATTGAAGATAGACCTAGAGGGTGTTTAGCATGCTCAATCATCCATAAATTTTCATTAATAAGACCAACATGTTTCTTTTTTTTACCTCCTTTCCTAGCAAATATTACAACCATCAAAAGGCAAAGTAATAGGGTTTTGTCTTCAATTGAGGTTGAGATGTTAGGATTTACAAGAACTTTATGTTTGACATTGAAAGCCTTAAAATTGGAACATCGACCCAATAATTTGTTTAGATTAGCTTTAATGGATTAAAGGTGAGAGAGTATTGAGGAGGATGTGTCATGCTCACCTTTTATCCTTTTGAGCTTCTTGGATCCTGAATTAGTGCTTAAGGCTCTCTCCAAGTCATTTGTAGTCCACCTTTCATATCTCAATGGGACTTCCTTTACCTTTTTACCAAGTTTGTATAAATCCAAAATAATATTTAATTCTTTGGTGCCATACAAAATAGTCTATTTTATCCCATAGCTTGAATCATAATGAATTGGAGAGTGATAAATGCTAGAATAATTAGAGAAAGAACAATGATTAAGTCATGGTGTAGTTTACTTTTTATGAAGGGTGGGTCAATCGTTACTCCAAAGATTGTCAGTTCTTGACAAATTAGTCTTTTAAAGATGATATTACCATAAAAAGATTTGAATATATATGTGAAAGATGGAAACTATCTAGTGGGAGGAGAAAAATTAGGGAGAGATGACATGTTTGTAACCATGAAGGAGGAATGACACATTTTAGAGTTGAATGAACCTGACTATTTTGTAATTGATTAAGATGAATAATTTAATGGTGAATGGAGGTCTGACATCATAACTACTTGATATGATGGTCATCCTATGAGGGTGGGAGATTAAATACTTCATTTTATCATTACCATCCTCTCTGAGCATGGAAGAGTTAATACTCTCTTTTGTCACATTACCATCAGATCTCTCTATGTGTGGAAGAGATTAATTACTCTTTTGTCATTGCTATCAGACCTCCATGTATGTGTCTAACAGTTAATATGGTCATTTTTTAAATGATTATTAATATCAGTGAGTCTGCTAAAGTTTACTATTATTGATCATTATTTTCAATATCATGTATTCACTTTTTGTAAGTGCATGGTTGATTAGATTGGCTATGATACTAGTAACTTGATTAGCCTCCCTAAAATAATGAGTATCATATCAGTACTTTGAGAAGCTTGATTTTGTAGTGAATGTTATTAGTTTCAAGATTATATGAACTTATCTTCCATTTGGGGGAGGATCATTTCATTTATTTTGAATTGATTGCATCAATATGAAATATTAATTACTTAAGCATTATTTGAAAATTGAATTATTTTAGCAAACTAGAATAATATCTACTAGTAGTTGATTAATAATTTTGAATTCTAAAAACATTGAAATTGGAATCTATAAAATATGATATGTAATTTTAATAAATAGAAAATCAAAATTCGATAATAGAAAAATTGGAATCCAATATTTGAAATAATTGATACTATTAAAAACCAATAATAATAGTTTTAATTTTCAATATGGACTAGAATATGTCAAATTTAATGAAATGATAGAGTTTTACTTAGTGTTGATTTCAAAAGAAGGTTTCTAGGGGATAAAGTGTAATGGGTAATGTTGAAAATATGAAATAATATTATATGACAAGATATTTCCAAATGAACTCATATTTGAATAGTCATCTAATTAAAATAGTTGAAATGTATACACAACATACAAATGATGACATCAAAATACAAATGCAATGAGGGTAATGTAGAACACATTAAACTATATGTCATAAAATTTAAGGTGTAAGGAGTTGGTGGATTCATTAAAATCCTTACAATACAAAATGCATAAATTAAAGGCTCTATTATTGAAATATTCAATGACTAAATAAGGGACTAAATAGTTAGGTATAAACTTGAAACCTTCTCCCTTATTTTTATCAATCCTACTATCAAGTCTCAGTATAATGTATAAAACATGGACAAGGAATTCATGGAATCCTTTATTATATTGGTAGAACATGCAGTTTGTGTAGCCTACATGGTACTAGGAGGCCTTGAACATTTATCTAAATTTTCCACTTGATTTGGATTATATTTTTATACTATTTTTCATTGAAAATTACTTAGAGATAAACATGAAGATTTAGAAATTCAAATTCTAACGGCAAAACTAACTTTGCATTAAACACTAAAAATGAGGGTTTCCTCTAATGAGAATGTGAATTATTGTCCTATATGCCCAAAAATTTAGATAAATTTTTAAATACTAATTCATCTTATTATTTTTTATGGTCATAACTATGATGGAATTAATTTTTTTATTTATTGCCTTGACTTGACCATTATCTTGATGGTTGAGAGATAGAATTTTTTTTTCATAACTCATGTACCTTAAAATTTTCTAAAGGGGAACCATTATAAGAAACAATGACTTGTAGAACCCTAAAATTATAGATTATTTAGTTCAATATGAATTTATCAATGACTGATCTAGTGACCATTATTAGTGGCATATCCTTCACCTACTTAGTGAAATACTTGGTGGCCTTAATGATAAAGTGATGGCCATCGAAAGAGGCAAAATAGTGTTTCCCAATTAAGTTTAATCCCAAAGTGAATAAGGGATAAGATGTAATGATAGGATAAATCAATTTAATGGAAACATGTACCTTGTGTGAAAAATATTTCAATTTAGAACATTTCTTGACATATATCACTACATCATGCTCAAGCATGGGCCAAAAATAGCCCATTCTATGAATTTTTATAGTAGATGCATGACCAAAAAAGTGACCACCATAAACACCACTATGACATTAGAACAAAATTTTATCAAACTCTTATTAGTATACACATCTAAGAAACATGTTGAAATATTTGTGGTAAAAGACTTCATTGATAAAAAAATACTTGGTTGTGATGATTAAAAGGTATTACATTTTTTTATAATTAACAACCTCAAGATAGGTTCAATAAAACAAGTATTTTATGATATCAACATACTATGTGGAGGAAGTGATCATGGGTTATTATATGTAAGATATAACTTCATTAGGGAAGTCTACGTAAATAAGGTCATTGGCCTCTAATGGGGAATTAGATAACCATTTAGCAATGATTTTTATCTTAATGGACTTATGGTTAATGTAAGAGAGTTATTGAAAGTGTCTCATTGGCCATACATAATGAAAGTACACCAAGATAGGATGGTGATTGGGTAGACACATGTATTAACATCTCTAATCAAGATATGGGTTAAAAATATTATGACTCATCATTATATAAAATTGAGGATAATTTATTACATGAGGAGGGAGGCAACATTCTTTTCAAGTATTTTCTGAACCATTCAAACAAAGAATTTCTAGAACCTACTAAAATTCATCCTTGGGTCTATAGGTATTATGAAAATATGGGGTGATAAGGAGAGTTTGGAACCAACATCCTATTATAAAGTGTGAGTATTAAAGAAAGTTCAGAAGAAGATTCATCAAGGTGGACTCACTGAATTTATGCTGAGGATAATTGAGCATGATGAATATGTAGCAAGGGATTTTATTACTGACTAGAATAAGATAGTAGCGGAGATGAGAGGAGTTAAAGTTATGGTCATGGAGGAGTTTATTAGAGAATATATGGGCATGTTTTGTGATGGAATAAATGCATATAAGGACTAATATAAAAATTAGGATCTACTCTAAAGTTTCTTATACATTAATGAGTTTGTCAAAATAGACAAGAAGGGGTTCCCTCATGCTGACCTCTCACATCAATGGCTTGAGGTGTGCTTACAAGTGATGAAATACATGACACTTGAAGGTAATCACACTTTAATTTTCTCCCACCATTTATTATTGTTAAACAATTTCAAGGGTATAATATTAGTCTCCCTTTTTATCTCCTAAAGTCTCTAGAGAGCACCATTATTGCCCATCAAGTTAATGAATCAAACTCTATACTACACTAAGGTCTCATCCTAATTTTGGTGAAACATGGGAAAAACTTAAATGGTAGGGAGGTTCCTCTAGGGAGTCCTCCATTGAGAAGGACTTGCCTGAGGAAGACCCTACCTTGGGGTCCCACTATTCATGTGCCAATACCCCCCAAGTTAGTCTTTCCAAAAATTTCACTAATGACCCCCCTTTGAAGATGATTATACCTAAACCCAAACTAATAATATTGGATGAGGGTACCTCTAGGGAGGTTGCAGATGAAGTCAAATTTCTCATATCTAAAAAAATGAAAAATAATAAAGAGTAGTTGTAAATTTTCAATAATAAGTTGCATGAGGCCATGATGAATCTGGCAAGACTCATACAAGAATAAAATGCCTTGAAAAGATAAGTGGAAATGATTATCCAATCTTTTAACCATTATGAGAAGGTGGATAGGACTCCTATAAAGTAGCACTTGAAGGTGATGGAGACCTCCCCTCCTAAGTTCCCCCACATTACTCCCATCAAGAGAACCCCACTGTATGAATAAGGGCAGAAAAGGCCATGAATGATCCTACCCAAAGATGACACTAAAGGACCTGGTAAAATAACAAGGGATAAAGTTTCTAAGAACAAGAAAGTTATAATAAATAATAATAATAAAGAAGAGAAGGAACCATCGAAGGCCCCCCCTCCTGATCTGTTTTATGTTTTGCCTCCCATGGGGTTAATTTGCTAGTGCTTGTTTCTTCTTGTTGTTTTGGCCCTAAGTGCTTGCTACTCTTTTTTATAAATCTTTACTATGGTTCGTAGTCCCTATAAAACTATTTATTTAACCCTATCAAATAAAAATGTAAGAGAGTTCAAATTCTCCCAACAACATGATGAAATTAAAAACATATTTGGATGAAATCGAATGGTTTAGGAGGGTATGCATCACTTGAGATATTAATATGACGCTTAATTATTTATTGAGATCTTAATATGACTAAGCTATTTTATTAAATCATTTTCTCAATGCCATCATCATCCTTCTAGGCTAACATGCAAGTGAGAGATACCTCAATTTACCTAAAGATGAGTAGAGGTCAAATAGACTTAGGTGCCAAAAGAGTAGGTAGATATATGAGAAATTTATATATATAATCAAATGCATTTTATAAATATTTGGTCTAGGCCACACCACTCTCTTTATTAAACATGGTGTTAATGATATGGATGACATATGTAAGATCAATAATTAATCTTCAAAAAAAAAATTGAGCCTCCCTAAGAATGATCTTATTATTGATTCATCTATGGGGCCATAAATCATAATAATGGCATGAATTTTGGTAGGACCTTTATCAATCCCATGATTATAAATGATTTAGATAAAAACATTTTTTCTAATAACCCCAATGACATATTTTTTGGATTGAGTGTGACACCATAATCAATGAGGTGGGTGATAATTAAATGTAAGATTTCAAGGTGGTCATCCATTTTCTTTACATTTCCCGAAATATCATCCACATAAACCACCATGTGTTTGATAATAATATCATGGGAAATATGTGTCATATCCCTCTAATAGGTTGAAAAAAAAATATTTGAGTCCAAATAGAATTGTGGTATACAAAAAATCCCCCATGGGGTGGTGAAAAATGTCTTGCTCTAATCTTCTTCTCAGTTTAAATTCTAACTATAGCCCAAGAAGCCATCCATGAGAGATAATAACTCAAATATGGTTGTGGAATATACAATGAAACTTATGGAATGTAAGATAAAATCATATTTATGGCACACTTTTTTAATGTCCCTTAAACCATTTCATATTCCTATTTTCCAATTCTTTTTTTAGACAGGGAATATATTAGACATCCACATTATGTATTCCATGGGATTAATGAACCCCAAATTGATAATTTTGATGACATATTTGAATATTCAAAAAAATTAGGTTTTAAAGGTTTGAGATTTTTCTTGATGGATTTTTCTTGGGTTGGGTTAGAATATTGTGTATTACATCTCAAGGTCAATAACTATCATTTATAACTATGAAAATGGAAAAACATTTTAATGTTTAGTGAGAAGCTTATTATGGTCCTCTATCTCCTATGTGGAGATAAAATATTTTAGATTAATAATTTTTTGTTTGTCATCCATACCAATTTTTATTTCAATGGTATATTATATGAGGAGGAATTCCCTTCATCGACTCTTATGGAGCAGGGGGAACATTACAAGTCTCATCATCTAGTTCAAAGATTTTTTAGTATTCCCTAGGAAAGTTGTATTCATAAAATTTTCAATATAGGTCATAGGGTTCAATATTAAGAGGGGAAAAAGGATGAGGAAGGAGAGAAAATTCATTTTTATGATGGGTATTTGGAAGGTCAATCATAATCTTGTAAAAAATCATAGATTACCTTATTATTCTCAAGGAAATCAAAGGTAAGAGAATGGATATATTTTGACACATATGCTAGGGTATTTTCACCTGAAATCCTTCAAATTAGTGGTTAAAGATTTAAGGGTATAAAGAAAACCCAAACTCTATAATCACTTGGTTTTGGTAGAATCAATAAACAGAGGAGGCTATTGAATTGGCAGTCAAGTTTACCTCTCTAGGAATGACTTCTATAGACTTAGTCAATGTTAGGGTGTGGAGCTAAAAGCTTCACCAAGGAGCATACATTAGTAGATTCAGGTCTACATAGACACTGACGTCGGTCAGGAGAGAGACTGACGTCGGTCAGGTGCAGTTGTAGAGGTGCCAATGTCGGCAGTGGGTTGGCCGGCGGCAGTCACAGGCAAACAGAAGGAACCAACGTCGGTTACCTGCGTGTCCAGAAAGCTATTTTCGTGGACAGAAGCGAGTGTTTGCATGATGAGTTTGAGTTGTAGTCTCAAGCTCATGTCTCTATTATTGGCAATACTATTTTTAGAGCCCTTGTTCAAGTGGCTTAACTGCTTGTTGGAAGTGCATGCTCAAGTCTCCTAATTCTATATGTAGAATTAGATCTTCCTAGCTTATTGTAGTTTATTGTAGTTGGGTGAATTATTATTGTAATTCATTGTATGAGAAGAACAATACAGAATTGAATCAATCCAGGTTTGTTGGAGTTGATTGTTCTTGAGAGAGAGAGCTCTTGAGGAATAGAGATCTAGTGAGAGATCTATACACCTAGGAGAGGTGTGGAAGAAACAAGTTTCTTCAATTGTATTCCTTTTGTAAAGAGTTTGTTAATACAAGTTTTTAGGGTGGTTTCTTGTATCTCTTGTTCTTGCTATTATCATTCTAATTACTTGTCAATCTGATTTAATTCTGCATTTATTGCTTTCACAATTGTAATTTATTATTGGTTGATCCCCCAACAAGTGGTATCAAAGCATTGGTTGCAGGTTCAAAGCTTGATATCCAACAATTGGTATCAAAGCTCAGGTTCACTAACAGGTGGTTCAGATATGTGTAGTGTGTATTGATTACAGGTTCTCACAGGGGTTTCTGCAGGGATTTCTATTTGAGTGGGAGAAGCAATGGCAGATGAAAGTAAATTGAGAATGGAAAAGTTCAATGGCAAAAATTACCAACATTGGAGAATGCAGATAGAGGATTATCTGTATCAGAAAGATCTCTACTTACCGTTAGGTGGGGTTGAAAAGAAGCCCAAAGACATGGAGGATGAAGAATGGGAAGTTCTTGATAGAAAGGCTCTGGGGTCTATAAGACTGAGTCTAGCATCCATTGTGATATCTAATTTATCACAGGCAAAGTCTACAGTAGAGTTGATGACTACGTTAGCAAATTTGTATGAAAAACCCTTCGCTTCTAATAAGGTATATCTTATGAAGCAGTTATTTAATTTGCATATGAATGAAGGTGGATCTGTTTCTACTCATTTGAATGATTTCAATGGAATTGTGAATCAATTAAGTTCAGTGAATATAGTGTTTGATGATGAAATAAAAGCTCTTTTAATATTATGTTCTTTGCCTGAAAGCTGGCATGGCTTAGTAATGGCAGTAAGTAATACTGCATCTACATCAAATATTTTGAAAGTAGAAGATGTTGTTAGTGTTATCTTGAATGAGGAAATTCGCAGGAAAAGCACAGAAGAGGCATCTGGGAACACTTTAAGTTTTGAGAGCAGGGGAAGGCAGAAAGAGAAGAGCAAGAAAGGCAGATCAAGATCCAAATCTAAGGGGAAAGGCAGATCTAAATCCAGAAATGGCAGAAGGCCACAATGCTGGAATTGTGGAAAGATGGGGCACATAAGCAGAGACTGTTGGTCAAAGCCTAAGGAGGACAACCAGCATGAAGGAAAGGAAGAAGCCAAGATTGCAGGTATTGCACAAGATGCTTTAATTTTCTCTCTACATAATAATATAGAATCTTGGGTATTAGATTCTGGTGCATCTTTTCATGCTACCCCTAACAGGGAATATTTTAGTGACTATATCCATGGAGATTTTGGAATAGTGTATCTAGGGGATGATGAGCCCTGTAAAATAATTGGCAAAGGTAAAGTGCAGCTGAAGATGCAGAATAGCAACACATGGGTGTTGAGAGATGTGATGCATGTTTCTAGCTTGAAGAGAAATTTGATTTCTGCAGGAAAGTTAGGGGATGAGGGTTGTACAGTGACTCTCACAACAGAATCTTGGAAGGTGACCAAGGGTGCACTTTTTATGGCCAGAGGTAAGAGAGAAGGTACTCTCTATTTATGTAATTGTGTTACTAACAAATCTCCTTCTACATTATCTACTTCAGATGTGGATGCTAAATTGTGGCACTCAAGGCTTGGCCACATGAGTGAGAAGGGGATGTCAATTCTTAAGTCCAAAGGTATGATTTCAGATTTAAAAGGCATAGATCTAGAGTTTTGTGAGCACTGTGTATTTGGAAAATAGAAAAGGGTTAGTTTTCTCAAGACTGGGTCTACTAAGAAGAGGCACAAGTTGGAGCTTGTTCACACAGACGTGTGGGGACCGGCTCAGGTTGCTTCCATTGGAGGATCACAGTACTATGTATCTTTCATAGATGATGCTACAAGGAAGGTATGGATCTATTGTATTAGAACAAAATTTGATGTATTTGAGACTTTTAAAGTTTGGAAAGCTATGGTTGAGAATGAAACAGGTAAAAGATTAAAGTGCCTGAGATCAGACAATGGCAGTGAGTTCTGCAGTCATAAGTTCAGAGATTATTGTTACATGCATGGAATCCATAGGCAAAGGATGGTTCCAAGGACACCTCAGCAGAATGGGATTGCTAAAAGGATGAACAGGACAATAATGGAGTGTGCAAGATGTATGAGATTGCATGTTGGTTTGCCCTTATAGTTTTGGGCACAATCTGTTGACACTGCAGTATACCTGATTAACAGAGGACCCTCTACAACTCTAAATGGTGGTATTCCAGAAGAGGCATGGACAGGTAAAAAGGTTGATCTCTCATATCTCAAAGTTTTTGGTTGCAAAGCCTTTGTGCATATAGATAAGGAAAATAGAAAGAAGCTCGATGCTAAGTCTATGAGATGCACGTTTATTGGCTATGGCTCAGATGATTTTGGTTACAGACTGTGGAATCTAGAAACTAACAAGGTAATCAGGAGCCGTGATGTTGTTTTCAATGAAAGAGTGATGTATTGTGATCAGCTAAGGAAGCTGAATCAATCTGAGCAGAGCAATGGTGAATTGGACGAGGTGAAAGTCCAAAATGAGCTCACGAGAAAAAGAAATAATCACTTGCAGGAAAACACAGAGACCGACGTCAGGAGGATAGGAATCGGCGTCGGCAGTACAAAAACCGGTGTCGACCGTACAGAGACCAACATCAACAAGACAGGTACCGAGGTCGGTCAGGAAGAACCGACGTCGGCTAGTAACAGGTCTGCAGGTGACCAAGGTCGGTCACTGTCAGAGAATTTGGGTGGACAGCGTGTTGTGGATGAGTCTCAGACACCCATCAGGAGGTCAGAAAGGGTGAGTAAGCCTCTAATTAGATATCCTCCTTCTTTATTTTATTTATTGCTAACTGATGGTGGAGAACCAGAGAGTTTTGAAGAAGCAATACAGGTGAAGTCCAAGAGTGAGTGGGAGCATGGCATGGTTGAGGAGTTGGAGTCCTTAAGAGAGAACCAAACATGGGATTTGGTTGAATTGCCAACTGGTAAGAGAACACTCAAGAACAGATGGACCTACAGGTTGAAAGAAGGTGAGAATGGACAGATGAGATATAAGGCCAGATTGGTAGTGAAAGGATTTTCACAAAAGCCAGGTATTGACTTTGGTGAGATTTTTTCTCCTATTGTTAAAATGACTTCTATAAGGGTTGTATTGTCTTTGGTTGCTTTCGAAGATTTGCATCTTGAGCAGCTAGATGTTAAGACAACATTTCTTCATGGAGATTTGGATGAGGAAATATATATGGAACATCCAGAAGGATTTGAGGTCAAGGGTAAGGAGAAGTTTGTGTGCAGATTGAAGAAAAGCTTGTATGGCCTCAAGCAAGCTCCTAGGCAATGGTACTTAAAATTTGATAGGTTTATGACTGAGCATGGCTATAGTAGGTGTCAATCAGACCATTGTGTGTATTTCAAGAGATTTGATAATGGTAGACATATTATTCTATTGTTGTATGTAGATGATATGCTGGTTGCAGGATCACACATGCAAGATATCTCTGAGCTTAAGGTGAAATTAGCTCAAACATTTGCTATGAAGGATTTGGGAGCAGCAAAGAAAATCCTTGGCATGAGCATTAAGAGAGATAGGAAAAATCACAGGTTGATATTGTCTCAAGAAGATTATGTGGACAAGGTGTTGAAACGGTTCAATATGCAGGATGCTAAACCGGTAAGCACACCTTTGGCTGGACATTTTAAGTTGAGTAAAGAACAATGTCCTAATTCATATGATGAGGTAGAGTACATGAGTAAGGTTCCATATTCTTTCGCAGTAGGGAGTTTGATGTATGCAATGGTGTGTACTAGACCGGATATTGCCCAAGCAGTGGGAGTTGTAAGTAAGTATATGGCCAATCCAGGTAAGGAACATTGGAAAGCAGTTCAGTGGATCCTTAGATATCTGAGAGGAACCAGCAGTAGGCACTTGTGCTATGGAGGTTCAGATACTTCTCTACATGGCTATGTAGATTCAGATATGGCAGGTGATTTGGATGGCAAGAGGAGCACTACAGGTTATGTTTTTACTGTAGGTGGAATGATAGTTAGCTGGATATCTAAGTTGTAGAAGGTTGTTGCCTTGTCAACTACAGAAGCAGAGTATATTGCAGCCACAGAAGCTAGCAAAGAGATGCTATGGATGACACGGTTCATGGATGAGCTTGGTAGGGAGCATGAGAGTTGCGGATTGTATAGTGACAGTCAGAGTGCAATCCATTTGGCTAAGAATTTAGCCTTTCATTCAAGAACAAAGCACATACAACTAAGGTATCACTTCATACGACAGGTATTGGAAGATGGTGAGTTGAAGCTGGAGAAAATCCATACAGATAAGAATCCTGCTGATATGTTAACCAAGCCGGTTACAAAGGAGAAGTTGAATCTTCATTCAACTTCTGTTGGTCTTCATGATTGAGTTGAAGATGGAGGAGCTAAAAGATGTTGTTGTACAGGTACTGGTGTAGCTGTTTATCTCCAAGTGGGAGATTGTTAGGGTGTGGAGCTAAAAGCTTCACCAAGGAGCATACATTAGCAGATTTGGGTCTACATAGACACCGGCGTCGGTCAGGTGCAGTTACAGAGGCACCGACATCGGCAGTGGGTCAGATGGCGGCAGTCACAGGCAAACAGAAGGAACCGACATCGGTTACCTGCGTGTCTAGAAAGCTATTTCCGTGGACAGAAGCGAGTGTTTGCATGATGAGTTTGAGTTGTAGTCTCAAGCTCGCGTCTCTATTATTGGCAATACTATTTTTAGAGCCCTTGTTCAAGTGGCTTAACTGCTTGTTGGAAGTGCATGCTCAAGTCTCCTAATTCTATATGTAGAATTAGATCTTCCTAGCTTATTGTAGTTTATTGTAGTTGGGTGAATTATTATTGTAATTCATTGTATGAGAAGAACAATACAGAATTGAATCAATCCAGGTTTGTTGGAGTTGATTGTTCTTGAGAGAGAGAGCTCTTGAGGAATAGAGATCTAGTGAGAGATCTATACACCTAGGAGAGGTGTGGAAGAAACAAGTTTTTTCAATTGTATTCCTTTTGTAAAGAGTTTGTTAATACAAGTTTTCAGGGTGGTTTCTTGTATCTCTTGTTCTTGCTATTATCATTCTAATTACTTATCAATCTGATTTAATTCTGCGTTTATTGCTTTCACAATTGTAATCTATTGTTGGTTGATCCCCCAACAGTCAAATTATTTAAAAAATTAACAAAAAAAACTTGTAAATATGGAGGTGTTTATATTTGGCTTGGTAATCCTCAAAGACATTATTATTTACTAGTTATGGATCTACTAATATTTTGATATTTTATACACCTAATCTCTTATCAATAAACATTATTAGCATCAAGGATTTGTATTTTTCTTTGCTTTAGGTACATTTAAACTCTAACCTAAATGAAAATGGCACGATGCTTCCTTCTATGGATGATATGATTACACCTCCTTAGTTACCTAAGTGTGTTTTTAACCATCATAATGGATAATCCATTGGTAACTTGAGGAAGATGAATCAAGAGGATATCATGGGGGTATTTTAGTGTATTCATAAATTTAAATCATACATATCTTAATAATATTGGTCATTAAATCAAAAGCCTCCAAGCTTGAGGGTATATTAGGAATATAATCTATGACCCCATATGGTTATAATGGGAGGGTGATAGGTTTACCCTTTTATAAAATGTTGACAATCTCAACTACTAATTTTGTTGAGACATCTACCACTATTGAAAGATTTGTTTTGCTCTTCTCTATGCTTATAAAAACATTTCCATCAAGCTTCACATTTGGTAAGGTCTCAATATTTGTAAGAAATAAATATTATGGTCCACTTGGGTTCTATAACAAGGTCCTTTTCCTTTCCAAGAGGTGAAGGTTTTACAGTTTGATTGTCAGGTAAGTGACAATTAATGTGAAGACTAGGGACTTAATAGTTATATCAAATGACTTTGGGTCATATCGGGTGATGAAAAGCTTTCTAAGGTGTAAAAAAATTATATCTTGAAAAAATAATAAGGAATGGACTTTATTATATGGATCCATGGCCTTCCAAAAATAAAGTTATAGTTTGTATCTTTGTCAATGATGTAAAAATCTAAAAGAGTTGTTTTGGGTCCTAAAATGACAGGTATAACAATAGTACCAATAGAAGAATATTTAAGGTTGTCATAGCCTTACAAGGTCTTATTAGTAATTAAAAACTTTGATTCAAAAAATCCAAACTATTAAAAGAACTATTTTGGGATTATTTTATCTATTTTTGGATTAATGTGACCCTAATATAATAAAACTATTGAAAAAATAATGTTGCTAAAGTTATACATTTTTTACACAAATCTAATTACAACTAGATAAATATAACAACTTACTATTTCTAAAAATCACTAAATAGGAATGTACTTAGATTATTTTGGATGAATGTAGGTCCATAAAAAAGGTGTACTTGTCTAAAATGCATTGGAATAAGTGTGTGAATGCTTGTGTGTAAAAGTAAAAAGTTTGTGTCTAATTTGAAAAGTCTGCACTTGTTAGATAGACCTATGACTATGATAATGTATTTTAGTGCAGATATTTCATGTGTAAAATTTTGAGCTTATGATAGTATCATTCATTTTGATTTATTGTGAGATGTATTATTATAGGTTTGGATGGTCCCAAATATATTCAAATGTCTCTATTTTCCTTCTCCTTGCTTCAAACCCTAAATGTGAAATATAAGACAACTGTGAACTTAGATGATTGGAGAATAGGATGGGTTGATCTAACCTTAGCCACCAATAATCTAAAGATGGAATCAAATCATATGTATTTATACCACCTAGTTGAGTGTGTCTAATCTTGTGGAATACTAATATGTTTTAGAATCTTGAGTATGGATTTAACACTTGACAACATATTACTTGACGTTGAAAATAGTTATTGAAACTTAGTGCAAGGATTTATAATTTGAGGGGTTTTATTATATAATATTTTGGTAAGTTTATCTAAATGTGAAGATATTATAATAGGTCCATAAAATGCTTAGAATTGACATGTTTATATAGGGAACTCATTTGGGTAATTTCCTTTAACTAATTTGTAAATGTGAAAATTGAACCTTATGGGAATTAATAATTTTGAAACTATCCATTAAATGGTGTATGTAAAATTTCAATCAGAGTGGACAAGTCCATGATAATGAACCTATATACAGAGCATAGACTTATCCCATAAAATAAGGAACAATTACCTTGAGGCTAGGAGGCAATTTGAGAATGATATAAAGTAGTTTGAGCATGTTTGAGTGTGCCATATTCATGCTTGATATTGTGAAATCCACCATAGTTATATGTGTAACCAAGGTATGTTTTATTATGTGCATATAATTTTTAAATGCAAAATTAATGTGGTAGTTATCATCACATGTGTGAGAAGGGTTAGGTGTAACTTGTGGAATGATCCCACTTTCTACTCCAATAATAATATCTAACTCATATATTAATTTTAATACATAATAAACCTTTGTGTTATTGAGGAAATGAATGGAGATTAGAGTCATCTATTGATCTAATGGATATATAGTCTTATAAAGAGTCTTGTTATAGTGCAACTATTTATGATTTCACACATACATTATATATTACATAGTTAATAATGTGTGTCTTTATTGATGAATATATTTCTTGTCAAAATAATTTATTTTAATGGTGTATGCTAGAGATCCATGGTATATGATATTATTACTAATATGATATCAATGTGGGATTCCTTGAGAATATCAAAAAGAGTGTTTAAGAGGATATCCATATCACTCTCAAAGTTTAGTTGTTATGAAGGTCAAGAGGAGATAGAGTAGAGGAGGAGCCTCATGCACTCGAATGACTCAATATTAAGCATGATTCAAGTGGAAAGAATATATTTTTATCTCTTAATAAGTTTATATGAAAATTTATTCACAAGTCCCATATATATTTTTTATATTTGGTTCATTCTTTTGGTTTGATTCATGTACTAGTCGTAGATCTACATATGCAAAAGTTCCATGGAATATATTTTCATCCAATTTTTGTTTAAGTGTTTTTAATGTGTATCATACATTTCCACTATCTTCAAAGTGCCAGATAAAGTTTTGAATTTTGTTTCACTTGAATCTAACATCATGAGCTTATTAATCAAACCATGCATATCACATTTAACATATATCTATAGGATTAAAATGGGTAATAATGATCCAATGGGAAGGAAAATATCCTTTTCAACTCATCTAGCATGTTTTCATGACCATAATTTGAGTGTTTATAGTATATTATGATAATATATTATCTCTTATGTTTGGATATAGGTTAGATATGGGTCCTTCAAGAGGATTGTTTTTACCTTGCATTTTAACTCATGTGGCCTATGAGGAAATATCAATTTTGTAGTTAGTTTTTTGAACACCTACCACATTGACACTTTTTGAGATATTAAACCATTTTATCTTCACTTTTTACCCAAAATTAGCTTGGAGCAGGGGGGGGGGGTGAGGGTAGAGGGTGGCTTGTGTACTGTTAATGTTTCCTTGGTTGTTTGAGTATGTTATGTACTTAGTGATTATTCCTAGTAAATGTAGAATCTGGTTATTTATTTGAGGAGATCCGTATGAATTCATTTTCAACTTGGTTATTTCATAAAGGAGATCCATAACACTCCTTTTTCAATAATTTAACCATGTATTCCATTTAGATAGAACACATACCAATAGTCACTCTTTTTCACACAACTAGATCCATGGAAATTAATTATGATTCATTCCATTGGAGAATTCATTAGATTTAGTAAACATTTAATTCATAATTTTTTTTATTTCATTGTACATGGGTACTAATGACCAATTTAAACCCTAGGTAAAATTGATTCAAACCCCTACAAATCAAAACTTTGTCATAGGTCCTTATGGGTGTGTTTTATCAACCATGTTCTAGTCATGTTAAAGCATGCCACTTAATATGTCTAAACCTTGTAAATTTTCCTAGTCTTCCTAAAGTCACTTTATGTCACATTTTTGACTCATTTATTGAAATTGTATGGATTTCAAAAGAAAAAAAGTGTGTCAAGGTGTCTTTACAATGTCCTAAATTTTAGGAGGATGTCATATAACTATTTTTAATTGAAGAGTTGCCATGTTCAATGTTTAAAGGGAGAAGAAAGGCTTTCAAAAGGTCATTCTCAAGAAATTATATAGACTATATGGTTTATTGGCATGTGTTTTTACTTTAGGAGTGTCTTCATGCTCAAAAGGTTTTGACAGCTTCAATAATGTAGAAAACCATTTTCCTTCTCCCATCACTCTCTTGGAAGACTTTGTAAGGTCAATTGATTTTCTGATGATAGAGCCAACAGGAGAGGAATTAGGTTAAATGTTATTAGTGGATTAAATTAATCTCCTTGTAATCTCACTCTATGATAATATTCTTCATATTGGTGACTAATTCTTCATGAAAAAATAATAAGTAAAGGTTCTTGGAAAGAGGTTTCAAATCCCACCACCTTACAATTTTGATAAGTTTCACTACTAAAATGGATTCTTTGCTATAGGTTGGATATAATTTAAGTGTGATATGGGTTTGAGGTGTACTCTATTGATATTTCATAAATTAATCTTACATGTTCATATACAAAATATCCATCTTCCTTTCATATGTTATAATTCTACCTTTTGAGGTGATGGACTGCAATATGACCAATGAAGGTTTTTAGAGCTCATGAGCAAGAAATGAGTTTCAAAGTGATGAGAAAGATGTGATTGTTAGAAGGACCTAAACATGGTGGTCTGATTCATCAATGAAAATATAGGTTGAAGTCTTAAAATAATGATTGGCATGTTCATGGTTTGAGAGAGTTAATTATAGGATCTTGAAGTGTTGTATGTAGGATATTCACATCATAAGGGATCTCATAGTCTATGGATTACCTAGTGTTCACCCTAGATTGACTTGACTTGAATGTTTAAATACATGATTGAAAATAATACACCCATGCATGCCTCATTTAAATATATAAAATGAGTATAGAAAAATGATCTGGGTAGCAATTCAGGCGATAATTTGGGTGATAATTCTACCCCAATTGATGATAGAACTTCTGGGAGCCATAACTTTTGCACCGTAGCTCCAATTGAATTGTTGTTTGAACCATTGGAAAGCTAAGAATGGAGATAATTATGTGAGATGGCATGTATCTTTAATTGATGAAATTTGAACCCCAAAAACCCAATGGAAGTGCCCCAAATTTTAATTTTATTAGTGCAGTTTAAAAATAGTAAGTTTCTAAAAATAGTAATTCCTTGAATTCTATATTATTTTAAAGCATGAAAGTTGAACTAATTAATCTCCCTTGATATTATTGACCTTCCACATCCTCCCCCTTCTTTCAAAATAGGTATAAATGAAGATGTAACCTAAAATGGAAAATCAGACATCTCTTCCCAGAGATAAGCATATAGTTGTATTGTGATCTTGAGTAATAATACATCTCTTCTCAGAGAATTCATGGTTACTATGTTATTTCTATATTATTGAAATATTTATCAACCAGAACTTCTAAGTTTTGGATCAAAGAAGGCTATAACTAAACCCAGTTGTAAAGGCTTGAGGTAGATTGTCAAGAGACTTTGGAGGTGTTTGAAATCATGGAAGGTTTCCATGATGGTATAGGAGTGTAGAAAATGTCTCGGTGGTAATTATTAATGGATCAAGAAACTAAAATAACATATATGAAATGTAGACTTAAATTAAATGATAAGAGTTCAACTTTACCTTAATCTTTGTGAGGTTATTTTTTGCCTTTACATAATGTCATATCATGGAGAGGTCTATGGTGGTTTGGATGGGTATAATAATTACATCATGGTAGTCTAGGCCTAAGGATCACTCATACAAATTAAAGGGAGGAATTTGAGTGAAAAATTATGGTGAATAGATGGTTTTTCAACTCATTCTATATTGACTAAAAAACACTCAGTGCTATAGTGCTTATTAGCCTAAATGAGCCTATGACATTGTAAATGGCAATTAGTTCTTTGTATGGATGATGATGAAGAGTGAGAAAAGTGTCTAAAGGTAGAATATAAAAAAATTAAATGGATAAATGGCTTCATATCAAAGTAAATGAGTGAAATATACCTATCTAAACATAGAACCACCTACAAGGGTCTATAGGCTAGAAGACCACATACAACCATATTAAATTTCTTGGAAATTAGTTATGGTGATTAGAGAAGAGTTTGCCTATTCCAAGATGAAGAAATGGTCTTATTTGGAGTATATATGGTCTTAATGACCTTGGTGATATTTAAAAATAATATGAAACATAGTGTTCAAGTATGTTGACACCTACAGGTGACCTCTCACAGCCAATAACAACCCACAACTTCATTGGCACTTTGATGACAAGTCTTGAGGAATGAAAGATAGTTCTTGGGTTATAGGAATTGATATTGATATCAATAAATTAAGGAGTGTTTACAAAACCTCAATAATCCATAAATAATTAGAAACACATGTCTCAGGCATAAATTCAACCTACATGACCTTTGATGCCCAAAATGCACCTACAACTATGTATTAGTACTTGAAGAGAGTTAAGGTTAAAAGAGTCCTAAAATGGATAAGTCATATAGATAGAACAAAATGGAGGATATATTATTTTTTAGATAAATATATTATCAATCCAAAGTGCCAAGAGTGTTGGTTCAATCTCTCATTGAGCCCAAACTTGAAGTTACAGTCTATATGGTCAGAGGTCTTGACTATCAACTTGGGAAGAGACCATGGCAAAGAGATGAATGGTTATAGGGTTTTAAAATTGAGTGATAATGATAAATATATGATTTTAATGATCATACCACCCTAAAAATATCACTAATATGGTATTTAATGATATCCAAGTTGATAAAATGTTTTAGACCCTACACAATCAATCCTAAGTGTTAGTGTGGAGAGATTGGAGGGGTTGAAGGTGCTAGAAAGGTGATCTAACCTCAAAATTTAGTGACTATTGTCATAATGACCAAATAAAACATAATATGTTATTATAGTGGCATATATAATAGGGGAAATACCAATTATTTTGTCTTAAATTTGAGACACTCCTAGCCAAGAAACCGTATAGACCTAATAGAAGAAATGAGAAAACATGTAGTGGGAAAGACCAAGGAGTTTTGGAGATAATATGTGATGGTATTTGAGGTTGATTTTAATGTTAAAATGTGGGAGGAAGCATATACATATACTCAGATCACTCAAAGTGGTCAATAACTCATTTGACATAGTCTAGACTTGTTAGGCTCAACTCTAGGCCTAAGTAATCAAGATAACCACCTTGACTTCTAGGACCAAGTCATATTTATAACATTTTTGAGGGTATTAATAGGGAAGTATAGTATTGTTAAGACTAAATATATTATAGAGACCCATTATAGAAATGTCAATTTTGGCCTAAGAGCACCTCAGGGGTCCTCAGACTGCTCTCTCAAGCTTGATAGGCCTAATTTACTTACGCACACCTGTAAAAACAAGGTACATGGGAGTATAAGGATATATGGATAGTTTAAGGGGGTCCAATATCCCTAATTTATGTAAATTTTTTAGATTTTAGATGTCAAAGTTATATGAATCATTATTAAGAGTCCAAACCATCTAAAACCCTCCCAAACCCTTAATTTTGACATGATGGGGAAAACATGCAAGGAAATGCTTCCAAAAGGATTAATTTGGATTGGTAAGTGTTTTAATATTTATTAGTACTATCTCAATATCCTCACTCATTAATTTTTTTTACAATCACTATACAAAATAATACTAAACTAATAATAGTTCATAAAGTATGTTGTGCTCTACGTGAATAAATTTGAAACTAGTTTTTTCCCGCCTTGTAGGGCCCTCTGAGTGAGACCAGAGTGATCACAGATCCAATGGAGGCTACTACCATTGGCAATGCCTCTAGGGACCTAAAATTGAATCTGATAAAGGACATTCATTCCAACAGAAGGAAGAAAGTGTTAACAGGTGAAAAGACGCGTTCCAATAAAAACATGTCAAGCCTCCCTATCAAAAATGATTCCACTGAGGGTATGGCCTTGACTATCTCGGATGACTTGGTTGAGGAAATCATGGCATCCATAGACCTTGCATTTGTAGGTAAGTTTTTCTCCTTCCATCCTAATATTGAGATGGTTAGGAAATGGGTTTTGTCTCGATGGAGAATTAAAGGTAGTGTTTTGATCACTGCTATAGCAAGAGGCTTATTCCTATTTAGATTTATGAATAGGGAGGATATGATAGCTACTGTTGCTAGAGGACCATGGCTATATGGTCCACATTCACTTGCCCTGTGTTCATAGAAACTGGGATTTGACCCCAACTCATACCTCAATAAGTCTACTCCTACTTGGGTAAGATTGCCAGGGTTCCCATTAGAATTCTCGAATGAATTTTTTTTACAGCTATTAGAAACTCTATTGGCAAATACATCACTATAGATCATATAACTAGAAAAAAATACATGTGTGTATGCTAGATTGTGTGTCAATGTAGAGATTAATCAAACCCTCCCCACGTCTATAGAGTTAAACTCTAAATATGGGACTTGGACTCAGCCAATCATATATGAAAATTCTACCACTTTCTGTCAAATATGTAAAAAAAAGGGACATATAATGACCCAATTTAAGGTGAAGAAAATGGGAAGGAAAGATAATTCCCCGATTAAAGGTGAGGATCAGTCTCACAAATCCAAAAATTATGGCAGTCAAGGAATGGGGGTAATGCAGAAAACCCTGATATTACTGAAAAGATTAGGGAAAAGGCTAGTAAGGAGGAGGTCTCTGGTAATGGGGTAGAGGAAAATAAGAAGAAAGTCTTGGATAGTGATAGTTAGAAGGTTTTAATAAACACAGTTAACTCTTTGGATCAACATACTAATATGTCTGAAGAAGGAGAAATATGTGCCCAACTGATAAGTGGGGATAATGCAGAAGGCAAAGTGTTAAGAGATGGTCAGGTGGAACTAACTCTAGAAATAGTAGATACTGAGGGAGAAGCAGCCTTACATTTAAACATAGATATTTTCCATGCTCTGGAAGTCGGTGACCAAGTAGGCAATTATTGAGTAATAGGTGAAATAGGACAAATTTGTAGTAACAATGAATAGGAAGAATGGGTTACCCCAAAGAAAAAGAATTGCAAAGGAAAAAAATCTATAGATGTTGGCACCGATCCCAAACAAGGGAGACCAACCCTAAGTGAAACAAGACAGAGAGAGATTGCCAGTGGTAAATAGAAAACACTGGAGACCCATCCCCTCAAATCCTCTAAATGAGAATTTTATCTTGGAACCTGAGGGGCTTTAATAGTCCTTCAAAATAGTTTGAGGTTAAAAATTGCATTCTAGATAATAAATGAGATATTTTATTACTCCAATAAGTCAAGATGAATGAGGAGAGTTTTAAGAAAATTGCTGACTACATATGGCTGAAGGCTACTTTTTGCATTAGTCCAGATGAAGGGGATTTAGGTGGGATTGTTACTATGTGGAATAGTGCTAAAATTTAGGGATCTCTTATTTCTTATAATAAACATTTTTTGATTATCAACTTCTCTTTGTCCTCCTTAAACTGGTCGTTGATCAATGTCTACGGCCTGAATAATAGAGCATTGAGGCAAAACTTATGGATAGATTTGAGCAGCTTTAGGATTAACTCCCAGAACACTAGATGAATGCTAGCTAGAGACTTTAACACTCCACTATACCCTTCTAAAAAATAGGGTGGGATTATTGATTACTCTGACAGCATGTTCAACTTTGATGAATTTATAAATGATTGGGGACTGTTGGATATTGAATTGCAAAATCAAAATTTCACATGGTCTAATAGAAAAAGAGGAGATCAAATGATTCAAGTCAAGTTAGATAGATTTCTTATCTCGAGTAATTGGAATTATTATCATAATATGCATGTGCAGGCTTTTCCTAGAACCATGTCCAATTATTTCCAAATCTTCCTCAGTTGGAGAGATCAAGGACAATGTGGTCCTTTCCCCTTCTATTTTGAAGCTATGTGGACCAAACATAAAGACTTTAGAAAATTGGTGGCCCAATGGTGGAAAATTCCTATCCAAGGCACTCCTATGTTTAGATTAGTAAAAAAACTCTAGCATATTAAACAAAAAGTTTATGGATGGAATAGATACAACTTTGGTCAAGTCTTTCATCAAAAGAAAAACATAGCCAAAAAACTTGCATATATTTAGCAGTGGATGGTTCAAGGTGATAATTTAGAAGACACTTCTAAAGAAGAGAATGTCCTGACTTCTGAATGGACGAATCTTATGGATAGAGAAGAGGTTTTCTGAAAATAGAAATCTCAAGTTTAGTGGCTCAAAGAGGGGGATAGGAACAGGACCTTCTTTCATCTTTCATCCATGAAACATAGGAAGGCTAACTCCATAACAAAGCTATGTTTGGATAATGGCAACATTATAACTAAAGATAATGAGATAGGGGAACAAGCCAAGGTTTTCTTTCAAAATTTTCTCACTGAACAAAACAATGATGATGGGAATGATGGAACTATGAACCAATTCATTGATAAAATCCTCTATTTGATAACTGAGGAAGATAATTTGGAGATGTTAAGGCCTATATCTGAGGAGGAAGTCCATGTTATTTTATTTTCTATGGGTGCTTTCAAAGCCCTGAGCCTTGATGGCTTCCCTCCTATATTCTTCTAGGATTATTGAGATATAGTGGGAATGGATCTTATTGCTGCTATACGTGACTTCTTCAGATTAGGTAAACTTTTGAAACAAGCTAATAATACTTTCATAATACTTGTTCCTAAAAATTCACAACCCACACACCTTACAGATTTCAGACCTATTAGCCTATGTAACACTATTTATAAGCTCTGCACTAAAGTGCTAGTTATGAGGACCCAACCTTTATTAGACAAAATTATTTCCCCTACCCAAAAAGGCTTTGTCCTAGGCCGATAGATTCTTGATGCTATGATCACCACTCATGAGACTATCCATTCCATGGACAAGAGCATAATCCCTAGTATGGCTCTTAAGCTTGACATTTCTAAAGCATATGATAGGGTCTCATGGACTTTTCTATTTCAAGTCATCAAGAAATTTGGGTTTAATGATAAAATGTCTCGCCTAATATGGAACACTGTCTCTTCTACAAAATTTTTGGTTCTAGTCAATGGGATCCCTAGAGGGTTCTCTTCTTTGAGATGAATCCACCAGGGGGACCCTCTCTTCCCTTACTTATTCATCATAATGGCGAAGGCACTGGCAAGATACATACAAGCCGATATAGTCTCTAAACATTTAGTGGGCACCAAACCTACTTCCTCCTTTTCTCCTATGGTGGTGCAACAATTTGTGGATGATACCATTCTTTTTGGAATCTCCTCAGTGATTGGAGCTAGGAGATGGAAGAATATTCTAAATAGCTGTGCCATAGAGTCTGGGCAAAGCATAAATCTCCAAAAAAGCAATGTGTACTTCTTTAATACTCCTAATGACCTTAGAAAAATAATTATTGACATACTTGAATGTGGTGAAGCTGTCCTACTAGCTACCTATTTAGGTCTTCCCCTCATGGTCAAAGAGGTATCTCCTAGTTTTTGGAATGGAATTTTGGAAATAACTCAGAAGAAACTTCTCGATTGGAAAGGGAAACTTTTTAGTAGTGCTGACAAACTGCAGCTTCTTCGGGCCTCTCTTCAAGGGATTCCTACCTACTTCCTATCTCTCTTTAAAATTCCTAAGTATTTTGCTGATAAATTGGAAAAGATTCAAAGAAAATTCTTATGGATGGGACTGGAAGATAAATAGAGAATGTCTTTAGTCAGATGAGAAAAAGTGTGTCTTCTGAAATCACATGGTGGCCTCAATATTAGGTCTACCAGGAACATGAACAAATCCCTTCTCTCCAAAATTAACTAGAACCTGATTCATAAAAATAATGATTAGGGAGAAATAATTTATGCCAAATATATGCATAGCACTGATGGTTCCAACTTTCTTCAATAGATGGGTTTGCCCTAGGGATCTGTGATATGGAATAAAATGCTAAAAAGTAAAAGCCTTCTTAAGCAAGGAATTAGATGGAAACTAGGAAATGGATGGCATATTAAATTTTGGAATGACATTTGGGTAAAGGATAAGGCTCTCATCACATAGGAAAACTATGGAGAGATTGATAACATTGCTACTCAATTTTTTGGAGATAAAGTCAGTGATTACATGGATAATAAAAATGGCATAAGGAGCTGGACAAATTTATCAGATTGTTGTGTTCATCAGCCTGAGCTCTTCCTTAGAGTTCTGGAGATTCAATAGTTGATTCAGGGGATCAGAATCCCTCTCTTCGCATGTGAAGATGAACATTACTAGTGGCCAGATAAGAATGGATGGTTCTCTGTCAAGTCTGCTTGTCAATTACTGATTCTTGAGGCTCAAAATAAAGATTTATGGAAAAAGGTTTGGAATTATAAATTTATACCAAAAACTAACATGTTTTGGTGGGCTGCTTCTCATAACAAAATCTTAACACAAGACAACCTTCAGAAGAGAGGGTTCACCCTGGTCAACAGATGCTATTTGTGCTATTCAAAAAAGGAAATAATTTCTCACCTTTTCATACACTGTGATTTTGCCTGGGGACTTTGGGGCATAATCCTAAATAACTTTGGTGTTGAGTGGGTCTATAACTCTAACCTTAAGGAAATTATCATTAGCTAGAATCCTACCTTTACCCATCCTTAGCTCAAGGAATTATAGAATCAAACTCTACCTTGTTTGAGTTGGATTTTATGGAAAGAGCACAACCACATAATTTTTAGGGACACTGCTAGAAATGCCTCTCAGGTGTTTCATTCTTTTGTTAAGACTCTTTTGGAAAGTGTCACCACTGCTCATATTCATTTAGTATAGAAACCCCTAACTTAAGAAGAAGATCAAATTGTAGCTAAATGGAATGTTTTAAACCACATTCCTACTTATAATAATTCCAAAATTCTATAGAGACTTAATACTAAATGGATTCCCCCAAAGCCTAACTGGATGAAACTTAACTTTGATGGAGCCTCCAAGTCTGATGGTAAAGCCAGTGGAGGAGGGATTATAAGAAATGACAAAGGATGGATGATTGTTGCCTATGTTAGTGGAATAGGCTACCAGAGCAATAACTATGCTGAAGCAATGGCTCTCTTATGGGTGATAAAATTGGCTATATCCCTAGGTATAAGGAACCTGAGTATACAAGGGGACTCTAAAATGGTCATCGATGTAGTTAATAAAGCATCAAATGTGGGAATTAAGTTAAAATATATCATTAGGGATATCTAATTTCTTTTGCAAAAGTTTTCCAGAGTGGATATTTCACATATTTATAGAGAGGAAAATAGTGTTGTTGATGCCTGTGCCAATCTCAACCAACAATTTTCAAATTGGCAATGTTGGTGCCAAGTAGTTTATATCCCTTTAAACATTAGGGATGTTATTTAAAAGGAAATGACTTATTGAGGATGAGTCAAACATATGAAAAGGATATCTCTTTTAGGTGGTCCAATTGGAGGGTGTCGACGTGGATCTTAGAGTTTGATGCCTATTGTACTCTTTTGGTTATCATTCCTATTTTACTGTACCAATGTGTTAAGGTGTGCAAAATTCATTATGGAGATCATCAAGAAATGATTTTTAAGCATGGGAGGAGTAAATGTCATCTCTACATGATATTCTAAATTATGTGCTATCACATTATCATTATGCTTATTCGAGAGCAAGGGCTTGTATCCACTTCAACTATGAAGGTGAAAATTGGGTATTCTCTAGGTCTAGTCTATAAATCCAAAATGGGGGGAGATAGAATTTGAACGGAACTAGTCTTCTACTATGAGTTCAAAGATAATCCATTGGTTTGGCACTACTACAAAGAGGGAGGGATTAGTCCCTACCTGGAGAGGCTCAATGGGTTTGATGAAAACCTATTTGAGTAATTCACGAGGTCTTGGTTAAATAGGCAAGTCACTGTTGGAGGAATTAGCTTTGAGATTTTTGAAAAGGTGATAGCTATAGCTACAAGCATGTCCATGCAGGGGATGAATCTACAAAGGAAAACAAAAATCATGGACCTCTCTAGCCATAAACTATTTCTAGGAGAAGGCAAAGAACTTGTTCCTTACCAAGGAGGATTCAAGTGAGATAAATTAGCCAAGCCATGGGATGGAGTGTGTTTCATCCTTATGAAGTACTTCATACTAGAAGGATGACTCACCAAGTTCTATAATTATCATATCCCCATGTTAAATCACTTCAGGTGTAATGCTCTCATCAGTTTTCCCTTTTATCTGCTCTCCTTCCTAGAACATTCTATCCTTAGGGTGAGAGTAAAAATGGAAAAAAAATATGATATGAATCTTATCCCCCTCCACCAGGGCCTCATTTTCTATTTGTATAATTTCCAACATGCCTTTGAGCTATCCAAGACTATTAGAATTGATATCAAGGATATTTCTTCTAATCCTTTGGCTGGTGATGCTGTTGATGAGCCCTATCTTTCCCTTGTTTCTACCAAAACTTAAGAAGTCTCCTTCTCTACTCTTGACGAGACCCCCGTTGACACCCTTGGCTCCTTTGTGAGCATGAAGGGCAAGAAGAGGAAGTTTTATGCTGGGGAAGAGTATATTGGGGGGACCACTATGGGGACCCATAAGAATCCACATAGGACCACTGGGGGTCAAGGTGGTAAATCCTATATGTCCACTAAGGTTAGTAAGGAGGGCTTCTCCTCTAGAGTTTGATGGTCAGGGCAGATTAATGGTAAACCTGCTCCTAAGGCCAGGCTTATTGACTATTTAGAGAGCACCTCAGAGGAAGCCACCCAGGAGGAAGAGTACAAGGAATTGAAAGTTAAATAAATCTCTGAGGATATTGAAGGTAAGTAGGAGACAAGGGAATTTAAGGCTACTATGGAGGATGGTGCTGACATTGCAAAAAATGCTGACAAAGAGGGAAAGATGTATGTGGAGGAAGCTAACAAAGAAACCAGAACCGAGATTAGTTTGAAAGCTAAAATCACTACCCTGAAGGGTTGCATATAGAAATTGGAGTATAACTTCACCACTGGGCTCTAAAATTCTATTCTCCTAAACATATCTATGCTGAAGGAATTTGGAAATACTGCATCTACTGTCAATGCAGAGAACACTGAGAAATTGAATGACCTCATCAAGTCTATGGTTATGTAAGGAGAGATTTCTGTCTCTCATTTTTTCTATTTCATGTTTTATTTTAGTTTGTTGTGTCTGTTGGTACACTGTTAGTGTCATTTCTTGTTGGAAGACATATTTTGGTTTGATTGCCTTCATGGTTTCTCTGCTTTTGTAAGGGTTTGGCCCCTGGTCTACTGCCTTATTTAATAAAAAAATATAAAATAGGGTTTTTTTATAGATATTTATGTGTTTTATAGGTAAAAGGAAGAATGAAAGGGTGAAATTAATTTGTTGAGTTCAATTGGTACTTTTCCTAACTCTTCATGTTCATTTATCATAGAAAATTGGTATGGAAGTACTTTTTAAAACTCATTCACTTCAGGCAGTCTATGGTAGATAGTGAAAATGGAGAATGATACTAAATGAGAGGATGATAATTCCAATTGGATATCATGGAATGGAAGGAAAGGGTACTCAATATATGTGCCATATAACCCCTTATATGTATTTTATTGATAAATTTAATTCCACTTGGGTGAAAAATGTCAAGAATGAGCAAAAGAGGGCTAATGAATGATTGCATATTGTGAGAACAAGTGTCTAGAAGAAGGCCATGAGTTAGGGACACATATGATGACTAATGTGTCATGTTTATAACCCATCATTTATATTTAACATGTGTAAAATCTCTCTATTTTGGTTTTGAGTAGCCAAAAGATGCCTAATCATGAAGGCAATTTCCAAAAAGACAATTAAAGAGACCCTATGCTAGTTTTGGGGAGTTTGATACTTATGATGGAAAATTATCAAATAAGACCTTTCATGGTCTATTTCATACTCTAATATCTTGTAAACTTAACTATATCTCTCATCTTGATACTTTTTATTTTAACCTTTGAACTTCATTCTTCTCTCTCTTCTCACACATTCTATAAACGTAAGCCATTTTGGCTCTTGTATTCTAATTCCACACATGTTATGGTGAAGCTCTACTAGTTTGATACTATAATTTTCCTTTGAAATAAGATATTAAATATGGTTTTGATTTAATAAACTATCTTATCCTTAGTGTTTACAAATTATCTCTAGTTCACTTACCTTGAGTAGTTTTCATGCATATCACCTCCATGTTTGAAACACTAATGTTAGAGTATTTTAGGACTTTAAATCTAGTGTCGTATGTAATTTATATTAGTGAAATAATATGGTATTCAAGTGGATATATTTATAGTGTATCAAACCTTTATATTATTTTAATTTCCATGTTACTTCTCCCCCTTTTCATCCAAGCAAATAATTAGTGTAGGTGATAAACACTTAAGGATCAATCTAGGGAGCTAGCCCTTAAACCTAGAGGTCTACCTCTACTATAGGCAACCCACAAGCCTAAATGTATTCCAGTGTTTCCCAAATATTATATTAGGCTTGAATAGCCTCCTCTATGGTGTGAGATTTGGTGATAACAAGTACCTCATCAGACCTAGTTTTTGAGACCCATACTTATGAGCATAAGACTTCTTTTTTTCACCACATCACCTAAATTGATCTGGGTGTTGAAGTGTGTCATATTCACACCTGTGAATTCCATATTAGATAGATGTGTTACCAAAGTGTGATTAATTATGTGAAGATAATTATTAAATTCATAATTAAGATATTGTTTATCCTCACATGTGTTATAAGGGTTAGGTGTAACTTGGGGAATGATCTCACCTTTTACTCCACAAATAATAATATCTCACTTATATATCACCTTTCCTATATAAAAACTATTTATGTTCTTGTGGATAATAGTGGAGCTTAGAATCATCTCATGAGTTAGTGGAGATGTATTATTTTAGAGATTTTTGCTATAGTGCAACCATTATTGGTTACACACATACATTGTATATTAAATAATGTTAATAAATTATATATATATATATATATATATATATATATATATCGACAAATCTCTCTTTTATCTAAGTAATTTATGTTGATTTGTCTATGTTATAGATCTATAGTCTATTATATCATTAAAAATAGAGCAAGATAATTGGAAATTCATTTGAAAAAGTAATGATATTCCAAGGGTCAAGCATATATATAGGTAAATGGATAGAGGAATGGAAAATAAGTTTCATGTATATGAGCATAAGTTAATTAGGTTAAGGTTTGATAAAATTACACATTTTCAAGTGCCTAATACCATAGATTCATGTCTATAATTTCCCCCATTTTATTATAGCAAATGAAATTTAATCGAGTAAAAGGATAAACTTATACCTGAGTGTATATAAAAAACTTTATATTTGGAAGGAAAAAATACATTTCTACAAATCTCTCAAATAAATACCTACAACAAAAACATGTATAAATAATTCCTTACCTATGATTTAAAAATCAAAAGTAACAAAATTAAACATGTGAAAATAAACTATAAAAATGAAAAAGTATACCTGTGTATATGTGAACCAAAATTGTCTTCTAAAATACAATGGAAATTATAGTTATCATGCCTTCTAGAAATGTCTGAGTAGTGCCTAAGAAATAACATGGGATGATATAATTATTCCCAAATCCTCATTTGAAATAGAGAACTTTCTATAATTTTTTTATGCATAACTTTATCCCCACATAACTCCAATAATTTAATAAATGGAATCCACTAATGGTTTCAATAAATATGAGTATTGCATGAGTAAAGTATGAGAGTTTAAGTATAAATTTTTGAATCATATACTATAGATGGATATATGATTCAATATGAATAATACCCGAGTATAAAGTTTTTTGGAATAGATGTAGGTAATACTAATTAAATAATCACATGAGTTGCCATTCTATATGTTGATTTGAATAACTTGCATCATATACCCTGATGAGAATTATATATAGCTCATTATATCTCATATAAATTGTCCATAAGTGTTTCCTCTTGGTTATACATTGCATTACATTTAATAGTTAATGTCACATCTAAGTAGGAAATGAGTGAAATTGTCTTTTGTTTGTACGTCATACATTATTTATTCTCTATCTTATTATTTGTATAACTTAAATGAAATGAGTACAATTTTGCATAGAAAGATACATCTCTATGGTGGGATTGTTTTTAGAAGTCATCAATAGTTTTTAGCAACACCTTTTTGGCAACATATTTGAAGATGCAACATACAACACAGTGAGCTACAAAGATCCTTAATAAAGTTCTAAAGATATGTAGCTCTGAAGACATTCTATTGAAGATCTAAAGATCCACTTAAGCAGCTTTGAAGATGCTATGAAGACTTGTCCAACCATGCTCTGATGATGCCTAACGCACTCTAAAGATGCCTAGCTATACTTTGTAGATTAATATAGAACCTCCAAAGATATCTATTATACATATATAGATTTCCATCTTTAGATATCTTCTTTTAGACATTAATATTCATGATAATAGTCTAAAATGATCTATATATAAATGTATTTCTATTTTATAAATCTGTGCATAATATCTTTAGATATATGTTAGTTATACTTGGTCTATTATTAGTTGAATCAGTTCTAATGCCTCCTATAAGCATGAGATCTGATTCTTAGATATTGTATTTTGAATAAGTGTATTTGGTTGTTTAGATTACCAAATTTTATATTCTGATAATGGTCATTGAGATTTGATTTAAGTACATGTCTCCTCATTACAAAAAAATAGTAAGAATAGGTAATAGAGAGAAGAAATGTTCAAGTGTAATTTTGCATCAGAATTAATAGCATCTATATATGTTCCTTTTCATAATGAATTATTAATAAATTACAACATTTTATTCCACTACTGAGTTAAATTTGATCCTGTTCTGAGGAAGGATCAAGGGCCCACTTCTTGTTGAAGATTAGGACAATTGTTATTTCTAGTGTATAGTTTAAAAGTATTTTTATTTTGATACAAGTATATTTAATTTTACTAAAAGTGTGATTTCCCTTTCAATGCAAAGTGTGATTTACATTTTAATTCAAAGTGTGTTTCTTTTAATGCAAGTGTTATTTCATTAAATACAAAGTTTGTTTCAATTCAATGAAAGTGAGTTTCCTTTTATGCAAAGTGTGTCTTTTAATTCTCATAAATAATAAAGTTAATATGAAAGTTTATTGACTCATCTCCATATTTATAATATGTCAAGAAGTTTTCTATGTGACAATAGGCAATCAACATTCTCACATTTTGAAATACAACACTATCCTACTCATCTAGACAAGTTGAGTGAGGAAACTGTATTGTCTTATGCTACACGTTTAAGTTTTGGATGTTGATGGTGTGAACCAAAGAATATTTTTAACAAGGAATGCCATAGGGGATATTTAGTTAGCAAAAAATTATAGATATACCTTTTTTGCAACATAAAATTAGAATCTTGTTTATTTTCCTTAGGATTTAGACATCAACAATAGAGTAAACACCCCCCAAACAATGAATTATTAACTCAAATATCTAACATCTCATTGCATATAGCCTTGGACATTGAATTTGGTATAAAATGACACCAATTAATTTATTGGTTAAATGAAAGTTATAACAACAACCTCTCATTTTTAGAACTATTGCCAAGGAATCTTAATGAATAAGTGTTAGTGAGATCCTATGTTAGAGTTATACAAGGAAATTCAAAAACATTCATATACCCTCAAATAAAAAAATAATCAAGGACTCCTTAGATTTATGAATCACATAAGATATTCTTAAGGATGGTTTATCTCTAAAGACTCCCAAATAAAACAAGAAGAATAGAGGATTCTATCCTTGATGGAAATATCAAGAAGTGAAATAAAGGTAATTGGAATCCATATACAAACTATTTTTGATTCCTCTCCTGAAAAAGGTTCATACTCATAAATAGATCCTACAAGAAGAGTTATATTTAGCTCATCCTCTCCCATATGAAGAATTAATCCTGATAATCCCCTTTTTGGAACATTCAAATTTGATCCATAAGATCTACAAGAAGAATATTTAATTACCAATGAATATCTCCTCTTGAGTTAGTAGACCATAGGTTGAGAACTCAAGAAGAGATCTTGGATTGGATTGATAACCAAATTTGGGAATAAAATAGGGGAGATGAACATACACATGTAAAAAACCCTGATAGGCAACCTCAATAGGATAGAACTTTTTCCTATCTAATCAACTTAGGTCTTGATGATAGAAACTCCATGAAAAATATCTCTTCATCTAGTTTACCTACCTTTAGAGGTAAATCCTCAGAGGATCCATATCATTTATCTTTGAGTTTCAGGTTCTCTACCAAACATATGACTATGTCACTAACAATTAGAAGTTGAAGTTATTCTCATCTACACTTAAGGATGCAACCATGAGATGGTTCATGGGCCTTGAGGGTAATTTTATAAGTACTTGGGAAGAAATGGAAACTACATTTTTTGATAAATATCATAATTATTATAGAGTCAAAGAATGAAAGGAATATTTTTTCAATAAAAAAATGAAGATAAAACCTTAGAAGATTAACTTGATAGGTTTATATTTTCCCATAAACAAAGTAGTTACCAACTCATAGAGGAGGTCATCAAGAAAATCTTTATTAAAGGCCTAGATGATGATGCAAATGATGATTTGAACCTAATGGAAAAGGGTGGCATTGATAATTTAACCTTTCATTTGATTACAACATTATGTACTAACTATTCTAGAACAAGACCTAGTATAAGGAAATCACAATTAGGAAAATCACCTGAAGTTGGCCAATTAATGTAAGAATTTGCTAATTTCAAAATAGATGTTCTATTAAAATTAAATTTCACATTAGATGGTCTCAAATCAAAGGCCAATGCTACTAATTCTTAATATTTGTTAATATATTACCCTAGATGTAGGCCTAAACACATGATAAAAGATTATCCCTTAGATAAAATAGAGGTATGTGGTATTTGTGACCTAGACTATGACACCAAGGATTGAAATCATCTTCATACCATGAGAAAACAATTAAAATAAGTAATGCATGTAATTAAGGAAGTGAAATTTATCTTAAGACAAGGAAACTACTACTCCCAACCTCAAAATCAATTTCGTCCAAGATTTTCCACCAATCTATGGATGACACCATGGGCTTGAAAAGTCACACCACAAATGTGGGGACCCCCAAAAAAACCACAACCATGGGGTACTTAGGAATGGATGCCATAGATGTGGGAGATGCCTTAAAATCCTTCATAACCTAGGGCATAGTAGCAAGACCAATAACCACATTAAATATAATATTCACCACCTTAATGGCCAAATCAATGATAGTCTCATAATCAAACATAGAGAATGTTTCCTCTAAAAAATATTTGATGCCTTCACAACCTTAGCCACCACTAATTGAGAAAAATGTAAATCAATCATATTTACCTTCCCAAATAGTGGTAAATCCTAAGAATAGGTAAAATAGTCATGTTTATGCAGCTGACCAAGAAAGTTATGTTGCATGTGGGTCAGTTGAGTGTAGTAAGTTTAGCTCAGGTGAAGAAAGGTAGTAGGAGATTCACCCATTACCATAACTAAAATTCCCCCTTAGTCCAAGAACAAAATGAAGACAAAGTAGAAGACACCATAACTCCAATCACACCAACCATAATTCAAGATCCCCCTGTTGTTCCATTTCCTAAGAGACTTAAGGAAGAAAAACCTAGGGAGGGTTCTAAATTGATGCAAGGATTAAGAGAGATGAAGATAGAAATTCTTATATTAAGAGTTATTAAGGATATTCTTAAATTGAATCAAATAATTAAAGGATTATAAATCAAAGTACTAGGTAGAGAGAAACAATATCCTTAAAAAATTAAGGTAATTAGCAAAATTGATGATTTAACAACAAGAAACATACTTTTTCCCAAATACGAAGACTTTAGTAGTCCTATGATGATTGTGATAATTGGGAACAAGTACATACCAAATGTTCTTGTAGATATGGGTGCTACCATCAACATAATGACTATCAAAATAGTAGAATATTTATCCCTCATAGTGCTTTAGCCTACCACTACAATTTTACAAATGGCAAATAAATCCACTGCTATGCCTGAAAGAACCATAAAAAACATTCCAGTCACCATAGAATCCTTAGAATACCCTATATATTTAATGATACTTCAACTTAAACCCATGAAGGTAGGGTATCCAATTATTCTTGGAAGTGCTTGGTTAACTACTATCATAGTATGAATTGACTATAGGTCTAGTAATATGACCATTTATAATGGAATACATGCCAAATAAATCTCCCTTTATCCACCTATTAGACCTTAAATGGATCTTTATAAATAGATATGGGTGGACCAACCTAATCAAAATTAGAATAGTTTGTCTTCTTTAGCCATGGTTACTATAAAATAATATGTCAAAAAATTTGAGGAATATATAAAAAAATATTTGGACCAAGACAACCTAGCTCCAAAGTCTGATAGACTAGCTCCAAAGTTTGAAAGCCTAGCTCTAAAGATTGATAGATTAGTTATGAAGATTGATAGCTTAGCTTCAAAGATGAATAATCATGAATGAGAAGAATTTAGTTTCACTATTGAGAACCAAGACAATGTTAGAAGTTCCCCAAGCATGGTATATGGTCCACAAGATATCTAACAAGCCATAGTTTATGAGGCTTAAGAGGGGAAGAATTCATTTTTAAATGATTTTTGTTGTCTATTGACCAATATAATCTCCAAAAGTGAAACATTATACAAGTACATGGATACATTTCATATGATACTACCACATCCATGTCCATTTAATGTTTTGATGAGTGAATACAAGCAGGTAAATTCCATCATTCCATGTACTAAACAAATTACAATCCATCCCAACAAACTATTGAATATCAACAAATAGTTAACTAACCAAAAAGAAAGTAAAGTGTTTGATGTATTGGTACAACACACAAAACCCTTATATTGGGATTAAAGTGATATAAAAGGAATACTTCCTAGTGTCTATACCAATCACATTTACACCAAAGTTTTTAGACCAGTTAGACAACCACAACGAAGAATTAACCCAACCTTGAAAGAAATTGTAAAGACAAGATAGAAAAAATATTGGAAGTTGGTTTCATTTACCCTATATTTGATATTCAATGGGTTTCACCTCTAGTCATTATACTTAATAATAATGGAAAATGGAGAGTCTGTTTAGATTACATAGAACTAAATAAAGCCACTATGAGAAATTACTTTCCTTTGCCTTTTATTGATCAAGTTTTTGATAACTTGGTAATAAAATAGTAATTTTATTTATTAGATGGGTTCAATGGATACAATCAAATTATAATAGCCATTGAAGATCAAGATAAAACTATATTTACCTACCCCTAGGGAACATTTGGTTATACATTCCTTCCTTTTGGATTGTGCAATACACCTATTACCTTTTAGAGAGCAATGTTAGCCATATTTTTTGATCATACAAATGATTATGTGGAAGTATACATGGGAACACATTTGATGAAGACTTGATCAATTTAGATAAAGTGCTCACTAGATGTGAAGAAGACCAAATATCCTTGAGTCATGAGAAGTGTGTAATAATGGCTAATGAAAGGATAGTCTTAGGGCATCTTATCTCTTCTCAATAAAAAAAGTGGATCCAAATAAGATTGAGTTAATTTATAGTCTCCCCATTCCTCAAACATAAATATATGTCAAAAAAATTCTCAATCATGTAAGATATTATAGAAGATTTATTGAAGACTTTAGAAAAATAGATGCACCTATGCTTTCCTTGATAACAAAAGACAGTGAATTTATATGGAATGATAAGTGTCAAGAAGATTTTGAAACATTAAAAAATAAACATTAAAAATATAAAACTCACAAATTTGATATTGTCTTGAAATTTTTTTTGGTAAAAACCAAGTCAAAACTATTACAAAGAGAACTTCACATGTTCTAGCTATGACTTCCACATGGCTTCTAAACAAAGGTTATTGTAAGAAAGAATTGATGAAAGAGACTACTCATATGAGTCAAAAGAGAAAAGACATAGTGTAAGGATAAGGTATCCAAATGACCATGAAGAAGATAAAGTTCCATATAAATGTTGATGATACCTATTCTATAGTGAAAGACAAAGAGCCAATTCAACCAATTATTTCCACTCCACCATTGGCCTCGTCTATTGATACTACTATTCCTACTATTTCCTCCACTCTTATTCCAACTTCCAAGAAAACATCCATGAATATGTGTTCATCTTCAATGATATGGGGAAAACCAAGAGAAATCAATTGCATTTTCCACTTATAAAACTATTCATGAAGAAATAAAACATACATAGAATAAGGTTTTCTACAAGATAATAATTTCTCAATAATTTCATAAATAGTCTGAACCTATGACAACTATTGTTGAGGCTCTATTTTGATTGTAGCATTCTCTACTTAATATATAAAATTAATATAGTAACTCCAAAGATATCCACTATACATATATAAAATTTCCCTCTTTAGATATCTTCTTTTAGACATTACTATTCATAATAATAGTCTAAAATGATCCAAATTTAAATGTATTTCTATTTTGTAAATACAGACATAATCTCTTTAGATATATGTTAGTTATACTCGGTCTATTATTAGTTGAATCAGTTTCAACAGCTCCTATAAGTGTGGGATCTGATTTTTAGATCTTCTATTTTGAATAAGAGGATTTAGTAGTTTAGATTTCTAGATTTTGTATTTTGAGAATGGTCATTGAGATGTGCTTTAAGTACATGTCTCCTCATTCCAAAAAAATAGTAAGAATAGGTAATAGAGAGAAGAAACATTCAAGTGTAATTTTGCAACAAAATTCATAGCATCTGTATATGTTCCTTTTGATAATGAATTATTAATAAAGTACAAAATTCTATTTTACTACTAAGTTAAAATTTATCCTATTCTAAGGAAGAAGTAAGGGCTCATTTATCTCTGAATATCATGACAATTGGTATTTCTAGTTTATAGTTTAAAAGTGTATTTATGTTGATATAGATATATTTCATTTTACTGCAATTGTGATTTCCTCTTTAACTAAAAGTGTGTTTCTTTTAATGTAAGTGGGCTTTCATTAAATGCAAAGTTTGTTTCAATTAAATGTAAGTGAGTTTACTTTATATAAAGTGTGTATATAAATTCTCATAAAGAATAAAGTTAATATGAAAGTTTATTGACTCATCTCTAAATTCAGAATATGTCAGGAAATTATCTAGGTGACAATAGGCAATCAACATTCTCACATTCTAAAATACAACACTACCCTACCCAACCAGATGACTTGAGTGAGGACACTATAGTGACTTATGCTAGATGTTTAAGTTTTAGATGTTGTTGGTGTGAACCTAAGAATCCTTTTAACAAGGAATGCCATAGGGGATATCTAGTTGGCAAAACTTTATAGAATTGCTTGTTCTATAACATATGATTAGAATCTTGTTTGTTGCCCTTAGGATTTAGACATCAACAATAAAGTAAACACCCCTCAAACAATGAACTATTAACTCAAATATCCAACATCTCATTACATATAGCCTTGGACACTAGACTTGGTAGAAAATGACACCAATCCATTGATTGGTTAAATTAAAGTTATAGTGACAACCTATCATATCTTATGCAAGTATATCATGCTATTTTTTAAAAAGTTGAACATACAATAGACATATGATCCCACTATAATAACGTGTGTAAATTTAATCTGTAATATGTATAATATCTCATAAAATCTATGAAATATGTGACATACACCACTCATATGCCCCAAATCTAAGTAAATTATGTCATAATCTAAGTAAAACATGCAAAGTCTGCATAAAATTATATCACTCTAAAGAGAAATGTGTCAAAAAATATGTTTTTTTAATACATGAATGCTTAGTATCTAAGACAAGCCATTATGTATTCCCCCATTTTGAGTTGATAATGAATCTTGTGAACTATTTATCTCAAAAAATATTAGTTAAAGGTGTCATGTTATATATCAAAGATATCATTTAAGTATGAACATATAATAACATGTTGAGAATATTTCATCATAGTAATAGACAAAGTAATGTCTCATAAAAATAGAGTCATATAAGATAAACAACATCAATCATGCATATAAAAAAAAGGCCAAAATTGCAATCCATGTATGTCATCATCACATATATAGAGTATGATATCTATCATAACAACATTGTAAATAATTTTAATCTAATTAATTCATGTACAATCAATATAAAGTAACTCAATATTATCAAAAGAAATAATCATAAAAATATAGAACCTATGTAAAGTAGAAAGATGCCCCTAGTATAGGAAGGTAGTCATGGGTTTAGGAAATCTTGCATCTATGTGTCCATGTCATATGAAACCTACATGTCCTACATTTATCTCATTTATAATTTGAAATACATGTGTTTAATAAAACTAGATATAGAATGCACTATATATGATAAATCATAATAAAATAATGTAAACAAGTATTACATGTCATTCATAGGTCATGATTTTTAATTTTTTGAATATATTTTTAATTTTTTCTAAGTATGTTAGAAAATTATGCAATGCTAACCAATGATTCCATAAACATAATTCTCCCATGGATTTCATGCATAAAATTTGTGATGTCCTACTTTTTGTTAAATCATTAGATATAATGTGGTGTTGATTTTTAAATCCTATATCATCTTTTGAAGAATTTTTTTGTTCACTTATTATGAAGAAACTTGATCTCATGAAATGGTAATAGTTCCATCATTAAATCCAAATGTAACATAGCCATGATATTCACCTAGTGTTGTCTCAATTAATCTTAGCCATGATATTCCTAGTATTACACTATAGTGATCCAAAGTAGGGTCAATTTGAAATACAACATAACATGTTTTGAGGTCAAGTGTTACTAGAAACTCAATATATCTAATGCATTTCTTAGGTTCAATAATTTTTTTAGGTGTTCAATGCCATACCCAAGAGATTAGAAAAGTGTCATGCTACACATGTTAACTTTATGATCATTAGTAATATTGACATTGGTTATTGAGAAATGCTTCTTAAGGATGATTCATTTCTTAGCCTATGCTTTTGTTTCAAACCTTTGTTTGTTTAAATTTTATTTTTGTAACCTCTCTTGTTGTAATTTCTTTTGCTATAAATTTATTTTTGTAACCTTCCTTTTCTACCTGTTCCTTTTGTAATTATTCATTATGCAACTTTTATTTGTCCTCTTTATATTTATGTAATATTCCCTTTATAATTATCCCATTTGTAACTTTTTTCCATAGAATATTTCATCATAGTGTGATAGGTTGATTACTTGTAGATGGTGTTCTTAAATAAGGTGACATTTTTATGGATGTATGCAATGTAGGATCACCGCTATTGGTAATAATTTATATTTATCTCTTTAAGTCCCAAACATTATTTGTATGATGTCCATGCAATATATGATAAACATAATATTATTTTTTTCTGATGGGATGCATAGGAGGCAATGTGATAAAGTTGTTTATAAATATTTCTTTTATAATCTCACTTTAACTCTTATTAACCTTATATAAAATTTTTGAACTACTAGTTGTAGATATATTATTTTGTTGAATTCCTTCTTAAAATGAAATATTTTGAGGTAAAATGAACTTGAATGGAGATGTAGATATATGGTTGATACTAACATGCTTAGCATTTACTATATGTGCAAACCCGCTTTCAAATAATGTAAAAATTAGACAAAGATATTCATTTTGATTTTTTAATTTGTTTATGTATTTTTCATGGTGACCATATAATATAGAAGGGACTCACAAACCTAGACTCTAGGAAATTATTATTGAATATGCAATGAATATCCCTCAAGAGTATGGGAGGTGGAGTAGGTTAAGGAAGAACATATTTACTACCTTTATTTTAGCACACATGATTGGGAACCATGCCTCATCTAGTCTTGACAACATGGACCATAGAATTCAAAATAATCCATGGGTAAATAATGGGTTGGGATCATAGCTAAGAAAAACTTGAGGTCTAAGGGGAGGAGTACCAAAATAAGTCATGCATTCCCTTTAGTTTCTAGTGGTGTAGATGATATTTTATGATTATATAACACCTCAGTCTTGTACACTTGGAAAACTTAGACCTTGATTGTTCCTCTTAGTTTTTTACATTTATTGCTTCCATAAGTATTGAATCTGATCTATCTTTATACCCCTTGGCCTATATCTCTTAGTTTAACTAGTCTTATGCTGATGACCTAGGTCTTTTATCTTACCCAGAATGCTTAAAATGTACTTGTCTTTCATATCTACAATTTCTAAACATGTACCTACTCTCCTGCTCCTTGGACACTAATGTATGGGATAAACATTAGCATCGACATTATTTTCCTATCTAAACACAAGTGTCAAGTGACCTAAATTCATCCAATTTATTAATGAAATGTATCATAATGGTTGGCCTAAGTGATTTAATGTGAGTTTTTATGCCAAATGGATTAATATAAATACAAGTTCAACCCTCATTCATTCCTCACCTAGAATCACCTAGAAAAGACCAAAGAGAGCAAATGCAATTTATCAAAAATCATTTTATCATGCATTTAATTGATCAAAGCTTTCATATTTCCATACTAATCATAGGGACTGCACATCTATAGGTCTAAAGTACTAAAGGAATAACCCAAGAGCTTGATTTTCCAAGTTTTGAGCTAGGTTAATATTGTACTTGCTTTACACATATTATATGATTAACACACAAGCCAACAAATAGGGGATAACTACATCATTATGAGGCCCTTTTTGAAATAGTTTTTTTATAGGCAAAATCATTTTACATCATGATTATTAGGGTCATCTCAACACTATGTGTCCACTAACACATTTTTCCCCAAGGTCACATTGAAGGTGAAAAGTTAGGGTTTTTCCATTTCATAAGAAGTAACTATCCATGACCAAGATCTGAATGTACTAAAATGAAGGTGAAGTAAAACCCATAAGCATCAAGGTGGTTAAATTATATTTTAGTAAATATTATGTACATGACACTAACATTGAACCTATATATTAGCATCGATGCAATTATCCCAGAATAACATTACTATCTAGAGAGTAAGAGGTGTCAAATCTAGAATCTGACAATTGTTATAGAATATCCTTCTCACCTAATTTTAGCCTATTCTAAATCTAAAATTGCATTAGCATTAGAACAATTTAAGTAATTCACTTCTTTGTCATTTATATATTTATCATAGTTTTACTTTTCATATTTAGAGTATTTCAGCATAATAAATTTAGTGTATGCTTATATCTAAGTTTAGCATCTAATTAGCCTGATATAGATCTAATTATCACCCTTGTGACATTTCATTTCTATATACCCCTTTAATAATCTAAATGACCTCAATATAGATCAATTTTAGGGTTAAACTTCAATGAATGCAATCCATTTAAATGCAATTTTTTTAATTCTTAGGGTTTTAAACTAGCTAGGGTTTTAAATTTTTGTACTTTTTAATTTCTTACTTTTACTATTTTTACATGCAACCTAAGCATAACCCTAGATTGGGACGTGTAATTATTGAACATATTGAGATTCCTCTCCATCCATCCAAGATGTCTCAAATCAATAAGGGATCTCATACCTTGGATCATGATGATAACCATGTTGAAAATGAAAAAATGATGATAAGGTTATCATAGAAGAAGATTCTGATAATGAAAACCTTGAAATAAATGAAAATGATAAAATAAACTATGATCGAGTACATGAAATTGCATTGCTTCATGAGATAATTTGACAAAACCTTAAAGATCTTGATGATATTTTAAAAATTATACTTGGTGCCAAAAGTTCCAAAACTATAGTGGAAACATCCCTCCCCTTGAACACATTAAAACTAAATACATATAGTGGGGGAACATATTATGTGTTTAAACCTTTGTTCCTTGAAACTACTAATAATACATCTATTATGGAATCACCTATTGTTTCCACACAAATAATGGTTTCAATGCCTATTATTACTCAAAACATGTTTTCATCCCCTTTGGTGACTACTCAGCTTGCTAATCTAAATCCCACTAGACCTATAGTTCAATCATTCCTTAAAGTTATAAAAACCAAAACCTTAGAAGATAAGATTATAAACATTGAACAAAAAATTTTAAAATCCCCTCTTGCTATAGATTCACAATGTGTTTCATAACCCTCTTGGACTTGAAATATCTTTGCACCCTTTAACAACTATATTTTTTGCACCTAAGTTCACATTTTATGATGGAAAGGGTGATCCTAAACAACATATTCAAACATTTTATGCAACATGATTGAATATGCTTCTAATTATAATATTTTTATCAAATTATTTCTAAAAAGCCTCAAGGACTATGCTTTGAGGTGGTTATATGATTTACCTCTCCAATCTGTAAAAGTATTCAAACCTCTTGCCAACTAGCTATTAGCATACTTTTCCATTAACATTTATAAGAAGGTTTCCTATGATCAAATTGCCAAAATCAAACAAGGAAAAAATGAACTTATCAATGACTATGTCTTGAGATATAAGACAATGCTAGCCAAAAATGACCAATCTTATGGCAAACAAAGAGTTGAAAGATATATTCAAGAAAAGTTTGATTTCTCCTTTACATGATTCCATTGTTTTCAAGAAGTTAAATTTTTTTGATGACTTATGCCATGTTTTACAGGACTATAAAATGAAGCTTATGTCATTGAATAAGCTCAAGTATCTAGAAAACACACTAGTTGCATTTACATCTAGTACCAAATTCACAATTAAACCAAGTTATAAGGTAAAACCTCACAAGCCTAAAAATGAAACAACCACCATGGTTAACATAGTTTCACAATATCTTAATTGGTTGATCCTATTTAATGCACTAAAGAGATAATTTACACTTTTACCTGAGTCACTAGCTTCATTACTCCCACAGTTACTAGAGTGCCACATATCTCTCCCTCATCCTATCAAGGTTGATATTAGTCAAAATATACTCAAAGGATATTATGAAAATGATTATTATGATTATCATCAAGGATCAGGACATTATACAAGTAGATGTTTGACCTTGCAACACAAAATACAAGATCTTATTGATGACCAAAAACTTAGATTTGAGGATCATCCAAAAGAATCAGGTTCATAATTTGGTGATCATGATAAACAAAACATATTTAAAAATCCTTTGAAAGACCATTATAATAAAGAACCATAAGTCCAAATGGCATATAATGCACATCCTCTTCCATCACATTATGGGAACCCACTAGATAGGGTTATTGGTACTTATAAATGACATATACCTATTACAGTTGAAAGACCCTCTATTACATTTGATGACAATGAAATTAATGATGATGACCTTGATCTTCATTCTTTATTCATTTGAGCATACCTTGATAAACACCCCATATGCAATGTTATGATTGATAATGGTGCAAGCAAAAATGTTTGCTCCATGACATTATTTACACACTTGGGTTATACTCATAATGATTTACATATTTTTACTAGATCAATTAGAGCATTCTATGGGACCTCCTAGTAGGTTCATAGCAAGATTTACCTACCATTATAGGTTGGCCCCACACATGTGGTTACTAATTTATTAATTATCCATTATACATAAATCTTTGATTTATTATTGGTAAGATGATACCCACCATGTGTCTTAGGACTAAAGTGTGTAGGGGATATCCAAGTTATGGCTATGTAGAGTGAATGCAAAATGAAGTATTCAGATAGAATAATGAAAAAAAAATAAAAATGGAGAAGAATTCTTACTTGCAAGAAATATAAGTGATATTAATTAACAAAGAACAAGGGAAATAATATAATGGCTATAGAGCATGTATACATCATAGGTTCATGTAGGTAAGATATATGTGTTATGATTGTTACTAGGAATTTTATTACATGACATTTAGGCATCTAGATCATCCTTCTATATTATTCCTAAAGAATACATATTTTTCACATAAATAACATGCAGAATACAAGAGAAGTAACAACTACTATTTTTAAATCATCCTCCATGGTAGTCATGGTAGTTGAGTTTTCCTTAGTGGCAATGGCTAAAATGATTAATGTTCTAATCATTCCCAATAACCTCCATTTGTTGGTAAAAAAAGGAAAATCATAGGATTTGAATGCTAATGGTTAATTCCATGATAGTTGTCAAACCATGTAGTCATAGTAGATTGATAGGTGGTTGAGCTGAGGTGGAGCCCAAAGAGTGCATACAGGTCTATGACCAAGTGTCTGCAAGGTATGCACTCTATAATCTTGTGTGACTAGTGCGTAAAAGTCTAAAATTAAGTACAAAACTTAAGTGGAGGATTGTCAACAAACTCTTGGTAGTGACAATTACATAAAAGGCAGAGTGGTGCAAGCTCTACATAGAGGAACAAATGAAAAGTGTGTTCAACTATGTAGAGGATGTGCATGGATCATTCACACTTTTTTGAAGAGTAATGGTCTAAATTGTGTTTTTACTTATACAACACACCTCATTTTTAGTCAAAAAATGGGGACCCTCTTTTGCTTTGGAGTTTGGTCTTATACTTTATAGGAGTTCATTATGGTTGCTTGCTTGAATCAACCATCTTACAATCCACTAAATGATTAAGTTATAAGTGATTGAGTGGGTTTAATTTAATGCCTTTTCATTTGTTAAACTTATTCCAAGATTTAATTTAGGAATACATTCATTTAATACCTAATTTTGCCTAAGTTTTCAAAGTCTGAGTCTACTTGTGTTTTGAAACACATTTTATAGCATCCTGTTAGACTATTACACCTTAGGTTTATACAAATTATATGACTTTTTATAAAGTTTATTTATTATTTTCTTGGGAATTTTGATCCATTTATTCTTCAATTTTGATTTGAATGGCTAAATGTTTATAAGGTTTCACTTTTTAATGTAGTTGATTTTCATGTAAATGGATGAAATCCCCTTTTAAATCAAGTAAATGGATAATTTTATGCATAGTTCAATTTTATATTTAGTCATTTTTTTGACCTTAAAATTATCCATTGGAATTTGAATTTTCATAGTCATTTTAATTCAAATTCATAGTCATTATTTGTAAAACCTAAATCTCTAACTATGTTTCACATATTATTTTTGTAGGTTGGCCTTTCCATTTTTTTTGATATAAGGATTATCAGACTTGGTGTTCAGCAAAATGGATAGTCAAATTTGTGTTTGGAAAAATTATGTTTTTAGACTTTATGTTCAAATAAGTGAAAATTTGAAGTCTTTTACTTTTTGGGAAAAATGTTGAGGAAATAGTTGAAATAATTATTTTGAAGACTATGCAGAGAATGTCCAAGTTTTGAGTTTTAAAAAAAGATACCTAAAGTAAATATTGGTGACACATGGTGATTTTTCATAGATCCTAGTGGTCCTAGGCCCATTTTAGATTAAATTTTGACATTTAGTCAATTTTTCACTTTTGCTCAAAGCCACGTGTCAAAATTATGCTCTGCATGACTTAGCTAATTTCATCAAAAGTTGCCCAGGGAAATGTGGAACTTTTTTGCTACTTCAAAAGACTTAGTTGATTTTTTTAAAGGTATCCCAATGGGGTGATGATGTTAGCAGTTATCTAGGCTATTAGATTAGTGGGATGATGGCACATGGAATAATCTCATGGCTCTGTTATCCTAGATATGTCCATACCTATGCAAAGCTTACTAGATAGAGGATTAGAAACATGATGTGGTGTGGTGAAATCCCACTACCCTACTATCCCATGATAGTATATGTAAGTAGAGTAGGGTATTATGTTAAAACAAGGGTGAGCAAGATGACACCACATGGTGAAATATCACTTCATCACAAAGGAAACAATAAACATTCACAAATGGAGATGTAGAGAATGAAACAATAAAGAGATCAAATATTGGACTAATAACCAAAGATATTAAAGTCTAGAGCCCTCAAGTTCCTAAGATGCTATCACATAGAGACATCTTGGAGTTCATGATCCTAGAGGCAAGATCATTTACAACAACAAAGGAAAACTAGAAGGTTTAAAAAAATGACACATGGTAGTGAGGGGATAAGAGATTAAGAGCTTGGGTGAATGAAAAGATTCCATGTGGTTAAGAAAAGGATGAAGGCAAACAAAGATAGATAAAGCTTGTGAATGCCAACAAACTGCCAAGTGTCAATTGGGGCCATGAAAACAAAACCAACCATGCCGTGAAGGCAAAGGAGAAAGAAATTGAGAATGTATTATGTGGAAGGAAACCCATCAAAATTAAAGATGCACTAGTTGTGCATCTATAAAATCACTATCTTAGATTTGATGGGCTATCTAGCAAAAACCATCAAAAGCCAAGATGTAACTGTGCACTTGATTTGATCCACAAAATTAAGACACAGTCCAACTAAATCATGAATAATTAACATGGCCTATGTATGAGGATTAAAAATGAAGTATAAAATACAAACTCAGCCTTAAAGAGGCATGGAAAATGATTATTCAAGTTTCAAGCACACCTTGAGTCTATCAGAGATCTCAAGTCATCTACTCAACCACACTCCCTCAACTATATGGAATCATTGTAACTAACCCATTAACAAGAAAATTTGATTGAGTTCAAAATATTTGGGTTTATGTGCCTACATAAGATCAACTCTTCATTATAATAAAGGTTGGATCCTTTTAGTTTAGACTTAGAATAGTTTGGGCCAAATTGTTTGGCTCTTATAGTCAATAAACTAAGAATTTTCATGTTTTAATAATGTAGTCTTTCCATTGATACTATGCAAATGAATTTTTTATTTGAATGGTTGATGTAAATATCACCTTTGTTATTCAAAAATAAATATCTTGATATTCAAATCATTGTGTTTTTAAATGTCCATTTCCTCCCCAAAATCTTACACCATCCTCTAGCTAGAGTTATGATAGGTATGGATTAGGTAAGGACTTGTCTTTGTGATATTTATTCGATCAAACACTTCATCTTCATCTCTATAGTGTCAGGACCTTATTTCTTTCTCCCTAGCCTCCCCTCTTTTTTATTTTATTTATTAGTTTGTAGTATAGTTTAGCTTAGTTTATGAGTTACATCCTAAACTTAATGTTTATCTTGACTATATGATGTTTGTTTATTTTTATTGTTGTACTATTATATTTAGGCATGCAATAAAATTATCTGAATTAGCTCTATTTTTATCCATATTTGTATGTTGATTCTCATAGGAAAAAGGTCTATTAACTATTTAAATATCTATGAACAATAAAATATTCCCAAGGCTATAGTTGCAACATCCAATTGAGGTTATCTAGTTACCAAAAACTATTAAGAAGAGACTTTGGGGTGATATATCTCTTTTGTAGAGGAATATATCCTTTCAGGAGCAGTTGGGGGAAACCTCAATCTAGGAAGTTATTGGTTACGTATCAAATCCACCATCAATATATTGACACTAGAAAGAAGGCCCATCAAGATAATTTAGTTTATTTCATGTGTTTAGATAATTGTAGAGACTTTTTTGTGGTTAAGTTTCCTAGTTTCTTCCATACTAGAAAATAGACCCTAAGAGTCACTTATGGCCTTGGCCTACCTACGTCCACATAGTTATCCTGTAAGTGTTCTAGGACCTTGCCATGCTTTGACCAACAACCCCCATAAATTCTCTCCAAAGTATATCCATGGTAGGAATTCACTATTGAATTTCATGTTCTAGCTTTCAAGGAGGTCCTCATCAGAAAATAGATTTAGCATAAGGATGTGGCTTGTCATATATTCACCTTTACATTTGACCAAACCACCTATTATTAGTATATCAACTTACCATAAGGGTGTATCAGTACTTGAGATGCCTTTTAGAAATTGTTCCTTAGTCATTTTAGTGTACTCATAGACCCTTTTGTGTCATTTTATCAATTTCACACCATTAGGAAAGAGCCTAATGAATTAGTTAGTACATTCAACCATATATTCCATCAGTTGTATAGGAGATTGAAAGATCCTAACCTTAAAATGGAAGATGTATAAATAGGAATATATCTCAAAAACTTGGATCCTTTGTCTTCCATGTTCATCAAAATGAACCTTGATTCCCTTGCTTCATTATCCTTGGTCTAACAAGAGGCAGTTAATGTAGATCAACCATAAATGACTCAAGGCATTTATGTCCAAAGTCCCTCAAATTGCATGTCTACAATTTAGACCATGGACCAATTTGTGCCCTACAATCAAGTTTTACCCCAAGCCTTCACCCGACCAAGCCTCCCTATGACAAATGAGATTGCTAATTACTCTTTCAATGCATATAACATGGTTAATCCTATGTGTAATCAATAGGTTAGTTATTATTATGTTAATGATTTAGTATCTTTAGGTGATGTTACTAATGAAATTCCATTTGTTTCAAGAGGATGCCAAGGAGTAGTGCACAACCAAAAGTTTATGAACATAGATATGAATCTAATACCAAGATGATCATGCACATTAAAAACATAAAACCTTCCAAGCCTGATCCATTATTTGGAGGCTATAATAGTGAGGATGAGTCTAAAGATGAAGAAGCAATGGTTGTTGTGGGAAACTTGATGGCTAAGAAACAAGTAAGATAAGAGTTGCCAACAAAAGAAGAGCAGATGGAAGAATTAGATGCTACCATGGCATCCATTTCCTTCTTGGAGAAATATAAAGACCCTCTAATTATTGAATTCATAAATCATGAAAAGGGTGGATCTATTATAACTAGTTTATAGATGTAAAATCCTCGTGATGATGTTATTAATGATCTTCAGGGGCTCAATGTTGAAGGTATTATGGAAATTGTTTTTAATGATAACTCTGATGAGATTTCTTATTTTCATGAAGTTTTATTTAAAGGCTTGTCTGATTAGATTTTCCCTACTGAGTTGAATCTTGAGGTTTAATGGTCTGACATGTCTTTTATAGATATGCATTTATTTGAGGATTTGATGCACCCTGATTCTAAATTAATGTATAAATAAAATAAAAAAATAGGGCCATGTATGGAGAATGACAAGTCGCCTTTTTATACTAGTGTGTTTTTTTCCTCATCATTAGAAGAGGATGAGATTAAAGAGAACCTAAATGAAGATCTAGGTTATTCCTTAAGGGAAGGTGTATTATATTAACCTAGAGAAGATAACCTATCTCCTCAGTCTATCCCTAACTTCACAGTAATTTATAAAACCCAAGTGTTCCTCCTAGTAGCAAAGGTAGTCAAACTCAAAATGGGAACTCATGAACTTATTGGCCTGAATGAAAAAGTCATGCAAATGGAGTTTTAAGCTGAGAATGATCTAATTGAGCCAAGATCTCCACATACTTAGTCCACTAATGACAAGTCCAAAATATCATTAACATGAGAAGATCCATTCCCATGCCTCCATGAAAATGAATAAGAAGGTCACTATGTGGCCACACCATCCATTTGCACCAAAAATCAGTCATCAAGTGACTCATCTATTGGTTACCATCAAGAACATGCCACTTTCACATTGGATCTTCTAATCAGTCTATAATATATGAATACCCAACCTTATAACTCATTTAAATACAATATATTGGCTAAGGTGTTTTTTAAACCCTATCCCTCATACTTTATGTAATCTAGATGTAAACATAATGCAACATTTCATAGTCCTAGTTTGATTTAATAACATGAACTAAACATTGATGAATTTTTATGGGATGGTTTTTTTCATTGTAGAGGGTAGTATAAAATAAATTGGGTGTGCCCTCTATCCTTCTAAAAATAATAAATAATTAGGTGTTTGACTAATTCAATCATGCCTTTAATTGAGGACATCTGTAACTAATTTCTCTTTTTCTTTTGGTTTATTTTCTACTTCTCCTTCCTATCCCTTGCTATTAATTAGGTTTATATTTTTTTTATTTTGTTTTGTCTGGTTCTTCTATTTTTGGCCTTGTGGTCCCCTTGATAATCATAGGAATGAAGCGGTATCCTATTGTAAAGATAACATAAATGACACTTAAAGAGCCTAATTGCAAATTTTACATGAAAAATTTGTGTAAACATTTGTTATTGCTTTGATCATTTCATGAGTTATAAAGCTCAATGATTCATAATAGGACTTGTGAATTTTAGAAAAATTATCTTCTTATTTTAATCCATCTAATGCACTTAATGGAATATCTAAATAAAAATGCAGCATTGCTTCAATTCTAGATTGTAATGAGTTGTCATGAACTTACTAATTTTCTTATACCTGTGGCTTGATCCCCAACCCTCTATGGATGAATTACAAAATCTCCTTTCAAAGTAATTGAGATAAAATTAAAATATAAAATTCTCCTCAAAATGGTGATCTCTTCAACCTCCACCATAGGCTTTCTAGTCTAGTTGGTAGTGGAGCAAGGCCTTTGGAAGGGACCAGAGGTATCTCTATCAAGACTATAAACATCTGGTTAGCAACAGAGCAATTCCCAAACCACCTTCCCCCAAGTTGAATTGTAAAATATTTTCTTTTAGTAGTTATGACCTTATGAAAATTTGAATCACTACATGTGAATGTAAAGCAAAGGAATACATCACTTGATCACACACATATATGGTTTTGATAGGATCATAGCTTAGTATGTCACTCATTCTTATAAAATTTAGTGCTTATTGAATTCTAGTTTGTTTTGAGTAATAACTTGCAGCTAATGCTTTTAATTCTTGTAAAATTAGAGATTCTAGATTCTTGAATTACTTGAGATTATTTCCTAGAAGGAGTCTCCAATTTTTTTCCTTGCACAACACACCCCATTTTTAGTGATAAAATGGGAACCCTCTTTTGCTTTGAATTTTGGTCTTATACCTTCTAGGAGTTCATTGTGGTTGCTTTCTTGAATCAACCCTCTTGGCAATTCACTAAATGATTAATTTACAAGTGACTGAGTGGGTATAATTTAATTTACTTGCATTTTTTCATCTCAGTCCAAGATTTCATTTAAAACTTGATTTTGCCTAAGTCTGATAAGTCTTAGTCTATTTATCTGCTTGTGTTTCACCACACATTTTACAGCTTCTTGTCAGACTATTTCAACTTACGATTATGAAAGTTATCTAAATTTAATTAATTTTTTTCTTGGGAATTTTCATCCATTTCTACTTAAATTTTGATTTGAATGGCTAAATGTTTATAAGGTTTCACTTTTTAACTTAGTTGATTTTCATGTAAATGGATGAAATCCCCTTTTAAATCAAGAAAATGGTTAACTTTGTGCATATTTTTATTTTATACTTAGTCATTTTTATAACCTTGCACTTATCCATTGGAATTTAAATGTTCATAACCATTGGTTTTAAAATATATTTGCTAACTATGTTTCGCATATTTTTTTCATAGGTTAGATTTTATACTTTTTTGGAAAATGTATTATTGGACTTGGTGTTCAACAAAATGGATAGTTGGGCTTTATGTTTGATAAAATTTTATTATTAGGGTTTATGTTTGGAAAATTTAAATTACCAAAGTCTTTTACTCTTTGGAAAAAATTCTAAGGAAATAGTCAGAATGAATATTCTAAAGACTAACATAAAATGTCCAAATTTAGAGTCTTTAGAAAAGGTACCCAAAGTAAATCATGGTGCCACATGGAGATTTCTCATGTCTCCTAGTGGTCCTAGACCCATTTCAAATTAACTTTTGACACTTTGTTTGTCACTTTTTCCTAGAATCACGTGTCAAAATTTTGCTCTGTAGGACTTAGTCAATTTCATCAAAAGTTGTCTAGGGACACATGACACTTTTCTATTACTTCAAAGGACTTAGTTAATTATTTAGAAGGTTTCCTAGTGGGGTGATGATGTTAGTAGTTATTTAGGCTAGTTGGTTATTAGGATGATGTCATGTGGCATAATCTTACCACTTGGTTATCCCAAAGATGTCCATAATTACACAAAGCCTTTAGGCTAGTGGGTTAGTAGGATGACATAATCTTATTACCCCATTAATAAAAATACTTCTATGAAGGCCAAGAATGATGTAATATCCTTAGGAAAGTGGATGAGTATGATGATTCCATGTGGCATAATCCTACTACCTCACTATCCCATGGTAGTTAGCGCAAGTAGGGTAGTATGTCATAGCAGTGGGTGAGCAAAATATTGATTCACCATAAATGAAATAATCAACATACATAAAGAGAATTTCAAATCATGGAACCATGGAGAGACCAAAGCTTGTCCCAATAATATAAGAGCCTAAATACCCAAGCCCCCAAGTTCCTAAGATAGTGCCACATGGAAACATATCAGATCTCATGATCCTAGAGGAAAGATTACTTGTGGTGAAAAAGTCAAAATCCCAAAGGGATTAAAATGTCACACATGAAAATGAGGACTTGAAGTCTTAAGATCCTTGGAAAATGAAAAGAGGCTATGTGTTTAGGAAGAAGATGATGGTGAAAAATGATAGCTAAATCTTGTGAGCACTAACAAGCTTCTAAGTGTCAATTGGGCCCCCACAAAAACATAGTCAACTGTGTCATAGGGGAAAAGTAGAAGGAAAGTAAGAAGGTGACAAGTGGTAAGAAACCCATAAAAATGAAAGACATGAAGGATACATAACCATCAGGGCACTAGCTTAAATTTGATGGCCCATCTGGCCATTGAAACCGTTAGAAACTAGGATTCGATTGCACACCCAATTTGATCCATAAAATCAAGTCATGGTCCAACTAAATCATGAATAATTAACATTGTATGTGTAAGAGGATTAATCATGGATAATTAAAGACAAAATCAAATTTGAATATTCATGGTAAATGGTTACATAAATTCTAGGCATGCCTTCAGTCTATTAGAGATCTCAAGCCCCCTGCTTGACCACACTCCCTCAAACATATGGAATCATTATAACTACCCCATTAATGGGAAAATTCAATTTAATTCAAAATCCTTAAGATTGCATGCATATATAATATTGAATCTTGATTGCAATAAGGGATAAATATTTTTTATTTAGACATAGAATAGGCTAAGCTAGATTGTTTGGATCTCATAGTCAATAAACCAAGAATTTTCATGTTTTAATAGTGTTTTAACCTTGTAGAACTTAGATGTAATGTAAATCCTATATTTTATTAAATGGTAAATTATACTAAATTAGGGAAATAATATTCATTAAATACATCCAATGATTTGTTATAGAATTGACTAACTTTGAATTTTATAAAAATAGTAATAAATAGTGCAAATAAAGACATAGCTGGAAAACACTTGATATGGATGATTCGAGTGTTAAAAAATGACATGGAAGCTAGTTTGAGTGTTGTAAAATATATCCCCATGTCATAAACCCTCATGGAAAATGTCACCATAATTAGATAGTAGCACCATTATTGGTAAAGTGGTGGTAGTGTCCTGATATTGGTGGTAGTGTCCTCTATGTTGGACTATCTCGACCTTTTGGGTGTACTTGTGTTTAGATTCCTAGGTTTTTTCATATGCACATGAATTATAGAAGCCTATACTATGCCTTTAATGATTGATTTATTTTGAAAACATTAATCCTCTATACAACTAGGGCATGAGTTGGAAAGTGTTTTCTTTAGTAGGATAGGTTGGACATTCTCAACACCCCACTATGAAGAGAGTTGCCTACATACCAATACTCCAAGGAGGGATCAAGACTGATGCAGTTCTACCCACCTAAGTGCTAGTATAAGTGTAATTGATTATATCATGATAGTGGCCTTGAGTGTATTGAGTGTGATTGTGATTGGAAATCTAGAAAATATGAGCTTTGGGATGATGTAGATGATAGTATGCAAAAGTAGCATAGAATAGGGATTGATAACCTTAATTGTGCAAAAATTTATTCATGTTTTAATGTGTATTTTTCATATGATTTCCATCAGTAAACAAAGGCTTAAAAGTCATGTATTTATACCATTTTATTACTTATGTAGATGATAAAATATGTCTAGGTTGACCGTAGGAAGTTTTAGTTTTTGAAAAGATATTTATGAATACTAGGGAAAAGGACATTGGTGAAATTTTGGGGACACTAGCATCATGTGGTCTGAGTGTCCTTATTATGGTTCTAGTGTCTAGTTGGAAAACCACTAGGCATGAAAGGCCAAGATAATGAAATGAGGATCTAGGACTTCTTTTGGACTGATTAGGGACATTTTTAGCCCACATGAAGGCTGGATAAGTGTGATAATAGTCTCTAGGATAGATCTAGGGGTGAACGAGGGATAGGTAGTCTCAATTAGTACTCTTAACACTCAAATACCACTTTTGGGTGGTTACATTTGCCCCCCTTTATTCTAGAAATGTAGCAAAGTGAAATGACTAGAATAAAGGAAAAAAAAATTGGACTTACCTAATAAGTGAATCCCATGAAGCTAAATTTGAGTATGTGAAGTTGAGTGTGCATAGGTGGAGCATGATCCAATATGTGTCTTGAAAATGAAATATGCATAAATCAATCCTTACTTAATAGATATCAAAAGCAAAAGATTATGCTGAGTAAAGAAGTAAAACTAAGGAACACATATACCTCACTAGGTATGTAAAATAATGCATGAACCTAGTGACAACCTATGCGTGCATGTATGTAGTGATCAATTAGTGAATAGTTTAGATTAAATGAGAGGTTAATCAATCTTCATGTGTGGGTGGATCAAGAACTCAATCTTTTTTTGACTCTCCATCATTTCCCACCCCTACTTTGTAGATCATTATCTATGAATAGACTGGATTGGGCTAACAGTGTGTCCAACCCTCTCATATGGGTGTCTCAAGAACTTAAGTAGGCTATGACTCCATCATTGGCCACCCATGTGTAGTATGTGCATTTGAAACTAAACTAAGTGAAGTACTAAAAATGTCTAACTAAGTATATCTAAATGTGTATGTTGGATCTATGACCACTTGGGTATATTAGGTGGCTTTGGGCCACTTGGGAACGCCAACCATTGTAAATGGAATAAGATATGAAACTAGTGATTACCTATAATATGATGTCATGTATATATAGTGTAGATAATGACATGGAATTTTCCATTCCATCTGATTAATCGGTGTGTAACTAAGCATATAGAAATAATGTGCCATACACATGCCCATAAATCTAATATCTAAGTTTATGGATTTTAGACTAAGTTGTAATATGAGTATATAAACTAGATATGGGAATGTTCATGTCATGCATGATGCACCCAATCTAAGAAAACTAATATGAATCTGATTTGAACTAGTATGAATCTAAAAAAAATTGAGTATAACTAAAAAAAGTATATAGCTTAATTTGTGTAAACTTGTATTGTACCTATTGTACTATTCTAGCCAATCTGAGTTGGTCTAAAATTAAGGTTATTAGATAGTATCACCATGTCTTGGATAATATCACCATGTGGTGCTAGTGTCCCAATTTGGGTGTTAGTGTTTTTTTGGACTAAATTATGTGCAACCGTATTACTTTTTAGTTCTTATTTTCCCATTGTGTTTACATGTGTTTGATTTTATGTAATTAAGCCTGTGTGATGAAAAATATACTATGAGTGAAATATAAGATCTTGACCTCTATGACAAACCCCTATGAATTCCACCTCTTTTGATGGGAGTTTTTTAACCTATGCAAGAACTATCCTCAAAAGAAAAAATCTCTACAAAATGTGTGTTAGCTAGATCATATATGATAACTACATGATAATCCAATATAACCTACATACATAACATCATAATTTAATATGATTTGAGAATACGTAATGTAAGATGTATGACATGTATAACATTTCACAAGGGTGTAAATATATATGTAAATAATGTATGTAATAATAAATCTGAGTGAAACTAGGTAGTTACCTAGGGTGATGGAGCATGATGTCCATCATGACACCCATGTAGGGAGTGTAGATGCATGAGGTTTCTCATGGCATCAAAAATAGGTGTGTGTAACAAGAAAAGACAAGTGTCATGTCAATGATGCATATAAAAAAACATACATATAAAATACATGAAGCACACAAAGTAGGCCAAGGGGCCACAATATAAGGGACATGAGAACATGTCACTAAATCTAAGAAAAGAACACATAAAAGGACATGTTCAAATGTCCACATATGCAAGCAAAAAACAAGTTGGCTTAAATCCACATAGAAGGACATGTTCAAATGTCTACATACACAATCAATAAAGGTACACACAAGGATGTGGGCACATATCCAAAGCATAAATACTATGAATAGAAGTGGTATAGAGCTAAAGAATAATGACATAATTATATTCCATTAAATAGAAGAAGCATAGAAATAAAATCAAGTCTAAAATAGGTAAGGTAGAGATGAAAGTATGCATGAATATGTAATACAAATATGTATAAGATTGAGGATGTACATATGTGGAGTCTAAAGTAGTAATAGCTAGCAAAAATTCTAAATACGAGTAGAAATGATTAATATCAAGATATAACAATGTTAAAACTAGAATGTAGAGTATATAAGGATATAACCTAATAATCAAAGTTGTATATAAGATTCTCCCAAGTGGGTGAATATGTCAAGTGAAGAACCATGAATTAGTGTATATGCCCCTAGTGGGTAGATAATAGAAATTTTGGATTAGTGTAGTGGACCTATGTCTTATAAGCAATTTGCAAGCACTTGATAAGAACAAGTGAAGCATGCATGTATGATAAAAATGACTATACTAAAATATCTAACATATGTATTGTTTGGAAAATATAATAAATGTAAACATAGTAATACATACAATCTATAATTTTGTGTTTTTTGAGTCATTATTTGAATATTTGAATATTTTTGAATTTTCTATAAATAGTCTATGTAGAAGCAAAATGAAAATGAACTATGTACAAGGAGTAAGAGAGAGGTAAAGTATGTACAAGAAGAGAGAAACCATACTAATCAATGAGTCTCATGGGAGACTTACTATCACTGTGACTTGTGTCAAATAAGGGAACTATGATCATGTATGTTATGTGAAAGGGCAATTGTGATCCCATAATCTATTATACTGAGTGATCTATATTTGCATGTGTATTTGTGCTAGGAATCTATGGCATTAACTATGGTGTCTTATGAACTATAGGGGTATTAGGAACCTATCTAGTAAAAGAATCAATAGGTGACATAGGTGCCCTATGTTGAGAATCTTGAGAAGCCAATAATACCAATCTCAGTAAAAAGTGAGTGAAGGAAGGCCCTCTAGAATCTATGACATATATCTAACACAGGGTTCTCTCTAATAATGGTCTCCATGGGAGAGTATGCATATGTGTCAATATTATAGGATTAGACCTCGCATACATTTTTGGATCTATTAAAATTTATGGTGTATCAATAAGAATCATGCTTTGATTAGTAACTAATATCTATGTTATATCTAGTAATTATGTTATAACTATAATTGATAACTATGTTGTAACTATATGTGGAATAGGTAGAGTATATTCATATGGAAGACCTTCAACTTTGAACACCTAATTTGTATGTATGTTTCAAGAATATATTCAATATGGATGGGATGGATCATAGTTTCTATATCTATGGCCTACCCAACAACATATTAAACATGTCTAGACTAGGTACTACTAGGAACTGAGTGGCCACATGTGTTGGTCCAACCTGTAATGAAAGGATAATCTCCCAAATGAATCTCTAAACATGACCACTAAAACCATTGATGAATATGTTTGTAGGGAATATATCCTACTGTGAGTAACCCAAATGTTGTAAAATTATCATATTACACATGTTAATGCTTGACTTTTTGTCAACCATAACACTTTGGATAGGATGATCTACGTAGGCTTGTACAAAGAGTGTGTGTAAATATGTATCATCATCAAAAATCTCCTAACTTGAGAAGGTGATGAGTGGTCTAGATAGAATTATGGTGTGGTACATACTAATGATATTATGTAATGGGTGTGCTTCCTCTGTAATAGTGTAATAAGAAGTTGGTGGTGGATGTACCTGATATATGTAGTGAACACTTGAAGTGCTCCTTTCCTCATTCACTATGTGCTTTGGAAATGGATATTAGAATATATTCAATGCTTAGATTATATTTTTTGTACTTTTGGTTCCTCTATGGGTGTGCCCACATCAATAATTTTAGCCTCAATCAAATATTGTATCTTATGTTTTAAGCTTATGCATCTATTTATTGTATGGCTTAATGCCCTATGATCCTCATAGAATGCATTATAATCATATCTCTTTGGAAGAGGTGGTGTCATATCAACCTCTTTGATGGGAGGGAGAGATAGGAAATTGCATTCCAAGAGATACTATAAAACCCATGTTGGCAATGCTAGAAGCTTGGAAAAGACTTTGCATGAAGGAGCTGATAAAACCAAACAAGAATATGGCTTTGAAGTTTAATTAACTCTGGCCCTTTGATCACTCTTTTTCTCTATGTCCCTTACCTTTTATGGAAGATTATTTTAAATATTATCAATTGATTATGATCCATTAGTATATTTTAGTGTTTCCATTGATAAAAGCTTGACCTCTCTTTCTTTTACTATGTGGCACAAATCTGTGAATGTTAGAAATTTCTTCAACAAGATAGCTTCATGTAATGATGGTAGAAGAATCTATTTGAAGATGTTTTGAATCTTTTTGTCTGACATGGGGCTAGTAAATTTAGCTAATATAGTCTTGTATTGTAAGACACATTTTATAAGAAGTTCATTTTACTTTTGATTCAACTATGCAACTTGAGCATATGAGATCTTGTCCTTAGTATTTATGGAGAAGTGTGCTAAAAACATGTCTAGGAAAGGATTGAATGCTATGATAGATTGATTTGGTAAGTTATAAAACCATTGTAAGGCATAATCCTTTAAACTATGTGGAAATAAATTTATGAGAAGCTAATCGTTAGACACATAGTCCAAACATGTTGTGTGAAAATCTCAAATATGGTGTTCTAGGTCACTCTTACAATCATACAATGTACTTTTAAGTGCCACAAATTTTGATGGAAAGGGATTTGCCTATATATGGTGTGATAAATGTGTATGTAAGAGAATAATAAAATCTAAGGAATGTGATGGTCTAGTGGCTACCTTATTAAGATGTAACACCTTAGTCTATAGAGTATGAACCTCATGCATAAGGGATTGTATATCTGGAGTAGAGGAACTAGCCACAAGAGGTGTATATATCACTAAATGTTATTGAATTAAAATTATTGGTTGTGTTAGCTGAGTTGGCCCCACTGTAGGCATAATAATGTTATTATCTAGGGGAGTTCAAGATTAACCATTGTTTAATTTATTCTTAATTTATATTATGGTTTGTAAAATTTATGCATGATCAAGGGGTTGTTCCCTAAATCTATCTATGAATCTCTATAGTATCTCATCCTTATTAAAAATTAAATTCTTATTGTTAAGTGGAGGGAGAATATCCTAATTTGCACCATGTGTATCATCTTTATCTTTAGTACTTTTTGAATCACTAGTTGTAGATGCACTTTGTTGTGATATATTGTTTTGATACATAGCATTGCTTGCCACAAATTGACTAGGTGAAGATGCATATACATGACTGACACTAGTTTACCCTGGGGACTTTTATCTTGTAATCTAAGTTTTAAATGTTGAAATATAGTTCATGTAATATTTTATTCTAATTTTGTAATTTTAAAATGAACCTTTTCAAACTAATAATTTGATCCTTTAGAGTCTCATAAGTGAAAACCCTAGTTACTTTTGATTGAACATGTAAGCACACATCATGTAGGGAAGAGGTGTGAATAGGCTGAGTATGGGAATTAGTGATAATGGTAAAGGATACATCATTTCATGGAGGAGTGATGGCATGAATGAATTTATAGGGAAAATAACTATCACCCTCATGGAAATGAAGAGGAGAAGGATATTCTTTCATGTGCATAAGATATGACATTGAAACTTGAAACATAGTTTCTAACTTATGTAATAGATCCTCTATGTATGTAAGGATTTGTTTATTACTTTAATTTTACATAAAATAACAATAATATTATAGATATAGAATGAAATATGACATACATTGTGATTGATATAAAACATCATCTATACATGTGTTTATGTCTTTTTTGAGTTCATTATGAATTAATGGGAACAAGAATGCAAATGAAAGTATTAAAATTTGAAACAAAAAGTGATACACTTATTATGTCACTATTATCATGATTATATAAAAAAAATTAGAAAATGTATGGATCTAATATCTGGATGCGAGAAACATAAACCCTAGGGTTATCTAGGGTTAGAGTTTGAATAATATTCGAAGTAAGTTGGGTCCACCAAATGTTTTAACCTTTTAGGACTTAGATGTAATGTAAATCCTATCTTTTATTAAAGGTATGAGTAGACTAAATCAAGAAAATAATATTAAATAAATACAACCACTAATTTGTTACATAATTGACTAGCTTTGACTTTTCTAAAAATAGTAATAAATAGTGCAAATAAAGATTTTGCTAGAAAACACCTAATATGGATGATCTGAGTGCTAAAAATTGATATGAAAGTTAATATGAATGTCATAAAATACATACATATGTTATAAACCATCCTAGATAGTAGCACCATAATTGGAAACTAGTTCCATTATTGGTAAAGTGGAGGTAGTGTCCTTTGTGCCAAACTATCTCAAGCTTTTGGGTGCACCTATGTCTAGATTCATGGGTTATTTTCTTATGTGCACAAATTATAGAATATTTTATTATGACTTTATTTAATTATTTATTGTGAATACCCTAATCCTCAATACAAATAAGGCATGAGTTGAAAAGTGTGTTCATTAGTAGGATAGGCAGGACATCCTCAACACCCTGTTGTGAAGAGAGTTGCTTGCATACCAATACTCTGAAGAGGGATCATGCTCAATGTAGTTCTCCCCACCTAAGGGCTGGTGTAAATTCAAGTGATTCTAGTATGATAATGGCCTTGAGTGCCTTGAGTGTGCTTTAGACTAGAAATATACAAAATATTATCTTAGGGTTGTTGTAGATGGTAGTATGTAGAAGTAGGACAAAATAGGGATTGATAACCATAATTATGTTCAACTTGTTTCATGTTTGAATGTGTATTTTTCATATAATTTACATATAATGGATAAAAGGTTGAAATTCATGTATTTATTTCATTTTATTGCTTGTGTGGATGATAAAAGATGTCTAGGTCAACCTTAGGAGGCTTTAGTTTTTGAAAAGATATTTGTTTGGGAAATTTAGGGCAAAGGACATTAGTGACATTATGGGGAGACTAGTGGCATATGGTGATAGTGTCCTTATTATGGAGCTAGTGTTTAGATGGAAGAACACTAGGCACAAAGGACCAAGCTTGGGAAATGAGGGTCTAGGACTATTTTTGGAATGACTAGGGATGCATATGACCTACATGAAGGCTGGATAAGTGTGATAATAGGATCTAGGATAGGTCTAGGGATAATTTAGGGATAGGTAATCTCAATTAGAACTCTTAACACTCAAACACCACTTTTGGGCAGTTATAAATAGAGTAGTCTTTCCCTTATTGCTATGTAAATTAAGTTTGTAGATGAATGTTTGTTATAGATCTCACCCTTACTAGTCGACAACAAATATCTTGATATTCATATTGTTGTGTGTTAAATTTAAAATTAATATGCATTTTTATGGTGGTCATGTTCCTCTTTATTTACATTAATTCCTCCCTAGACTCTTTCTCTATCCTCTAGCTGGCGCTGTGCTAGGTCTAGCTTAATTAAGGACTGGTCTCTATGAGATTTGTTTGATTAGACACTTGATCTTAATCTCTATGGTGGTAGGACCATTTTATATTTATCCCTACCCTCCCCTCTTTTTATATTTTCTTTATTATTTTGTTGTTTTAGTTTACCTTAGTTTCTGAGTTACATCCTAAACTTAATGTTTATCTTGACTACATGTTCTTTATTTATTACTATTTTTGTATTGTTGTATTTAGGTGTGTAATAAACTTGTATGAATCAACTCCATTTATAAGCCATATATATATACCAATTCTCATAGGAAAAGGGTCTATTAATTATTTAAATATATGTGAACACTGAAATATTGTTGAGGCTCGTTTGTGGGATGGTTGCAACATCCAACTGAGATTATCTAGTTATTAATACCTGGTAAGAAGAGACTTTAAGGTGATCTCTCTCTCACACAAAGGAATATATCCTTTTAGGAGAGGTTGGGGGAAATCTCAACCACAAAAATTGTTGGCTGCATGTTAAAACCATCATCAACACATTACATTGGTGCATAATTAGGGGAAATACACTTGAAGTTGATGTAAGGTTTACTTCTTATCTTGATCAGTATATTGCCTAACCTTGACCACTCTAAAATGTCAATGTGTTCCATGATAGGTGTGTGTCTCTCTCTCTATGTGTGTGTGTGTGTGTGTGTGTGTGTGTGTGTGTGTGTGTGTATCACTTCCATGATTTGGTCCTTCTCTATAGGGTGCAAGTGTTTTAGATCCAAATTAGAAGGATATTGTGTCACTATTAGCTTAAGAAGCAGTGGAGTGTAAGGCTTGGAAATATCCACGTTGAAGACTGGGTGCATGTCCAAGTATTTATTTAGATCAAAAATGAAGGTATTCTCACCATTTATGCATAGAATGATGTAAAGACCATAGTGAAGAGGCTTGATCTTTCGATGTGGACCTTTGAAGTGCTCTTTCTAAAGTTACAACTAGACTTTATCACCAACCTAAAATGTATGAGGTGTGTGATGTGCATCATGGTACTCCTTGTACTTATATTGAGTGTGAGAGAGAATCTAATAGACCTACTAGTGAATAGATTGGATGTGTCACAAAAAATTCTTTACTTTGTTTGTTTCTCATTCTTGTGCACATGAATTAGTACCTAATGGTCATGGTAAGAGATGTTTAGGGGTGATAAAGGTTAAAATCCAATACATATTTAGAATGGAATATGACTAGTATAGCTATGAATATTAATGTTATATGCATATTGAATGTATAAGAGATTATCATCCTAAGTGAAAGCATGTGCATGATTTTACAATGGTATAAGATGAATAAGTGTGTGATTAACCACTTCAATTTATCTATCTATTTGAGGATTAAAATGTGTTGACTGATCCAACTATGTACCCATAAAATCCCATAATGCTTTCTAAAAATGACTCACAAAGCATGTATCATGGTTAGATATGATGGATGTTGGTAGTCTGAAATGGACCCAAACATAGTTAAATAATGCCTACACCATGCCATTTGTGTTAATGTGTTTATTTCATGTGACCATGATATCCATCTTGTAAAATTGATCCACTATAATGAATACAGTGTCATGTTGTTGCCTCATCATAGGTAGCCCAGTCATGAAATCCATGCTAATAGATTCCCATAGTTTAAATGGAACTAGTAGAGGTGTGTAAAGTCCTAGCTTCATGTTCATGGGATTAGTGATGCAACAAAGAATGTAAGACTTGATGTGGTGCTCCACATCTATGCACATATGCATCTAATAAAAGTGTGGATATAATGTAGCTAGAGTCTTTGTCACACCAAAGTCTCCTGAGGTGTTAGGATAGTGTGTCTCCCAAATGAGTCATTTATGAGGTACACTAGAGGAAATATAGATATGTCTGAGCTTATAGAAAATCTAGTCAAATAAGTATAAATTTGGCACTTGTTTACCTTGATTAAGGATGGTGTAAGTCATTGTGAAGTCCTGGTCATATGAGTAGAGAAGAACCCAATATATGAAGTTGTCATCACGCATGTCTATCACTATGATGAGCTCATGAAATAGTAGTAAGCTAATACACTTTATGTCCTTGTTGTCTATCCCTTTCTTGTGCTTGATCACTAGATGGAACTATTACATGTAAGTAATCCATTTCATGTGGCATGGAGTTTCAAGCTTGTTTTTGGATCGCAAGAATTGAAGTGGTTTATGGTTTGAATGAACAACTATCTCTTTCCTTAGAATATAGTGTCATCATTGATTAATTTCTTGCACAATAACATATAGCTCCTTCTCATAGGTGGATTACATTTGAACCATGTCATTGAATGTCTCTAAGTGGTATGTGATTAGATGTCCATGCTATATGAGAACTACACAAGTGCATAGTTAGATGTATCAATGTGAATTTTGAAGGTTTGAATAATGTTAGGCATTGCAAGAATATGTGTTGCATAGAGGCACTACTTGAGTGCCTCGAAGGCACATTGTTTCAAATGATTCCAATTTAACTTAGCCATTTCACATGTTATCTACGTGAGAGCCCAATATATGTGTAAGAAACCAAGGGTGAACTTGCAGTATAAATTAGCAAGTCCAAGAAAGCTCCTTAATTTTATGAGATTTCACAGAGTGGGCCAATCTTAGATTACTTTGATCTTCTTTAGATCTACTCTAATTCTAGTGTAGTCAATGATGTATCCTAGGTATTGGATCTATGTTGTGTTAAAGGTATACTTTTGCAATTTTACTTATAACTTGTGTTGGCACAAAGTACTTAAGATGCACGAGATGTGTTCCATGTACTACTTCCAAGTCTTGCTAAAGATGAGGATGTCATCCAAGTAGATGATGATGAAGGAGTTCAAGAAGGGCCTGAATAGATAATTCATCAAACACATGAATGTGGCTAGTGCTTTGGTGAGTCTAAAAGGTTTAACTAACCATTCATACGATCCTTATTATGTCTTGAAAGCTATCTTCTAGATTTCTTCAAGATGAATTAGAACTTGATGATATACTGACTTTAGATCGATCTTGGTGAAGTCTTAAGCACCTCAGAACATGGTAATGGGTACTGATTCTTCATTATTATCTTATTGAGTGCATGATAGTCTATATAAAATTGACATGACCCATCCTTATTTAGTATAAGGACTATTAGAATTTTACAAGGTGAAGAACTAGGATTGATCTTGACTTGATTGATTAGCTCTTGTATCTAGCACCAAACTTCATCATTTTACCAAACTAATTTATGATATAGGGGCTATTTATAAGAGGGGATTTAGGGACCAAATTGATGTAGTGTTTTACTATGAATTATGCTGGAAGGCCTTCATGCTCTATAAAGACTTCACATTGTTTCTCTAGTAACTTGTCAATTTGATGATGCTACAATGGTGTGAAAGTACTTTGGATTGATAGGGTGCACTTTGTTATTTTATAATGCATAGGTGTATTAGGGTAAACCATGAGTAATAAAAACTTATACACATGTGATATAATCTTATGACATTGTTTGGTAGATACCAAAGTAAATTTGGTTGAGGGAACTAATTTAAAGAGCCTATAGAATCAATCTTGCATGTGGATAAGCCATTGTTGTGGCTTGGACTAATATGTGGATTCGTGGTCAAATAAATAAAGTCTTCCCCAAAAAATGTCATAGACATCCAAAGATGTGATGTCATAATTAATGTTATCCTCAATAAGCTTGACTTTGTACTAAAAAAGTGCATTTTCATCAAACATGTATAGCCTTCCCTTGTTATAGCCACCCAATAAAATAAGGATTAGGGTACATAGTTGAGTTAATACCAAGGTGCTATGTGGTTGATTTTTCAATTATGTTCTTCTAGATACCACTATTAATGATGATGTGGGGAGGTTGGACCCTCACCTAGAATTAAATGTGGAAGAGTCATTCATGCTTCTCAGAGATGTTGATCATAGTGGTGATAGTATTTAGACAAGAGGAATTTGGATTAGTTCCATCCATTGGTGTGGTCCCTAATGATAATTATGCAAGTATGGATTATTATGCATGGAATTTAGAGTCATCATGAGTAGAAGAGTGATGATTATGGTACCACTCGTCACTGGAATTCTTCTTGCCTTTATCTAAAATATAAAGCACTATAACCTTTGAGTGTTGTGTAGTATTTTGAGGTTGCTCTCCTTTATGATAGGTGTTGTGATTCTATGTAGAAGGTTTCAATGTGGAGTTGTACATTGGTAGGGCATTACACACTGCATTGGATGAAGAGATGGCATGTTAATTTATCTTCACCTTGGATTCAAGTGTGGCAGAGTTGTGATATGTTTGTCCTAACATGTCAAAAGTTGAGAAATCCATATTTTCATGAAGATAAGGTGAGATTCCATTGATGTAATTTAACACCCCATGTCATTCACTTAAGTTATCTTGTAAGTATATAGAGAATTTATGAAATATGTTGGTGTAGTCTTTCATATACTAATCCTTATGTTAGTGCAGTTGTTAGAACTTGATGTATTCATATTCAAAGTATTAGAGAGGGTAGTATTCTTCCTTCAATACATCAACAAAAGATTTTTAGGACTCTATTAGAGTGGAATATTGCACATACTATGCACTAAATCTCTCCCACTAGTGAATAACTAGAATGACATATTCAATATTACAAAAGTGATTTTCTCATCATTAGTGAAGGATTTAAAAAATAAGTATGCATCAAGTTCTCAAATCTAATCATCCATTGCTTTGATGTCAATTTTACCTTCAAATAGAGGAATTTCAAGATTAACTTGTGCTTTGAAGGGGGTTTATTATTGAAACCATTGGTATCATGTTGTTGAGATGAAGAGGTGGATGCTAGGTTGAGATGTACCATTAACTTATGTAACTGACCAAAAATTTTAGTGTGTTGTGCTTCTAGAGCATTGATGATGAGCCTTCAAAATTTTGGGGTTGTCTTAGGTTGATTTTAGGTGTTAGCCATCTTGATTTTACTATAGTATTCTAGTGGAGTCTCTAAAACAAGATCAACTAATAAACCTCCTCTCTCTCATTATGATCTTGTGGTTACATGCATAAAAAATGGAATAGAACACTCCTTTGATACCAATTTATCTACACCAAGGGGCCCAAGACTGAGGTGTGTAGGGGAAAATTTAGTTACGACTATGACAAGTGAACATGGAATAAAGTATTTAGGTATAACAATAAAAACACATTGAAATGGAGTGTAAGTCTTACTTATAAGAAATGCAACTTCTATTCATTAATAAATAATAGGGGAGAGAATACAATGGATGAGGAGTGTGTTAAATTATGTAAAAAATACACATGTATGATAAGATCTTGGATACATATTCTTCAATTAGTACCTTCTATAGTGCATGGATGTGTAAAATACATTCATACCAATTAGGTAATTGCATTTTCTAGAATTCCATATGAGCATCCTCTTAAATAAAATAAACTTATACCCAAACAACTAGATATCAAGTATACTAATGATCATTCACTATAAAAGGGTAATCAATAGGTAAACCATTTACTAGGTGGCTAGTACTTGAGATATCATTACACTAGAGGCATATAGTGGATTCCATGGAATTCCAATCTTCTATTACACAACATGTTCAGACAACTAAAACACCTCAAAATGTATAGATCACTACTATGCCAAAGGAACCATATAACACTCAAAAATGGGTTCCAAGAAACCCTAATCATATTACTCCTACTATGGTTACATGACCATACAATCATATTTTACATACATTATGCACCATTGATGCCACAATGACATATATTACACCTATGCATGATCTTCTGTAATGTAACTAGGGTATTACACTAGATTTACAAAGGGGAGGTACCTATGATAATCTATTGGATGGAATCATAGGATGATCTTTCCTCTTCAAAAATACAAAAAAATTAAAACATACAAAAATCCAAAAACACTATTGGCACCTACATGTTTTATTGGCTCATTAGCATCTATGTGTTAGTTCCATGTTGATGGATGTCATATTTAGTTACTCCTACATACATGTGTGTCACACTTTTACTTGAGTGTGATATAGGAATACACATATACATGATATATTCCTATTTTAGATGTTGGGCTTTCCATATACTCAGGTCATATGGACATTGGGTACATCTTCTTCTTTGATCTTTATACACATAGGCTATATGGTTCAATGATCACTCTACATTATCATGTTTGAGATTACATATGTACTTACACATGAATATTATCCATGATTATATCTTATATATGGTACTTGATATGCTATACACTTGACATACTTTTCCTAACACATTGGATCCATGGGCCACTATGCCATGTTTATGTTGGTTGCTTATCCTTTACTTTATGCACTTCCTTGAGTGTCTTGTATTCCTTTGTCAAGAATTTGAATATGCTCCTTTACTTGTAGAACCCATGCCTATGTATGTTTTCATTGGCATTTTCATATGTCATTATTTTTTATATATGTCATTCTTTATTTTATGAACATTTTACTAAGTCATGTCCTTTTGATTGTGTAACATTTGAACATGCCCCTTGTTTGTGGTCTCCTTGGACCATTATCTCTTGAATTTATTTTGAGTACTCTTATGTGTGTATTTTTTTTCTTTTTGATCTTTTAATATTATTATATAAATGTTTCCATGATCTTTGTCATGCATCACAGGCCTATATGTGATCACAATGCTTCTATGTGCTTCAATGATACATTTACCTAGACATGTGATTTCTATATGCTACTTGGTTACATTCAAATATTATACAATTGTCCTATCCTTTTGAGGTGAGGTAACTAAAATTTCATATCTTTCCATATCCTCAAATGGGGGGTATATTAGTGGGGTCATGTCATAGATACATGTTCTCCACACTTGGCACAATTTTGTGATTCACTGGGGCCATGCTTTGGAAGCGTTTTCCCCACACTCATTTAGTTTATGGTACTTGTATAATATTTCATATTATGTGGGGGTATGTCATATTGGAATGTATTCCACACATTCATAGTTACTATATTTAGTGGTATCATGTCATATGTTTATGTATTCCATACATTCAAAGTTCTCAGATTTAGTGGGGGCATGCTTTGGAAGCATGTTCTTCAAACCTATTCAATATTCAACATCTCTAGATTATAGTGGGGGAATGTTTTATAAGAATTTCCTCCACATTGGTATGTATATTGTTTTTCATATTTCTTCATATCTAGTGGGAGCATGCTTTGGAAGCATGTCCTCCATGCTTACACAATTATTTAAATTGGTCAAAGCACATAGTTATATGATTTAGATTCATAGTTGTGGTAGAATTATATACATTGGTACTATTGTTATAAAAATTTAGTATGAGAAATATTTATGTGAATATACTATGTAAAATGTGCCTAATATTGAAAAATTTAAATCAATTTCATATTCCAAAACTCTTTTATGGACTGTTACCATATCACATACTTTTTCATATTGATACCCCATAGACTTTTATGCACTTTTATTGAGCCAATATACTTTAGTATCTAGTTTAACTTTTGGTAGGGTTGTAGTGATCAAATCACTCTATCTTTCCAATTTTTTAGGTTGGACTTGATCATCTATCCTCACTAGGTTATAAGTATCATTGGGTCACATGATTGAGTTAATATCAACTGCCAGGTTATAACTCACTTTTGATCCAATGTTGGGGGCATGTGCCTCTCAATATATCTCTATACCATTGGGTATATGCACATTAAATATTTATCTATATTTATCTTAATCTTATTTTTAGAGCCTTATAATCATACATCTCTTGGAAAACACCCTGTCAATAGGCAAGGTAGTTACATCGGCACACATGTGTACTCCTAAACCTTGATATTTAAATTTAAATATATTTGAAGTAATTTAAAGCCATATTATATGCACTAATTTAATACTATAACATGCTCTTGGTTGTAGGTCAGTCACCAATAAAGCACCCAAATAATGCACATGCAAAGATAAGGTGTGCATACTCACCCAAGTATGCATTCTTTTCCTTTAAACTATAAATTTTATTATTAGATAAAAGGGGGGAAATGTGTATGATATTTTATGATTATATAGCACCTCAATCTTATATACTTGAAAAAGTAGACCTCAACTTTTCCTCTTAGTTATTTACCTTTACTATTTCCAGTAATCTCACATCTACTCTATCTTAATGCCCCTTAGCCTATATATCTTAACCTATCCAATCTTATGTTGATGACACATGTCTTATATCTTTACCATAATACTTAAAATGTACTTATCTTCCATCTCTAAAATTTCTAAACCTATAACTACTCTCCTAGTCCCTAGACACTAACATTTGGGATAAATAGTAGCATCAACACTACTATCTTGTCCTAACGTAAGTGTCTAGTACCTTAAAGTCATTCAATTTATAAATTAAATTTATCATAATGGTTGGTGTAAGTGATTTAATGTGAGTTATTACTCTAAAGGGATTAATATAAATATAAGATCAATCCTCATTCATTCCTCACATAACATCACCTAGAAAATACCAAAGAGACTAAATGTAAGTTATCAAAAGCACTCTATTAAGCATTCAATTGAAAAATGATTCCCTATTTCCATAATAGTCATAGGGACTACACATATATAGGTCTAAAGTACTAAAGGATCATCCCAAGAGCCCAATTTTCCAATTTACAAGCTAGGTCACTGTTGTACTTGCTTTGCACATATTATACAGTTCACACACAATCCAACACGTAAAGGAGAACTACATCAGTCTGAGGCCATATTAAGATTATTGGTTATTTAGCATCATCCTTTTATATCAGGGTTATTGTTGTCATCTCGATACCATGTGACCACTAACCCATTTTCCCCCATGGTCACATTGAAGGTGAAAATCTAGGGATTTACCATTTCACAAGTAGCGATTTTCCATGACCCAAATCTGAATACACCAGAGTGAAGGTGAAGAAAAAAACAAAATCATCTTGTTTCTATAGATATTATATACATGACATTAGCATCAAACTCAAAAATTAACATTGATGTAACCATCCTAGGTTGGCATTATTATCTAGAGAGCCAGAGGTGTCAAATCTAGAATCTAGTGATTGTTCTAGAATCTCCTTCCCACATGACTTCATCTTATTCTATATCTAGAACTAAATTAGTATCAGAACAAGATAAGTACGTCACTTTTTTATCATTTATATATGTAATGCAGTTGTAATTTCCATATTTATACTATCTCAACATAATAAATTTAGTGTATGTTTATATATGATTTTAACATCTAATTAGCCTACTATAGATCTGATTATCACCCTTGTGCCATTTAATTTCTATATAGACCTTTAATAATCTGATTAACCCTAATCAAGTCCATTTTAGGGCTAAATAAGTGGTAAAAAAATAAAAATTGGATTGAATGTTTCAAAAATATGATTTGAAGAAGGTGATACATTATTCATTATTAATTTTGGCCTTATTAATGATATGTTTTATTTTTACCATTATTTTTTTACACATTAAATGGAAAAACATATAATTATGACTATAATGGATTGAATTAGTTATTAAACATTATGTATATCCATTATATCCATATATAATGAATGGAAATCATAAATTCAATCTGAGAAATTAGAGTGAAATATTAAAATTTGAAACCCTTGGAAAATAGAAGGAAAATCTAATGAAACCAAGGTTTGATATGCTCAATACAAGAAATGGGTTTAGTAATATGTTTTTTATATTTTTTGTTTAAAGTGGCCCTAATAGATTTTTTTGAATAAATCAAATTGCTAATGATATACCACAATTACACACATTTAATTATAATTGGCTTAATAATTTAACTTGATATTTATACAAATCACTAAAGATTAATGTATTAGCTTATTTCAAATGAATGAAAGTGTAGTCATATAAAATGTCTGAATTGGTAGTTTGAGTGTGGCTTGTGACACCCCATCCATAGGTCCTTTTTGAATGCTCTTGCGACCCTTCTAGACACTGTTTTACTCATTTCCAATCATTTGAAACCTTATAAGTGGTCATTCCACCTTAGCTAGATAGTATTCCCCATGCCAATCCTATTCCCCTAGGTCCTGAACCTATAGGAAAAGAGAACACCATTTGGACTATAACACCCCATAGAGAAGTGTCTCATTTTTTTTGGTCTAAGAGAACCCCATTTGGACTATAACACCCCATAGAGAAGTGTCTCATTTTTTGTGGTCCTATCCATTTGCACTTTGAGCCCCAATGATCATTTTCATCTAGTTCTTATCTTTAATTAGGTCAGACTAACATGAATACATTTGACCCATGAATAATTGTTCCCTGTAAAATCCCACTTAAAACTCATTTACAAGGGAGGTGACAAAACTTACAAAGAAAGAAAGAATACAAAGAAATCATTAAGGCAAACTTCCCTATTCTTTGCACATAGTCACCTAACACAACTAAAAACCTACTTTAATCCTCATACTAGTCCCTAGCCACCTCAAACACTATCAATTTGGCATTTGAATCTGCATCACAATATTACACAAAGTACACTAGGTAGAAGAATTGCATATGTCTTGATCCCTCTTTGGAGTATTATTATGTAGGCAGTGTGCCCACATAAGGGGTGTGGATTTCAAGTTCACTATATATTTCACACTAACCCTCCTTCTTTCTCAAGTGATTCAAATATCATTTTATCAAGCATGATGGAAGGTTAGGGTTTGAAGACAAAATCAGATCCATAGTGAGTTTCATCAACAACTAGTGCTCAATTTTTCATAGGCATGCTCACATAGGCACAATGTAATTACCCAAAAAGTTTTAGGCCTTTGTAATCAATATAGACAACATCGACAGGAACAAACAACAACATCAGACACCAAAGCATCCATTTTTTAATGCTCCTATTATTTCACCCAATGAAATCTAGATTTAGGTTTATGACACCTTACCAGTCTTACATAGTCATTTTAACCTTTGTATCAGCTAATTCAGTCTATTTTCTAGCTAAGTTATATTTATTCTTATTTATTGTTATTTTTAGAAAGATGAAAAATATAAATAGCTACATAAATTAGGAATGTATGTATTGCTATATTATATACTAATTTATTAATCTAGACCCTTAACTAAAATATGAATAAAACACCATTATTATAAAATAATTTAAATTATTTGGTGAACCTGACTTACTTCAGTTGCACACATAAACCCTAGAAACCTTAGGGAAAATTCCTTGTTGATTTTAGCAATATTGTTCTAATTTTTTTCCTACATATATAAATCAAAATTTCACACTTAATTTTTAAAATTCACCATAGTAATTTTAAAAATCATTTTTTTTCAAACTCTAGTTGAATATACTAGGTCCCTTTGCTTCTTGAGGTATCACCTTACATCAAATTAGTTTCATTCTTATTTTATCATAGTAATTCACAAGTGTTCCTCTCAAATACCTAAGATGTCTCTACTAGGTCCAATGATATACATTAATGCAAAAGTTTTTAATTCCTTAATGAAAAGTTTTATCATATGCCTTATATGCCTAATTCGCTTCCTTCATAATTAGGAACACATGCATGTTGTTCCTTTTATTGTTTAGATTTACATGTATTTTTTTACACCTCCCTTAGAGCCTATATCTCATGTCGAGTCATGTTGTATGGTCTATTTTGATCTTCCTCGGGTCACTACCTATCATCAGAGAGCCTATCTGACACCCTTTATCCCTCCACCACCTCAACCTATTGATTATCTTCATTATCCTCCCATAGCTACTACTAGCCCTATAGAACTAGTAGATAATGTGGTTAGATCTATTATTTGACATGACACCATGCCTCCTCCCCCTAGTTAGGAACCCCACCACCCTCCTCTTACCTCCTATTCTAGGCCCAACCCACCTACATAGGTAGATATGCACAAGGCATATGATATTGTCGATCAGTTGAGAAACACAGTAGCTAAGTTTTTTATGTTAAAAAGTAAATGTTTTCAAGGACATTATTTATCATAAAATCACTCAAACTTCTATTCCAATTAATTCAAAGCCTTCTTATTTTGCATCACTGGTCAACTCATTAAAAACTATAGAAGATGTTATTTATTTTGAGTGTGAGGATATTCCTTCTTAGATAATTATTGATTAGAATTTACCACTGTTTAAATAATCTCAAGTCAAAACTAGTGCAGTTAAGAGAGTTTTAATTGATAGTGGTTTTGGACTTAATATATGTCGTATTACATTTTTATAGACCATGGGTGTAGGTATGGCTTCCATGCAAAAGTCATAGATGAACATTAAAGGGTTTGATGATATACCATGATAGATATTAGGCACCATCTCTTTAGATATCATGGTAGGGCCCAAAACCCTTTCTACATAGTTCTAGGTCATGTCAGGTCATCTTCATTATAACCTTTTACTTAGATGACCTAGGATACATACTATGGGGTTAGTTCCTTCCACTCTTCATTGATGTGTTAAGTTCCTCCATAAAGGATGCCTATACACATGCCCAATAAATAAATAGCCATTTAGATATTATAGAATTACAAAGTCATCTTTGAATATTTTTCTAGATGGGACACCTCATATCATAGTTTAGTCACCACCTCATTTCATTTCTCTTGACCATATACATACATATGAGGTAAGAGAGACTAACACATCTCCCACTCTTCCACTTACAATTATTTCCTCAGCTCTGGATACTCAGCCAGTTATAGTAACTTCAGCCATTCTAGCTACTCCATCAATCATAGTTCCTATACTTGTTACAATTATGCAATCACCAACAACAATTACATTAGTCTTAGTTGATTATATATATACAATTATTTATATAGTAATAGTCACTCCACTAGTTATATATACTTTCATAGTACCATCATCTTCTCCTACTATAGTTGACGAGACTCCCATATCATAGTTACCTATTGTGGTAAATTCTAAGCTATCATATTAGCATGATGCTGATATAGATTCCTAGGCTACTTCAGATGATAATACAACACCCACACTCATAGATGACTATTTATGTAGATTGAGATTTAAACCTATTACCCTATAAGAGTATTGAGATGACTCTAGAGCCCTCATCACACATCCTACATCACTCTTAGCATCTTTCACTACACTCTCAAGATATACTCCACATTCATAGCCACAGACAGATCACTTAGAACATATAGTTCACATGGTTACCTTTATTAATATAGAGCAATTCATTTATATTTAGGTAGGTAACACACATCATCAACCATATATTATGCTATAGATGTTACTTGATCATCAATTAATCACACTACCTATAAAATGCCATAGATCTATTAATGGGTTATCATAAAAGGATGGTCTCCCATTTTTTCTCTTTCAAAAAATCATAGGCCATGACATAGACTCATATACAACTTTAAAATAGATATTGGATAAACTACAAGTTCAATTTACTATTCATATTATACCATCACCAACATCAACTCTACCACCTACTACTAGAGCTGAATGCCCCAGAGGAGAACTAACATCTTCACCACCAGAGTGACCCCCAGTTTACCTTTGGCAAGATGACACCACTATGAGTGATAGATCTATGACTACACAAAGATCATAGATCTTACTGACACTTGAGGATATAGCCACCATGCATACAAATCCTATAACATATGATGATACTTATGATGATGATCTTGAGGCATTTAATGATGGATGTGATCCATTCCTCCATCTCTATCCCCAATGGGATTCATTATTGAACCATTTACCCCCACCATCTTAGTATTTTACGTCATTGTGTACATATTTCTTTACGCACATCTTATTGTACATAGTTTCTTTCTACTTGTACATAGTTCATTTTTGCTTTCTTGTACATAGTTTCCTTATGATTACTTATACATAGTTTATTTTAAAATACCAAAATCAATACAATATTTCAAAATACCAAAAACAATATAACATGTAAAAATATAAAAGCATTCAAATAACTCAAAACACCAAAAACTTTTCAGCTATATGCATTATCCATGCTTTACATTTATACTACCATGCTAGACTTACATTTTGCTATTTTATGATATTGTTTGTCAATTTATCTACATTACCATGCTTAAATTGATCTTATTTGAGTGTGTGAGTGACACCTAGATCCTTGATTGCTTCACTCTACCCATTGAGGGGGAATCCTACTTTTACATTTGAGACATACATCAACATATCTACTCACCAAGGGCAACTTATACATGATTACACCATCTAGGTTATGTCATTCCTACACCACACACTCTAGTTATCATGTTGATGTATATTAATTATGAGATTACATAGATTATTCTATTGATACTCACTATTATATAGCACTTGAGTATTTCTTAGCATCTACCTAGTCTTGTACTACATGTTTTTCATACTTTCACTTCTTGCTTTGATCAATTAGATGTGATAGTATTTCCAACATTTACATGCCTTATTTTATTAATTTGAGTATCTAAATGTGATTTCATTACTTAGTTCCTATTTTGTTACTTATGTGTGCCTTAGGACATTTTTCAGTGTCCTTTGCTTGTACTCTTGTATGTGCTTGTGGCCTTCATGCCAATATTGATTGTTTGTAATTGTCTGTGTATGTGGGAATTTGCACATGCATTGTATGTTTGATTTACTAGTTTGAGTGACATGTTTCCATGTCCCTTTTTTCTAGCCCCTTGGACTCTTTTGTGTGTTTCTTGCTTCTTACCTTGTGTACTTGTTTACTTATTTGCTTCTCAGTTGTTTGTAATGCCATGATCCACATCATTTATTATCTTGCCTTCTTGGATGCCATGATGGAAATCATGATCCATCTCTCCTTGAAAACTAACAAGATTTATAGTTTTAGTTTAATATACTGCACATACTATTACATTGTTACATCTATCTAGACATACCCTTGTTGATCTAACAATATCCAACACAAATTATGCTATATCTTGAGACATATTTTAGATTATCATTGCTATATAATGTATTTCAAAGAATAACACACTTACAAGGATCTTTATTCTAAGGGAAGTCATTTTAGGGTATTCATTCCTACCTTTAGAAGAGGGGGCAATATATAGGGGTTTTGTCACAGATATCAGAGCCCTCTACCAGTCAAAAATTAATTTTTAGAACACTCAGAATATCAATTAGATTTTAAAGCATGAAAAATAGACCAAAAAAATAAGGATGAGCATAGAATAGTCATCAAAAATAGTAAAGGACAAGACTGCCCCATTCAGATGATAGTTTCCTACAACAAAGTGTCCACTTTTTGGTGTTCCTATCCAAACAGTCAAAAACCCAAATTTTTAAAAATAGATAGAAAGGTAAGGTCAATTATAGTATTATTAGCTATAGTTCTATTTAGATTGGGTAGTTTTAGTATAGTTTTACTTATATTATCTAGATATAAGGGGCATCATGAATGGCATGATGGATCTCACTTCTAGTTTTAGATTGGGTAGTTGGTACAACTTATAGATCAAAATCCATGTTATAGACACTAGTGATTGGGGTCAATGTGTGTGGCACATTTGCCTTATTTTATTTCTAGTTCATTTATTACCCAAGTATTCTCAGCATTTGCATGCCTTATTTCATCTATAAGTGGTTGGAATAATTTTGGATTGGATTTCATATAAGCCTAGTTTTTAATTTTGGAGTGGTTTTCATACAATCCTAATCTCCACGTTTTGGAGTGGAGAAGATTGGCCTAGTTCTTAATACACATTTGACTATCCATGCTAAATTATCAAATTATAGAGCATTCATAGGCTTCATGATTCATCTAATATGACACACATTCATACTGGTATCAGTTCATAATTCACACTTAGTTGGAAATGACAGAGCCAAAGGACTAGCTAGCCTTTTTATTCTTGAACCACCTGCTTAGAGGGATTAGACACATAGTCTAAAAACTAATTAACACATGTATGATCACATATATTCACTACATAGTGGGAAATGATGGAGTCAAATGGTCAACCTTTCTATTCTTGATCCACCCTTAAGTAATTGAGCACTCAAATCCATTCACGATATTACTCTTAATGCAACACCTACCCAACATCACTTAGCATCACTCAATATCAAAACAGGTTTTGTATTGGTTCACATACCTAGTGAGGTGTATTCATTTATTTTTCTTCCTCTCTATTTTACCCAACCTTTATATGTTCTTATTTTAGACATAACATGTCTAATAAGAACTGATCTACTCCTTATTTTCTACTATAGATTTATGCTTCATGTTATGCTCTTTATATGCACACTTAGCATCACACATCTTCATGGGCTTCACCCTTGCAGGTAAGTTTAGATACATTTTCCACTTTTATTTTATCCTAGTATTTTGCTTTTCTGCATCACTAGAATAAAGGGGGGTGAAAATGTAATCATATAAAATGTTTGAATTCGTAGTTTGAGTGTGGCTTATGATACCCCATCCATAGGTCCTTTTTCATGCTCTTGCAACCCTTCTAGATAGATTTTTTCTCATTGCTAGTTATCCAAAATGTTCTGAATGGTCATTCCACCTCATCCAAACAATATTCCCCATGGCAATCCTATTCCCTCAAGTTGTGAACCTATAGTATAGGAGCACCCCATTTAGACTATATCACCCCATAGATAAGTGTCCCATTTTTTATTGGTCCTATCCATTTTCAATTTGAGCCCCAATGACAATTTTCATCCAGTCCTTATCATTAATTAGGTTAGCCTAGCATGAATACATATGACCCATGACCAATTGTTCCCTATAAAATCCAACTCAAAGCTCATTTACAAGGGAGGTGATAAAACTTACAAAACAAGCAAGAATACAAATAAAGTACTAAGGTAAACTTCCCTATTCTTTGCACATAGTCACCCAACACAGATAAAAACTTGCTTAAATCCTCATACCAGTCCTTATCCACCTCAAACACTATCAATTTGGCATTTGCATCTGCATTAAATTATTGCACAAAGCACACTAGGTGGGAAAAATACATATGGATTGATCCCTCTTTAAAGTATTGGTATATAAGAAGTGTTCCCACACAAGGGGTGTGGATTAAATTTTTAATACATATTTCACACTAACCTCCTCTTTCCCAAGTGACTCAAATATCATTATATCAAGCATGATGGAGGGTTAGGGTTTGAAGACTAAATCAGCTCCACAATGAGTTTTATTGATAACTAGCATTTGATTTTTCAAAGGCATGCTCATACAGGCACAAAGCAACTATCTAAGAAGTTTTAGGTCTTTTTGATTAGTTTAGACAACAGTAGTAGTAATGAATAGAAACATTAGAAACCAAAGCATCCATTTTTTGGTGCTCCTATCCTTTCACCCGCCGAAAGCTAGATTAAAGTTTACAACACATCCTTAGTCTTGCATAGCCATTTTCAACCTCTATATCAGCTGTCTCAATTTTTTTTCCAACTAATTTATATTTCTTCTTATTTATTTATATTTTTAGAAAGGTGAAAAAGATAAACAATTGCACAAATTAGGACTGTATTTATTTTTATATTTTGTACTAATTTATTAATCCAGACCCTTAACTAAAATAGGAATAAAACTTCATTATTCCTAAATAAGTTAAATTAGTAGGTTTATAAGAAAGGTATTGTCATATAAAATGCACTGGAATAATCCTATAAAGGTAAAATTTTATAAATAGAGATTATACATGTAAGTGGACAAGTCTATGATGGCAAGACAAATCTATGACTATGATACTATCTCTTGAGTGAGGATTTCACTTGTGTAATTTTGTTATCCTGTGATAGCATCATGTATTACACCTACATTTGATATGTATTCTTTTAGTTTTATATTCCCATATATATGTGTAAATGCATCTATTTACCTTCTCCTTGATTTAAACCCTAGTTATGCACTATCATAAAATTATAATCAATATACGTTGACCTAATCTTAGCCACCCCGATATGACTAAGTGTTTCTTACATATCCAATACTCTAAGGAGGGAACCAAAAATTCATGTAGTTATCCCACATAATTGAGTGTATCCAATCATGTGTAATACTAATATAATATGCACTCCTGAGTATGGATTTAACACTTGATAACCTATCACTTGACCTTGTAAATAGTGATTTAGAATTAGCCCAGGGATTTTCTTTCGAGGGATTTCAAGTCTTTAATGTTTTGGTAAGTTTATCATAATGTGCATCTAGTAGAAGAGGTCCACAAAAATCTTAGAATTGATATGCTTATATAGGGAAATATTTTGGGTAATTTCCTTTAACCAACTTGAAAATCATGTGTGTTGACCCTTATGGGATTTTTAAATTTCAAAACCCAACCAATAAATGGAATATGGAAAAGTACACTTTGAAATAAAAATTCCTTGGCGATAGACCTATCTACTTAGTGTGAGCCTATCCCAAAAAATTAGGACAAATTGCCTTAATGATGAGAAACACCCTGAGAATGATATAATATAGTTTGAATAAAGGGATTAGAAATTCATGTGAAACAAAAATAGAATTTTGAAGGTTCAAGTCATTTACAAGGAAATGCCTAGAGGAAGGTTGAATAATATTTATGTAATTGAGCATAATTTAAGTGGTTAAGGCTTGATAAAATTACACATTGTCAAATTCTTAATACCAAATATGAGTGTCTATAGAGATTATGTTTAATTTAGGCCCATAATCCACCATGGATCATTTAATATAATTATTGTAAATTTAGACTTGCAAGTAAAATATGAATATCCTTTCCTAGACATGTTGAAATTGAAAGGTATTCATCTAAGGTCAAGTAACTACCTAAAATCCATGAAATTTTATTGAGGGGGTACATGTATAGGTTGATATGATTAATTTAGGACTCTAAAGGTGGGGTAATACTATCCAAGTAGAAAACACACAAGTCATCAAGAAGTTTTAGGTGATGGATGGGAGAGTTATTGAGTATATCCATGAAAGAGATGTGGGAGAAGGTCTATGCAAAATCTGTGAAAAGATCATAGTTACAAATAGGTTTGGGCATTCATATAATGTTAGCTTCTATAGCATTTATTACAATTGGATTTATAATTGATACTCATTTCTACAAGTTGTGATGTTAGATTCTTCATCAATTTCTAACTCTATCAAGCCAACCAGTCTAGTTTTTCCATGAGGACTGAGGTGAGTGGTGACATTGACATTTTTAGATTTAAAGTCTTATAAATTATAAGTTTCATGTGGTATGGGTTGGTTGGTATGAAAACTTTTTAGTGTGTTCTATTTTAACTTGGGTTTGTGACTAGGAAAAATATTTTGGTATATACATAGATTGGAATTTCGATAAGCCATATAACCTATTTGGTAAGGGTGGGAGTTGCCATTAAATCTTCCCAAGAACATGTAAATAAAAATTTTCCATTAATTCTTGAAGAGTATTTTAATGAATTTATTAGACTCTATATAGTTATGGGTATCATAACCAATTTACCTATGAAATAAGTAATAGGCATTGGGATCATAATCATTCAATCCTTGATTTTGATTCTATTACTTGAATCCTTTATTTAAATTCTAACATTGGTTATTATTATGATAAGGTTAATTTTGATTAAAATGTTGTCTTTGGTACTATATGTTTAAGTTCTGATTTTAGCATTAGTAATGATATTATCATGGTGGTGGTGGAAGATTAAATTCCATGGCATGAACAATATGATGTGGTTGTGGTTTATTTTCTTCCCAACCCCATTATTGTTGTTATCATTTTTATTTTAAATTTGGTTGGTGTTAAAAATGATTTTTCTCATGGTATAATACCACCCATTTTATCATTTCAATTATGATTTAAGACCTTGGGCCCTTGATTACCTTGATTGTTCTAGTTGTTTCTTTGATAGCCTTTATTGTTTTGATTTAGAGTAAAAATATTTTAGTTGGGCCCATATATTCAATGAATAGTATTGATGGAGGCTTGGTTTATTCTTAGATCATTTTCAAGTGATTATTTTTACAATATATATAGGAATTTATGAACTTACTCCCAACTATTGTGGTTTATATATTGAAAGAAAATGTCACATAACTCTCTTTGGTCCATGCGTGAAGCACTCATAGAGGAACAAAGTACTTGTTTCCACCTCATAATGAAGTGGGTATAGGACTCTTTGGGATCTCATTTGATGGGAAATAAATCATGTATACCCATGTGAAGTAACTTGTTCATATCAAAATCATTAATAAATTCATCTATGTGCTACTTAAATGAGTCACTAAATGCTTCAAGGAGATGATAATACTAGCCTAAAAAGATTCCCTCAAGATTTTTGAGGAAAATATAGCTCAATACTGCATCCCAATGGAAAATCTATTTGATATAAGTATAATAGACATTTCTATGTGCACTTAGGTATTCCTCTCTTTTGTACTTGGGGTGCTCAAGAAATGGTTGTGACAAAATGATGCCTCAAATGGAATAGTAGAGGGAATATCTAAGATGATTAGAATAAGAACCCATTGTAGTGATGTTTGTATATGAGGTTTCCATATATATCATAGGAGGGAGAGGTGGGTAGGTAGTGTGAAGGTAACCACTAGGGGTGAATATTATTGTTAGGGTTGGTGAAGGATAATAATCTAGAAAATAGTTATGGTTCTATGTAAATGTGGAAAAAATGTGGTGATATGGAGGAAAAGTATTAAGAGAAGGCATGCTAGCTAGTGCATGATTAGGAAAATAACTAGGGAGGAAGGCACCATTTGACTTGTGGGTAGGAATAATGTATTGAGGTGGCATACTAGCTAGTATGTATTTATGAGGTTTTAAGATAGGTGGTTTCAATGAGTTATGTTGTTAGGGGCATTATAAGAAATAGGGGTACCAAAAAGACTATAATTAAGAGGAGAATATGGTGAGGGAACATTAGTGGTAGCCTTTTAAGAAATTAAATGCTAAGGATTATGAAAATATAATGGTTATTCAAGAATAGATTGATTTGATTTTAGGATGTACAATACATAGTAGATGGAGTTGACATAAAAGGGGCATGGATTTGATTATTGAAACTTGGATCTATTACTGAATTAAAAGGACTTATTTTGGATAATCTTAATTATTCTCAATATATCAAATGCATCAAACAAATATAGAGATTAAATCATTCACAATGGTTTTTTTTTTTGGTTTGGATGCCTCCTTTATAGGAGGTTATGAATGAAGAGGTCAATAGCCTAGGATGATCTAGTTTTCACTTGCTTACTCTAGATGAGCCAATGTAGGTTGATCTAGATGAGCCACCATAGGTTGCTCATAATAATATGGATTAGATTATGGTAGAACATGATGTGGAGGAAGAAATGGAGTCCTATCCAATCTATATTATTTAGTGTGAATGCTATCAGAATTTAGATCAAATCTCACAATTTTTTATGTGAAGCTTTGTCATCTAATAGATTAGCTAGTTAAAAATCATGGATAGAATGTGCCTCTCCCATTCAAGTTTATGTAATTTGAATAATCATAACTATTTAATGTTTTTGAAGAGTCTCTCAATTATTATATCACTACACAAGAATTGGAATGTGGGATAATGGAAGAAGAGTTGTAGGAGGAGATAAATTATTGATTTTTGGACTATATTGATTGTTTAAGTTCACTCAATTGGATAGTGAGGGATCTTATTGATCTTGAAAATTAATTATAAAGACATCAAGGCTTAAATTCCTATCAAAACCCTCTAAATACATATTTGGGCCATGTATGGACACCCAAAGAATAAATGTAAGAGGATAAAAATATGGATAAAGGAAAAGAAAAGAAAAATTGCAAAAGGACAAGCTTTTCACATTAATTTCAACAAATTTGTACATACATAAAGTGATGGATTATCCTTATGTACTTGAATTACTAGGGTCATGTTGAGATAGCCAATGGAATAATGGGTAGATTATAATTACTAATTTGGCTAATTGTTTTGATTAGGCTGAGCTCAATGAACAATATGAGCTTATTGGTTTAGTTGATTATTTGGAGCTCGTTGAACAAAATGAGCTAGTTGATTTACTTGATTATGTCTATGCCAATACAATTTGACTAGATAAAAGTGTTTGTTGGGGGATTTAAATATGGAATGATGAGATCTTGATAATAACTTGATTCTAATAGAACAATATAGTGAAATTCCTAATCAATAGTTATTTATGTAAATACATAAAAATATATTCAAATTATCTATAGTATTTAAACGACTCAATTGGGTTGATCTCATCTAGGAAATGTCATCTAAAAAGTGAATGAAACTAGATGAGGTTTGACATGAGGACCAAAATTCAAATTATTTTTGGAGGTTTCTTGGTTGGTGGGCTAATAATTTAATCTTCATGATTAGTTGGGCTTTGAAACACCTTGTTTTTCTCATATAGGGGTCTTAGTTGACTAATAATAAAATATAGAAGTGGCATAGAGTAAAAGTTCTCCTGCCAAATCTCAATTTTTATAATCAATTTGAGTTTTTTGTGCTAGAATTGGGGTAGCCACTGATGGAAATGTTCCTACCCTATATAGATACACTTGTTCTAGGAGCACCATCCAAGGGTGTGAAAACACTTGGCCAAATTTCATGTTTATGTTTATGTTTATTTTTTTAAATTTTTATTTTATTTTTTGATTTGACAAAAGTTTATGTGGTTATTTTTTTACTAATGCCTTTCCTAATGACACGTTACTTTAGTTTTAATTTTGTTTTTTGGACTATTTATTTTATGAAGTGGTTGTTTTATTTTTAAATATTTGTAAGGTTTTTTTGGAACTAATTATTTATAAAGAAATGAAAGTATTGAAAGTGAAGTTGAACTAATGTTTTTTTTTTTTTTTTTTAAAAAATTTTATGATTATGAATTCAGATAATAAAATTAAATAATTTATATATTTAAAAAAAATTCAATGAATGTAAAATAAAAAAATAAACGATTGAATGCCTTTTTGATTTTAAATTTTTTAGAATGCATACAATGACTAAACTAATTAAATTAATAGAAACTAAAATATATGAAAGATGATTTATTTTCCATTTTATGTTTTAAAATGAAGAAGTGTATAAAAAATTATACAAATTAATTACTCATTTTATTTTATATTTGAAACCGTAAATGCAAAAATAAAATAAAAAATAAACTAATTATTTTCTTTTTTATCTATTGATTTGTGAATTGAGAAAAAAAGAAGAAAGATATTTTTGATATTAATAAAGGAACTAAAAATTTTAAAAAATTATAGAGGAAGTATGAATTAATTTTAGGAAGATTCAAATTTGAAAAGCCAATTCCTTCAACACCAAGAGTAATGAGGTCTAATCTTAAGAGAATTTTTACGGGTGAAAGAAGAGAAGTAAGAGAAAAATGGAAAATATGACTGTATAAGGAGTAATAAATATCTACCTAAATAAATAATAATTAATTTTTATAAGGTTTTTGAAGAATAAATGAAAGTACATATGAAGAATGTAATGAAATATTTCAAAGAGATAAAAATAAAGTATAAAATTACAGAAGAAATATAAACATTGATAAATTATGGAATGGAATGTTTTTTCTCTAGTATATTTGTAAGTTTTGATTCAAGAAAATATAATCTTAGGAAAATAAAAATAAATAAGCTATAACCTTGCCAAAAGCAAATGATAATTCTGGATAATCTTATTGTTATAGTGCTCTAACCCTCCAATATTATCTCCAATGTGATTGCTCAATGTGATCTAGGGAGTGTATATCATCAAAAAGATGCAAAAGGAAAATTTTACATAGTTTTGTAGTTGGACCTAAAAAATGGTAAAGTATTGGCTACCCATTTTTGAATTTTCCAATCTAAATTTCATCATGCATAGGCATATTTGTAGAAATGGTGCAATTGTTTCATCTGAGAGTTAACAATGATTTTATGGGAGTTCACTATGAATTATTGAGAGATTAATAATGTTGATTTTGAGTTTACTAGGATTTTATAGGGTTAAATTGTTGACTAATAATAAAAATTAGAGTATTGAACATGTAAAACACGTGAAAATGCACATCATGGAATATAAATTTCATTGCTCATAAAAATGTGGTGAAACTACCACTCTATATAGGCAATCAATAGTTTCACAACCACTAAAATTGTTTTTCAAATCATTGTAATAGTTTAAAAAACACCATGGTGGTTCAAGCAATTATCAAGGATTTTTTCATAACTATCTTGATGTTTTCACCAACTATCATGACAATTTTTACATGCACCATAAAAATTAAAAGTTTTAAAGTTTTAGGTCTATTTTTTTTGTAGATTTCACACTTAGGAAATGTCTATAAATAAAAAAAATGTGTAATGAGATAGATAAGGATATAACAAAGTGTATTATTATTTTGATATTTTTTGCATCATCATTAGACTGTAGAAATATTGTACCATGCAAAATTTGGGTGCATATAGGCACCCCATGCCTCAATATTAAATGCATAAGTTCATCATAAAATAAAATTTAAATAAAATGCAAAGTTAAATAAATATCTATAAATATTGGGTCTTACATCCTCATTCCCTTATTCTCACTTCCTCCCAAATGCCACTAAAAATGGTGATGTTGTTATACCCTCAAAGGAATTTCATCCTCTTATTTAGTAGTTGTCTCTTAGTAATGGTACCACTTGACCTAAAATGGTCAAGATCTTATAATTAAATGACTAGCATCCTATATGCCCATATCTAAATGGGATCTAAATTTAAATTCATGTCTTCCTCTACATGTAATATCATCTAATTGTATGCATAGGTAGTGTTAGGTATATAATGCCATTAATTTTAAAATTGAAACATGTGTTGAACACATGAAAGGATTCATGGCAAATCTAGATGATAGGTTATAGTACCTATGGTCTCTAAGTTATCAAATAGTCCAATGAAATGAGGTGTCAACTTATAACCTTTTTCATAATGGATAGGGCACTTATTGGTTCTTACTATCAAGAACACATTGCCACCTAATTTGAAGTGACAATACATCCTATTTTTATAAGAACACTCATTATTTTAAACACATGAATATGAAAGAGGTTAGTTCTCATTAGTATGAAAAATAATCATAAAATAATATCAAATGTAACTTCTTAAGCATGGTTCTCAGATTGGAAAAGACTTGAAGTAACAAACAATGAATTAGAAATCTAAAAAATATGATTTTACCTTCCTTTTGGATATTTCATTCAAAGCCAACGTACATACATGTTTATGTCCACAGTGTAGAACTTGAGGTCTTTATCAATGTTGATACATCACATGAGTGGCATCTTCCCTTGACTACATGTGATTGTTGAACAATTGAGAAGAAAGATGAAACTTGGTGAATGAGAGTGGCTCTCTAAAAGGGCAACACTTCGTTATGTTTCAAGACATAAAAATAATGGTAAATGTACTTTGTATTTATAGGTTTTTATATTGATCATGGCCTTTACATCAAGATCAAGATGAGTGGCCACAATTCTATTTAATTTTAGAGGCAAAAGCATTTAATATTTTGGAAAGATGTTTCCTTAATAAGGCATTACTTTCCTTACTCATGATATTTGTTTACATTTATACCTAGTGTTTGACAAATTTGAAAAATTATTTCATCCTTCCTAATATCTATCGAGGATGTCATCATTTGTCCACTTTCCATAATCGGAGGAATAATTCAATTTAGGAATTAAGATAAATAAAAAATTCTAAAATCTATGGACTTTTCAATTAAAAGAGGATTAGGTTTAATTAAGATATATTAATAAAATTAATAGAAAATGATATGAATTTTAAAATTCAAAGAACTATTCTACATAATTGATCCCAAAACATCCCTTGCATAGTCATAATCTAGCTTGGGATGAATTAAGCGAATTTGATAGTTGTGTATAGTGTATTTTACTAGTCAGGGATACCCTAATACATTTTATAAGATACACACCAATTATGTATAATAATTTGGGTGTTTCAATTATTTGTGCACTATTACTAGAAATCATTCGAATTATAATTTTGACATGATATTGGTGATAATCTAGTGTATACATTTCCCCCCCATTTGAGAAGGCATTTCGAGACATAAGAAAATAAATGAGTTTTCAAATAATGAAAATTTCATTGAAAATGATTTGATAATGCTTTAAGATTGATGTGTTCACATTTTATTGATTCTTTTTCAATTTAATGAAAATAAGTCCATAAATAATCCCCAAATAATGTTTGGGAATGCACATGATGCCCCCTCAATGGACTAGCCAAAAAATAAAATTAATGGATAGGCCTTCAAAAAGAAGAAAGTAGATAATAATAAAAATGAAATTAATGCATGGATGAGATTAATCTATATGAGCCAATGCTTTCTCCCATTTATCTCCAAATATGAAAATAATAAAATTGAATTATCCCCAATGCAAGAGGAAGTGGGAAGGATGCATCCCAAAATAATCCACACACTTTGACATACCCCAAATAGGGTGAAAGTTATAGGCTTAGGGAAATGATCAATCTTGAAACAATTTGCATACTTTGATTTGCCCAAAGAAGGTGAAAGTTGTAGAGCTTGGAATTAAAAGAAAGACAAATTGATAGACTGATGATTTTCCCAAACATGACACATTTAATCATTGATTTAAATGATTTGCCTTGACAGAGAAGTTGTGACCTTTAATCGGTCTAATTTATTTAATTGATTGATTGGCAAGCATAGTTCAAGGATGTAACCTATAAAATAGATTAAAAATGATATGCATGACACAAATTAGGTGTGATGGTAAAGTGAACTTTCAAATAATGAATAAGGAACAATATCCAAGCACATGAGAATAATCAAAGGTAATGAAAGAGATGATTTTAAGAACACAATAATGGTTGAATAATAATGTGATTGGATTAGGAAAATATGGATGTTAAAAAGAATGAAACAAGGATGGTCAAGCTGACCTTAGAAATTGGTTAGTACTAAGTGCTACCTACATATTCCAAATGGACTTTAGGGAAATGTAGTTACCCTAAGATGGGAGAAAATAGATGAGGAATATTAGAATATATGATAAACCAATGTATATGAATTTATTTTTATATGCTCATTTGGATATGCACGTCTTGATAAGCATATATATAGTTAGAATGTTCAATTATTTTAAATTAATCAAGGAAAATGGGATGGAGTGATGTGGTCAAATATGATTAAAATGATTGGATTAAATAATGAATGAACCTTCAAGGGGATATACTACTAATGTAGTGTTGCATCATATATATATATATTGAGCACTTGATTTTTAATATAACACATGATGATATGCATCATGATATAAAAAAACATAATGATCCAACTATAATGTTCATAAATATTGATTCCTAATATAATAGACAAATGGAAACAACATACCAATGATAAAAAACATAATGATAATGTTGATGTATGCCAATGATGGACTCAAGTACAATTGCATGACAAGGAGAACCATGATGATGACCTCATTAGCAAAATGGACTGAGTCAAGGTAATAACAATAAAAATAAACAAACAAGTAAATAAACAAAAACTAAAAATAAAAACAACATTAAACATCTTGTCATTTAACCAAGTTAAATTCAATTAGATAGGCTCATTGATAATGATAATGGAATAGTTCCCCTAATCACGGATACATGCAAGGGAAGAACACATCCGAAAGTGACTAAAATAATTGGAACCAATAATGAATATGTCCTAGTAGGGAATATTTGGTAAGGACTCATCCTAATAGTTGTTAACATGGATGGCTCAATGATCAATCAAGAATAATGATTGGATTTAGGGAAGGATAAATGTTTTTGATTTTTATGGTGTGTCTTTATATCTCTCATGGATATTTAAGCCTTTTTCCAATGTTTAGGTTTTTTTGGCTTTATATCTCTCATGGAAAATGTAAGTTGTGTTCCAATTTTTAGGTTTTTTTGGTTTTTTTGATGTTTTTGGGTCTTTATCATTTCAACTCAATGGATAATTAAGAGCTACAAAATGTTTTAACTCATAAAATAATGAGAGTGTGGGAATAGTAACTCACAAAATGGTGAGAGTGTGGCTTATGATGATCGCAAAACAATGAGATCATGGCTTAGAATCTCATAAAATGGTGAGAGCATGGAATAAGGGTGGCCGAACTAACCTCAAAAATAGAGCACTACCTACATAGTCCAAATGGACATCAAGCCACTATAGTTCAACCTATAGAATGGGGAATAATAATTATTGAAGTTTAATGGATAACACTAGATAATAATGAATGATAATAAAGGAAAGGACTATGATTATCCAAGGATCATGTCACATGAGAACCAAATATGTCTAGTCATCAAAGTGTGATGTGGTTAATATGTTAAAAGGTTTTACAAAATAGGTTTTAATATACCTTCCACTTTCATGACAAATTTAAGACGAGAAAACTAATGGTCACAATAAGATGGGTTGGAATGAGTAAGAGTGAATGGCCAAAATGGTAAGAATGGTAATGGATTGTAATGGCCAAGATGGCTTGAACGGAATGGTCTATAATGTATATAGGGCTGCCCCCAAGTGTCAAGGTATTTTTAAACAACACATTATTTATGCATGACAACATAAATATGGTTTTCATCATGGTACTTTCCCAAGGTTCCATAATCATGGTTTTCACCATTGGATGAATTATTTATCTTTTTATTTTGATTGTTTTGTATTTTAAATTAATTTAATTGATTTTTTAGCATCTAAACTCAATAGAGGATTGTAGGATGCATAATTTAAACCCTTTTTTATCTAACCAATACCCATTTGAAATAGTAACTCTATCTAGATCTTTCTATTTATGTGAAATATATTGTTACTATTGTGATGTTTATTGGCCATCGATTCTAAATCCTCTAAATTTCTAAACAAGGTGTGTCTTATTAACCTCTTTGAAAAAGAGTGCTACCAAGAAGGGTGAATAAGGGTAGGCATGGGTTAAATGGTTTGATTTGGTGATGTAATATATAAGTTGAATGAATGATAGGATCATAATGAAATGTATAGTGGTTGAAGGATAGATGAAGATTGGGATTTTTAGTCACATACATTATTGTTGATTCTAGGTTTGACTTGATTTTGGTTATTGTGGGGCTGATATTAACTTAAATAATATCTTCATCAAGTAATGAGGAAATAACTGACTCAACTATTGGCACCTCAAAGAGATTTTCACCACCAAATTATTCATGACTATTTTGATTTGGATTTTCCAAAAATAACTTGAATAAGGTGTCACTAAGGGATGTTGATCATTCATTTTGATTATCCCTTAGCACTAGAATTTTTAGGTATGTTGATAATTCAAATTAGGTTTCACTAGGAGATGTTGAGTTAGAAGATATTGATTTTAGAATTTGATTGTCACCTAGCACCTCAAACAAAGTTTCACTAGGAGATTGTTATTCTACTTGAATATTGTCTTAGATACCTAAATATTATACCACTATGATGTCTCCATGGTAGGATTTCAATAATGTGTGATCTTATTGGTCCCAATATATGTTTATGGGTGGTGAAACATCAATATAATATCTAGGTTGGCTAAAGGTAAAGGTTATGTAATGGTAATGCCAATGGAAGGGTAAAAGGTAACACAATATTCATAAAGGATACTAGGATAACTTGTGTTGATGTTGAATGAAACATCCTCAAAATTTATAAAAATATCTAAATGTTTTTAAGATGATCTACAAGGATCGTGGAGTCAGTATCATAAAATATACTAAGGTATGTTGATTCTAAAGTTGATGTAGACTCAAGTGGATCTGATAGAAGTGTATAGACAATGTTATAATATCTACTAATGTATTATGATTTTGAATCAAGGGGATCTAAATCAGATATTGAAACTAACATTAATTCTAATTTTAATGCTAAATCTAATATTAGTTCCATAATGGAACCAAAATTTGAGATTAGTTCTAAAATAAAACTTGATCTTGAGGTTGATGCTAATAACAATGTTGGCTCTAAAGGGGAACTTGTTTTTGATATAGATGTTGATAATAATGTTGGTTCCAAAGGGGAACCTATTTTTGATGTAAATATGTCTACAAAAATGGAATATTGAATTGAATTATCCATAATTACCTTGTTTACCTTTCATTTTGGAATTAAGGATTTGGGGCAAATGAATTTTATAATGGGGAATGTTTGACAATGGATAAATAATGGGTTATTGATCAATAATAATGAGATTAAAATACGTGCTCATCGAAGATGGTTAATTCATTAAATATAAGTCCTTAATCAAATAAAGGTGGACCATCAATGATGTGGGTTTGGTCAAACATGAGTGATTTAATAAAAACATCGAAGATTGGTTGATTATCTTGACCTTGCATTTGAAGTGCATGTATTTGATCATGCTCAGGAAGGGGACCATGACATATCCTAATAGAGTAGTTATAAAACTTGGACACACTTGGTTATTAAATATATGATGGCCCTTGAAAGGGAAATGATTATCTTCATTTTAGCTCTAAAAATAGATCAATTTTTGGATAATTAGACAAGGAATTGTCAAATAAAATAGGAGATAGAGATGCCATTAAAGTAACCGTGAGTTGATTAGCAATGGGGTGAATATTTAATTATACTTGAGAAGTAATGACATGGTTATGTTGGTGTGGGTCTACAAGTTTTCTCTTTAGCACATGTATTTCCTCTTTTTGAACTAGGGTATGTAATCGGTCTAGAAGAAAGTTAGATAGGAGTTTGGCTCCCTCTTCTACGAGCTAAAAATGATGGCATTCTTGTATTATTTGAATAGGTTACCATATAAATAAATTTCAAATTCCATGGATTAATATGGAAGAAAGGATGTTCCAAAATAAGGATTCACACAAGGGAATTGGTCTTGAATGAAATTGGCCCAAAGAGGGTGGAATTGGCTTGGTATAAAAGGCCCAAAGAAGAAGGTCTTGGTCTTGGAATTAGAATAAAGAGGGAAACCTTGGTTCTTAAAATTAGCCCAAAGAGGGAGGCATTGGTCTAGAAATTAGCCTAAAAAGGGAGGCATTAGTATGATATGATTCAAATGAAAAAAGGATAGATGACATGACTTTGTCATTCCCAACTGACAAGTACATGAGATTGAATGGAAAGATAATAACTAGTTTGAATTGGCATTAAATGGACTTAGAATAATTGGACTTGGTCTAAATAGACCTAATTTGGCATTTTTATAATTATTTAGCTTTGAATCTGACTTTAGTCAAAGTTGAATTAATTTGGAATTAGAATTAGAACTTGTTTTAGGATGAAATTGATTGGATTGGAATGGTTTAGAATGTGGTTTAGGATGAATTGGATTAGAATTGGAATGTGGTTCAAGACAAACCTAATTAGAATTAGAATAGTTTAGCACAAGTTTAAGATGAAGCAAATTTAGCTTGGAATTACCTTGGTACATGGTTCAATATGAACTGGATTTGGATGAGAATTAACTTGGTACATGGTTCAAGATGAACCAAATTTATCTTGAAATGGATAGGTATAGGAATGGGATCAAAAGTGACCCAATGTGAATAATTGATTTTGAACTAGATTTGGAGCCAAATGGACCTAATTTGAATATATTTTATTTGAACAATATAATTGTACCATAAAAATGGTGTAATTATATAATTAGTCATATTAATGCTAAGATAGGGTAAAGATAACTCAAAAATTGGGTAGGGTAATGCCTCATCATGTAGGTGTAGTATGGACTATGTGTTGGACCTGACTTGGAGTGGACTTAACATATTTATTGGATTTAGTTTTGAATACAAGCAAGGTTTTGACATAAAAATTAGGTGTCACACACAAGTATCATGAATCCACTTCAAGAACTAACACATGATTATAATGTAATCATTGGTCCTTTGGTATACTCACATTTGAGAGGATTAAAGTTTTACTGGTTCATTAAGTAATTAAAATAAATTATGGTGGCATTTTAATTCCACCCTTTCTCAAAGGTTTGTATGAAAAGGAAATCTTTGGGGGTTATTACATTTACACCCCATCATCAATGAAAATTCCATGGTAAAAGTGGTTTATATTATAAAGTTTTCATTTAGATCTCTAGATGGTCCCAAAAGGGCACAAATTTATCAATTAGATATTGAGGCTCAATGGGCCATTTGCCAAAGGGTCTAGTCCCTTTGTGACCACTTCATCCATAAGGATCTTAGTGAAGTTTTATTGTTTGATCCAAAGTCTAAGGTACATTCCAGCTAAGATACCATTGGTATAACCTCAATTTGTATGCCCCGTTAGATAGCAAGGTTGGTATGATGTCAGGATTTGAATTCTTAGTCAACACACCCTTAAAAATCATAATAAGGTGATGAAGTCCACCCTACAAAATAAAAAATAAAAAAAGGAAATAAGTTTATTTATTTTTATTCTTAGGATCCCATAGATGGGCAAGAGAAGAACATAATTTAAAATAATCCTTTGGGTAGATAAGAATGCAAGTAAAATATGTGCTTTTGTTCATCTAGGCTCCCTAAAGGGGACAATGGGAGAGCATAAACATGCTAGTTTATGCAAAGAAACAAGAAATAAAAATTTAATATAAGTAAATGATGAAGTGAAAGTACTCTTAGGAGCACAAAATTAAAGTGTATGCTCCTTATTAAGCACCAAATATAAATATGAATGAAATTTGCCTTGTTAATTATGTAAAACAACCTTTTAAGTGATTAAAACCTGCAAAAAAAAGGATTAAGTGTTTGAAAAATGATTTTGGATATTAAAGGAAGTTATTTCTTTGTAGTTTTAGGCCTTGAGAAAATTCATACAAGATAATCTCAGCATTTTCCAAGATGATCTTATCATTATATAGGATGATCTTACTAATTCTAGATCAATGTCATCACTCTATAGTGAATTAAAAATAAAGTTTGGAAATCCCACTGATTAGAATAACTACCTCACCATTTAATAAGATGAGATTGTTGTTTCATTAAATAAAACACAAAAATCACAATTACCTTTCGAGTGACCATGCTAATTAACATGCCAGTTCATTTTTCATATATCAATTCAATTGTTTAGAAGGTTAATCCCACTGATTGTATAAAATTATAGTGATGTCAGTAACCTGACCTCACTAATTAATAGTCAACCTTGTTGATATACAAGGAAATTACACTGATTCATAGGTCAATCTCACTAACCTATTCAAACATATAGATAACACAAAGATTAATAAAATTTAATATCATCAATACATAGGTCAAGTTAACCATTATAGGGGTTGATATCATCGGTTCATAAGGCAATCCCACTGACACCTAAATTATAGAACAAGGGAAGTTTAGAAGAAAATATGAAAAATTGAAGTTAAAAAAGAGTCCAATTATGTAATAAGAATAATTAAAAGGCTTGGAAAGATATTTTTTTCATGCACAGCCCCACTGGGTATTACAAATGTAAACACATGAATACAAAAGAGGTTAGTTCTCATTAGTATGCAAAACAAGCATAAAATAATAGTAAATCCAACTTCTCAATTATGATTCTCAGATTGGGCAAGACTTGAAGTAACAAACAATGGATTAAAAAGCTAAACAAGATGTTTTTACCTTCCATTTGGATGTTCCCTTCAAAGCTAGAGTACATACATGTTTATGCCTAGATTGTAGAGCATGAGGTATTTATCAATGTTGATATGTCATGTGAGTGGTATCTCTACTTGACTACATATGATTGTTAAATAATTGAGAAGAAAGGTGAAACTTGATGAATGAGAGTGGCTCTCCAAAGGGTACACTTAATTATGTTTTAAGACTTGGAAATAATGGTAAATGGACCTTGTATTTATAGGTTTTCTAGATTGACCGTGGCCTTTGGATCAAAATCAAGATCAGTGGCCACAATTCTATTTAATTTTGGAGGTGAATGCAATTAATATTTTTGAAAGAGGTTGCATTAATGAGGATGGCTTGCCTTATTCCTAATATTTATTTCTAGTGCTTATAAACTTTTAAAATGACATCAAGATGGCATCATCATTCTTGATATTTATCAATGATGTCATCATTTTGCCACTTTCTATAATTGGAAGAATAATTCAATTTATCAATAAGGGAAATAAAAAATTACAAAAGCTATGGAATTTCTAATTAGAAGAAGATTAAGTTTAACCAAGATAGGTTAATTAACTTAATATAAAGTGGTATGAATTTTGAAAGTCAAAGAATCATTCAACATAATTAATTCCAAAACAGTTCTTGCACAGTCACAATTAAAATCAAGATAAATTAAGTGAAGGTGATAGTTGCATATGGTGTATTACTCTAATTAGGGATGCTCCAATACATTTCAAAAGATACATGCCAATTTTGTAGAATAATTTGGGTGTTTAATTGATTTGTGTGTTATCACTAGAAATTGTTCTAATTACAATTTTGACACAAGAGTGGTGAGAATTGAGTGTCTACAATTATTACACTCTTTTATCTCCTAAAGGTCTTATCAAGTAAGGAAAATGTGTCACTCCATGTCCTACAACATAGAAAGTCCAATTATAACTCTATATTCTATTTTATTCTAACTCAAATGTGTCATGGAATCTACCATATAATGCCTTATACAACATGATATTTATTTAATGATGATAGTTACTATTATACATGAACTATACCAAGTATAATATTAATTCCAATGGTACTACTTAACCATCACATTCATGTGAATCATGTCCTATAAAATCTACTTAAATTACTTAATATGAGCATCTATCTTAGGGTGATAAGAGGTATTTAATTTGAGCCATGTGCCCAATGCCTCCTGTAGAGTGGTTCAAAATTTGAGGTATAAACTATATTTATGTCTAAAATTATATTGCAAGGGGTCCAATGTAACTTTAAAATGTTATCTATGAATACATTTTATTTTGATGTGTAATTTTATATGGTATTTGTTAGGGACACATGTACTACATTTGTTTAACTTTTCCACATTTATCATGATTGCACCATGGCAATAGGATGATGTAAGTAGATTAACAATGAAGTACATAGAAATGGTTTTCCACTTATATTCTAGAATATCATGAGGGTAAAATAAACTTAATGAGTTTTGGTTCTTATCCTTGACCCTTTATAGCTCAAGGTAATTACCCATGAAATCTACATTGTCACTCATCAAACTAACATATTGACACAACTACTTGAGATCTATATGCATCTTATTCACTATATGGTTTGATCAATAATGGGAGTGATGAGACTCTGATAACACTAGTTTGTAAAAATGAATTGAAAAGGCATATAAATACACCCCTTATGACACAAAATATTGTTAAACTAAAGAGTGAGCCAACATTATTTCCATTTACGACACTCTGTGAATCTAACATTTTGCAGACTTCTTAGTAAAAACTATATCTAGCAAGTTACTCTAATCCTGGGTTACATCTATAAATCAGTATAAAGAATCATTGATGTAAAATCATGATCTATCCTACTCAAATAATTTATGATCACATCTTCCTTCCCCTCACTTTTACATTTTTTTAGAATGGTATTGAGATTTAGGTCTTATTTACATTGCCAATGTTTTTTTTACATGGAATTTAAAAGCATGAAAGCTCAATTTAAACATGGAAAAATAATGGAGATTCATGTAAAAAATAATTTAAATTAGTTGCATTGATGTGGCATCTCCAAATTATTTATGTGAGACCTTAGATATGTTATTTAAATAACATTCAATTTTTGTGTCCATATCTCTTAATTTAATTATTTCAAAGTTTAAAGTTTCCTATGTTATTTTGAATTTAACCTCTATTTTCATCATTTAGTGGCATTCTCCATTCTCAATATTTATTTTAATAAAGTTTTGGAAGCTAGCTATACCTCACATATTTTGGGTTGTTTGGAGGCAAATAAACTCTAGGATCTTTAAGGAATAAGAAAATTTGTGTCAATAGAGTGGGATTAAAGATAGTGGCTACTATAAAAATAAAATATCTCACTTTGAAAGGTGGAAATATGGAAAAGGTGAAGGAAGAGGAATGAATATTAGCCCTTAAATATGACTTAGACATATTGGAGGAAGGAAATAAAGGTAGAAAAAAAGGGTTGGTAGACATTCTGTTAGATGGTCCTGTCTTCCCCTTCCCCAATCAAAATAAACTCTAATGGTGGATAGAAAGGGAATGATGGTATGGATGGTGGAGGGTAACTCATTAAATATTGTAGTAAATTTTTTTGGGCAGCTTATGCAAGACCTATTGGGGTTCAAACTAACCCTTTTTCCAAAGCTAAATCAACATTTTTGGGGATCCAACTCACAATAGAAGTGAATAAAAAATATGTCATATATGAAAGGGGATCTCTCAATAGTTTAAATTTCCTTTAAAGGCTACCCCCCCAATTGGACTATCAAAAACTTTGTGTTTGATTCCATTAGTATTCTATAGTCCTTTGAAGACGTTTAATTTTATCACATCTAAAGGGAAAATGAAAGGTATGTTGATTGGTTTTATAATTTAGGTGTTTCTAGTTTGAGATTAGTTGATTGGGGTTATCCTAATGATCTACATAAAACTACTACCCTTATCATTGATCAGTAACTTTTTTACTAATACCATGACCTTAGTGTTTTTTCGAATCCCCTTTACTTAACCTTGTTTTCATTACCCTTTTAGCTAGATTTTTATGATAATTTAAGTTTCCCAAGTTGATTTGTATAAAACCATTGATTCATTAGTCATTATGATCACCTCCTTAGGGGATATGTATCCTTATGTGTGTATTTTTTCCAAATCATTATAGGTGTTTATTATTAGTTTGGATGAATTCAGACACCTAGATTTTCCACCTTGTAATGAGCATTTGGCCCATTGTGGGAAATTATTTTTCGCACTCTGAGGGACTTATTAATTATAATTTTAAATATCTTCACACATTCATAATTTTAATACCCATCCATCCTACTTCCATTCTTCCCAACTGACCTTGGTATCTCTTCAGGAGGAATTCTCAACATTTTAGAATAGTCTTCTAGATCCTTTCAATTCTTGAGCTCGTGAGAGGTGATAGAGTTAGAATGAAACATTCATCTTGTGAAAGAGTAAAGAGAAACACTACAATATGTAATATATTTAGGAAAGGAGGGTTGGAAACTTTCATGGAGATAATTAAAGGACAGTATCCAATGTTACCTTTAGACTTCACCAAGGCATGGAAAGTAAGAACAATATCCATGAGAGGTGTTTCTTAGGAGGTTAGTAAATATAGCATATCTATAGTCACATATATGTCTATACAATGCCTAATTATTTTTAAGGATATAAGGAGAAATAATTAATAAATAAAGTTTATTTTTAAAGATAAAGATAGAATTCATGAATTCCATGATGACATTCTCCAAGTTTCTCTTCCAAACCCTTGGGGTAAAGATTTATTGTTAATCAAGATGTATATTACTTTGGAACAACAATATAAAATAATTTATACTACCATTTCTCCCATCTAAATCAATTTAGGCATAATTCATTGATAAGCTTCCCTTTTTTCTGGTTATGTCTCTTCAGTATTTTGTATGGATATATATCTTAGTAAGGTGTAAAACCCTATCCACTAGGACCTTATATATTTGTTATTTAGAGAGGTCCTCCATAATATTTATATTGTCAAGATAGACCTTGTGATAAATGTTCATGAGGGGTTGGATAAATTAGAGGTGGGGACTTTTAACCCCCTTTACTTCCTAGGAGTGAGTGAGACTCGACAAGGCCCATAAAAATAAATAGGGTAAGGGTGAGGTGGATTCTAAGCTAAAAATGGGAATAATTTGAGGATTGATGAATCCCTATATTTGACTCAAATTTAAAGTTTGAATCTCCAAAAAAAGTGAATCCTAACTTGGCTAAAACTAGGCTTAGATTGGGATGAGACTCTTTCAAGCTTAACCATGAAAACATTATTTGGATTCTAAATGTTGATAAGGAATTTAAAATAGAAGGTTATTCCAAACTCCCCCCTCATAATAAGGTACCAACCAATCCAAGAATTTGATTCTAGCTTTGGTAATAGACATTTAGAATAGGGATAAAAAATTAGAAAGTGAATTCAACTTACATTTGAACATAGTGAAATGGTTTTTAGTGAAAATAACAAGATTAAGGAAAAATTGATGTTTTTAATCAAAAAATATATGTAAGGATCTTTCCCCATTAGATGACATGATTTTTTGATAAACATCAATGAAAAACATTACAAGAGATTTTCCACGGAAAGGAGTATCTCTCCAACCTTAAAACTTTAGCTAAAAGAGTCCAAATGAGCCATTTTGATTTAGTAGAGGGAGGATAAGAAAATACATATTGGTATGAAGGACAAAAAAAGCCACTAGAGATCATGGTAGCTATCTAATTTAATGATTTTCATTAGGACAAATCTAGACTTATAGAACTAGGTTAGGTCTAACATGATCAAGCTTACAGAAAATTAGGTATTTATAACTGCTCTAACCATAATAATGTAAATAACTAAAGGAAGTAAATATCAAGAATAAATAATTATTCAAAAACATTTAGGCCTGGGAAATGAAAGATTATTTTTAAATAAATTCATTTTCAAAGGGAAATGCAATAACTCTTTATAATCTATTCTAATTGTTTGTTCAAAATAGAACTAACCTTAGTATGTAATATCTAACCCTAGAAATAATAATAAATTAATCTAAAATAATGATGTCATTTTGTAATTAAAGTACCCTCAAATCATGCTCAATAAAACATGAAATAAAACCATCAATCGAGAGTCCAAGTTTGATTTTGATTAGATGAAGATTAAGCTACAGTGTAGAGCTTTATCGAAACCAATGCTACCAATCTAGGAGAGAGAGTTAGGCAAGAACAAGCAAGAGATGTGAGGGACAAACCAAGTTTAAAAACTAGGTGTAAAGATAACCAATGAACACATGAGATAATATAGTAGGATCAAGATCAACTAAGCAAAAAGTGAGTTGATCTAGGTTAAACAACTAATGAATCTATGAATTTATAAGGGGAAAAGTTAAAGAGATATGAATAACCATGTATTGTGTAGTAAAGGAGCTCAAGAGAGATGGAGAGTTATATGTAAAAAAATAAGTGGGTTATGGATTTTGTAAACTTCCAAAGTGACATTGCAAACTACATATCCCACACACTAGAATAAAACATCTACATAGTTTGAAGTGAGACTACATGAAATATTCTAAGTAATGGTTTGTAACTTTCTATCCCATAAAGTTGATGATGCCTCTATATCCAAGTTGAAACCTTAATTTGTCACAAATGGATAAAGAGATAACAAAATAAATAAATTTGTTTCAAGTATGTAAGATGTGACTAAATGAAGCTCAACTTGAAGTAGGAGGAATGAAGTAGATAGATATTTAGTTCTGATCTAAGTCTAGACATTTATATTTTATTGTGTTTGATGTTCCCTTTATATTTTTAAATGATTTTGGATGACTCATATATTTAGGTAAATTTAGGACAAGATGGGGTGTGTTAGCTAAATTTATAAATGAAAAGAGGTGAGCTTAAATATAAAAGATCAGTGGTAATGGGTAACAATAACCAATATAGTCAAAGGAGACAAACACATTTAGGGCATAAATTTGACCAAGATAGAATCATATAAGGCATAAAATTGGCCACAAACAAACATAGGCTCATATCTTAATAGAAATCATGAAAAATGATGATTTTTGGTCAAGTATGTTAATGCATATATTCAGATAAGTCTTTATATGTTATTTTAAGGATTAATTTTTAGATGGATGCCAATGTAAGGTTAGATAAGTCTTATATATTGGAGTCATACAATATATCTAATCATCTATTAACATAAGAAACCCTAGGTAGTAAGTGAGAGCCAAAGGTTGCACACACAAAATTAGAATGCATAAATGAGTCAAGTCCTGTGTTGAATAGCTCACAGAGGAGAGGTAAAAAAAGGAGTGAATGTGTAACTCCTCACACATGAAAAGTGGTGGTGGTTAAAATATTCCCATTCCTAAAATAGACATTCAAGGGTGACTCCCACTTGGAATGTAACTCCTCCATGAGAAGTGTACACCTAAAAAAACTAATAAAACAAACATGTAGGTAAAATTGAAAATGAAAAAACCTACACTAACACCCCCATGAAGCATAACTTAGGTGGGTAGAATAATTGGGTCCTGATAATGAGGCTTGATGAGGTACCCAAGCACAATGTAACTCCCATAAAGTAGAGAAAAGGAGAAAATCCATAAGAAAAAACTCCATAAAAAGAGAGCAAAGAGAAATAGTTCATACTCTAAGGATGTCAATCACAATTAAGAATGCATCCAAAAGTAAGAGAAATAGAACATATATAGAGAATAACTAATAATTCCTCAAAGAAAATGCTAAAGATACCTACAATAGAGCTTGTAAAATGATGAATGTCACTGATAAGACCCTCTGCCTGAAGACTGAAGAAGCTCCACTTGCATGAAACAATGTTTTTCCTTTTTACCAAAGGAAGAACATAAATGGTGTACTATAAGTCTTCCCATTCCATAAATGAGGATGAAATTAGTAGTAAGAATATAAATGAAAGAGGTCCAAAAATAAGACTTGGCACAGGTCTAGAAAGATCATGCAGAAGAAAAAAATGTAATGCCACTGAGGTGTACCTATCAGATGAAGGACATGGAACATTTAATAGAACAATGTCCATGTCAAGAGGAGAGTTTGTCTCAATAACTTTCAAAACTAAAGAAAATACTAAAGATGAAGCACACAGATCTATAATATGAATATTTGTAGGGACATATGAGTAATCAAAGATATCAATGGGTGTAATTGCATTGGAGATAGTAGAATATTCCAAAGTAAAATACTATGAAGGTTCTAAAAGAGAAACATATTGAATAGGGATAGAAGTAGAATTTGCAATGGGACAACTAAGGTTAGGAAAATCTCATTTTGTAGTGGTGAATCGATAGAAAGAAGAGCACAGTCTACCATGAATGTGTCATCACAAGAAATAAGAATAGGAGGAGGGAGTACAATAGTCTCTAATGAGATGATAGGAAGAGGAGGAAAAGTGATATAAATGTTAGAAAGATCTTTGCAAAGAGATTATGAGATGGTCTAAATAGTGTAGGGACATTATATATATTACACATAGAAACTAAGATCCATAGAAACATGCAATGATAAGGTACCAAGAACCTTGTCACAAGTGTTAGCCCACTTATTATACTGACTTGAGTTAGTAGGGGCATAAATCCATCCATATAAGAATGGAATACTGATGGTGATGGGCAGACCTTAGACTGGAAATAGGGCAGACTTTTCACTGTTTGTTTACCAAAATGGTGCGTTGTCACCAGACTGCAACAAGGCTAATTTGAAGGTAGAAAAAATATTTAATCTTCATACACTCTCCCTCTAGAAAGGTGAATATAGCCAGCGTGTATATTAATTACTCCTCGTAGACAATTTCCAACTCTATCTTTCTAACATCATTTCTCAAGTGTTCTGTAGAGATGTTCCCAATCTCATCTCGGTAATAAGCAGAATGTGCTCCAAGCAGTAGCTTTGACACTAGACTCCTAAAAGACACCACCTTGAACAAGATGGAAATGTTCTGTTATCATACTTAATTTTTGGATCCACAACTTTTGTGGGATCAACTTTGGTGAATGACTCTATTCTAGAACTTGGAGTCTTGACAGTTGTAGTTTACACTTTCTCCCAATCATGGGGTCGATGCTTTAGAGAATAACACATAAGTTTATGATAGGTCACTTAAATCTACAGCAGGACACAACTCAATTTCAAGGAAAACAAAGGTGTTATTTCATTGTAATAAAGAGATCAAACCATTAATCAAATATCTGAGGGGAACATATCAATGTTCTGGGCACTATTTCTAATTTTGATCAATGTTGGATGGATGCACAGTCCTGTTGGATTTAACAAAGTATCGAACACCAAATAGATAATAGACTGGTCTTCATTTGGTTACTCTATGTATATATCAAGGCCACTTTAATGCATATGGCATAGTTTATTAACAAGAAGAGAAACATCACTTGCTTTACTTGGACTCAACGACGCTCCTTCCTAGCCTACAGAAGTCACAGCAGTGAAGAGTGGATCCTTTTCTAACAAGTTGACAAAGATCATCACAATAGTAGAATGCTGTTGGGACCAAAACCAATCGCATGCTACAGGGTCCTTCGATGAAAGTTGATCTCTAATTGAATTCTCCAATGGGCTAGATTGGCATAATAGACTTTGTTGGACAAAAATATTAACATCTCAATCCCTGCCATGTCCTCGTGATGCAATTTCAGTGGCTGCTTGTAATAGAGCATGTATAGAACCCTGATATACAAGTGTCTTAATCCAGGCATTCTTATCAATTCCAAGCCAGGCCTTGGCAAACTAGGGACCTCGTGTTAGAGATCTTTGCTGCTCATTAGCACGCTCAAATACTCATGCCGCCTCATGTAGACTTTGTACCAGGTCATTACTTGCATCTTCATCTTGAAAAGACTGATTCAATTTTAACCTCATTTCTTCATATTCTCCATCTAAATTTGCATGGGGACTCCCGTTAACAGAGATCCCGTCCTCTGGAGTAGCTAATGCAATAATAGAATGCAATAACTTGTGTTTCAAATTACATAAAGGCTGTAAAATAACCAACCTATTTGAATTGCTTGATACTTTCATATGTTGTCAATCTTGACCATATCCGCTCTTTGTCCATTGCTCCCCGAAGTTGTTGCTGAACCAAATCAACCCAAAATGCTCCTTCATCTCTCTAAAATAGATCCCCCTTCTCTTCCTCCCCTATTTTTTTTTCCTCTTCGTCCCCTGTCCTCTCTCCTTTTCTCTTCTTTTCTACGTACTCCCTGTCCTTTTTTTTATGAATTTTCTTTTCTATTCTCTTCTCTAACCTCTACGCCAAACTTGGCTTAAGGAAAAAAAAATACAGTTTTAAATCTTTAACAATATGCTAAGGTTGAAAATATTTTCAACCATTTCTCCCTGATTTCCTCAACAACCCCAACAACAATTACTTTTTACTTTTATGTTTTTACAATTACTCCTCAGTAACAACATATTAGAGGGAAAATACAAATTATTGAATTTGAATTTAATCATGACTATGTCTTGCCAAGACATATGTAGATGCTCCTACATCAAATACAATTATTAATTATGAACAAGTATTCCATGTAAACACACCAAGAAGCATAGTTGGTATTTCCAAGAAGACCCACTTGTGTAGAATTAACTCTCCTCATCCACTAGTATCTCTCAAGTGGAGTCGACATGACTAAGAAAAGACACCAAATAAGTGTAATGATAAAAACATTTGCACAAATGAAAATGCATTCTTAATGAATGGATGTTAGGATTGGCTAATAATGCATCCAAAAATATAACATAATTCAATGTAAATGATACCAAAGTGGCACATAATTCAAAGAAATTGAGTGTGCACACAAGAGAAAAATTAGGGCCCACAGTAACCCATCCAAGACAATAAAAAATGACCCCCCCCACAAAAAAAAAAAAAAATTACAAGTATAATACTTGTTAAATGTGAGGATGTTTGACTTAGTCAACAATACATCCAAATAGGTAAGATAAAATAGTGTACAAGTGCTAATGTACGTCTCAATGAATGGTCATCAAACAAAGCTAAAAATGTGTCCAAATGTGAATGATCAATCAATGTAGTGATCATCAAATGAGTACACATGAAAATGCAAATATTTGAAATAGGAGGATGTATGAATCTACCAATAATGTGTTTGTGTAAAATATCAACAAGACATATAAAATGTTGTGATGGGATCTAATCACCTAAACCTCACCCTCTGGTAGAATAAGGTACACTGGAATTATTGAACAAGAGGCTGTGATATGGGGGTATGGAAGTAAAATCCCCCATCAAGGTCAAGGGGAAGTGCTCCTTGTGATGTCTGGGGCTAGTGACCTAGGTGTACTCCATGTTAACATAATTTGGACCTTGCATGGCCCTTAGAATTTCCCAAAAATCACCAATTTTATCCAAAAAATGGCCCCCAAAATGGATGTTAGTTACCACCAAAAATGCATCCAAATGAGGAGTAAAAGTAAAAGAGTTGAATAAAAAACAATGAGAGAAGGAGTAAATAAGGTTTACTTGTGAGGGGTTTTGGTCACCTGCCAAACCTGACCTCACCCTCCATCTTTGACAAGAAAAAGAAGAGGTATATGATAAAACAAAATTAATACAATCTCCTTATATCTCCCAAATACAATATATTATTTTTATTAAAAAATAAATAAAAAAAAATACCCCCAATGATGATATGATCCCACCATATAATATACTTTTTTTATACAAAAATAATTAAAAAATCCCCACATGCCCCACCGGTGATTAAATTGCCTCACCATGTCAATTGTCTCCACTAAATTATTTCTCCTCCCGCCTTTAAATGATATTCTCCCCATAACATAGTGCCAAAAACACCCACAATAAAATTCCTTACTCATAAAATTTTAACACACATTAAATGTTAATGACATTAAATACAATAAAGTAAGTGGGATTTACCTTTTTTTTTAAACTATCAATATTTTATTAAAAAAGGTAGTGGTATTTCAAAAAACATAATGGTTTCTCAAAACACATGAATTTTAAAGAAGGGTAGTTTTATTACATGGAGGTGAAGTGAGAGATGGTGAGTTAAGGCTTGATAATGCAGATAAATATCAGAAGGATTACTTGTGGAGGAAAGCACATGGAGGGCATTAAAACTAACATTGACAATTAAGAGATCAATCCACCATCATGCAAAACCAACTCAATATGCAACTCAGAGGACCAAACCTCCTTTGAAATGTAAAGGTTAGGAAAATGAGTGGATTGAGAGGATATGGGATGAATTAGAGAAGATTGATAAGGGATGCTAGAGTGTATATCTACATGAGAAAATTGAATGGGATGATTCAACTATAGGGAGAATACCTAGGGATAATTGTCCAGAGAGGAAAACACCTTGGGCAATTTGACTATGTATAGGTTGATGAGGGAGATTCATGTGGTAGCTGATAGGATAATGATGAGTTTTGGATTTAATTTACTCCTTTAAAGTGCATCTATGATGAAGAATCCTACATCAAGACTTATACCTATATCCTTTCACAACCACCTCTAGATCTCCATGAGCTTTAACCAACATGTAGAGAATGACAAAGAATATTGATGAACCAAGGATAAAATACTAAGATGAGTGGAATGTGGGAAGGATTTGTCTCAGTATGCTTCAATTATTATCTCACCCAATGTCCCACTGACCCTACAATTCTCCAAAAAATCAAAAGATTACCTAAGTGTGTAGAAAAATAGTAAATATACATAGAAAACCCTAAATACAGAGATATCCATATAGGAAATCCCAAAACTAGAAAAGACCCATTATATAAATAAAAAAACCCACAAATAATCCATAATTAGTTTTCTAATCTAATCCCTTTTGATATGGATTTGCATGGATGTTGATAAAGTCTAAGTAAACCCTCAAAACGACCAATGAAGAACAAAAAATAGTAATGCATATAATGGCATAGACTTACCAAGGATTTTAAATGGTATACATGGCTATTAAAAAAGTTCTAATACCATCTTAGAGTCATCTAAGATCTCTAATCAATTATTAACACATAAAACCTTAGGTAGTAGGTGAGAGCCAAAGGTTGCACACATAAAAATAGAATGCATAAATGAGTCAAGTCCCATGTTAAATAGCTCATAGAGGAGAGGTAAAAAAAAGAGTGAATGTGTAACTCCCACATGACAAGGGGCAAAGGTCACATGACAAGTGGTGGTGGTCAAAATATTCCCATACCTTGAATAGCCGTTTAAGGGTGACTCCCACTTGGAATGTAAATCCTCCATGCCAAGTGTACACCTAAGTAAGCTAAAAGAAAAATTGTGAAGGTAAACTTGAAAATGGAAAAAACTACACTGATAATAGATATACACAAATATTCATTAGTATGTCAAAAATGTAAACTAGGGATAAGACACTAGGAATAAGGGTCTTATACCAAATTTAGGTGTCTACTTGACTGCAAATACTCTATTAAAGAAACATTCCTTTTTACCTTCAATGCCTTGTTCCCTTTTTTCTAATTAATAATTTAGATTGTGGAAATCCTCTAACTTATATCATTCTCTTTCTTACTATTTAAATAATGTTGATGTGCTATACAAAAATGGCTAGGTGGTATAGGGAATTTGGTATGACCTCCCTTAGTAGACGAGGTCACTGAGTTTGTCATGATGAAATTATGCTAAGTTATCTTATAGTTTTCTTGTTCCTATTCTATGAATATTTTCCCTACAATTATATCACCTTTCTAGTTCATTAGGAGCATGTAGCTCTCAAGGTTATCCCTCATTAGAGAACATCACATCAACAAAAACATGTAAGACTTTGTGTACTAAGGTATTGGGATCATAGAAATAAAATACCTTGAAAAAGAAGTTTTCAAGATTTCCCAAAAAAATGTTTTATAATTCAAATCTTGTTGAACACACCGCACCTACAAATACCTTTCTATCATTCCATAAAATAACTTGACTCATAGTGTTGGGTCCATATTATAAATCATAAGTCCCAATTATCTTCATAGAGAGAATTATGTTCTTGTGGGGTACTAAACCATGTATATCATCTAAGGATCCAACATATATTACCATAAGATAATCCTTGTTCCAAATATAAAAGTTATTTTTATGGTTATCCAACCACCTAATCGAAGTAGTAGAAAATAAATATGTGAAACAACCCAATGTTTCTTCTTCATAATAAATATAAACTTCCATTTTCATTAAAAATTAATGGGTTATACTTAAGAATTCATGGCATGGGAGCTTGGTAATCCTCCCATTATTTATCTCAAATACCTTATTCATTAGTTGAAACACAACACTCTATTTTGGGATCTACCTCTTTTTTACTCTTCTTGGGCCTTGTTGTGTGGGTAGGAGAAAACTCATTTCTAAGTCCTCTCTACTTTGTTTTAAACTATCAATGTTTTAATCAAAAAGAAAATATTCTTTATTAAATTACTTCATAGAGGGGTGAAGAAAATTTCCTCATCCACAAAGGTGTAAGTGGTCACTAGAAACTCTAATGTTTAACTTTGCATTGCCCCTTTAAAAAAAATGCACTTCTTTTATCTAAATAATAACTTTATTTCTCTCCAAATTAATATTATTTGTTTTCCATTCTACTCATTGAATGTGTGTATCACATTTTATTTTTAACCAATCATAAATTTGATCCAATCATTCTACTTCTATGAAAATTGGTTCCACAACTAGGTCTTATTTGTAGTTTATTGGGTGCATGTAGCCCTCAAGGTTAGCCCTTAATGGGTGTACGTAGCCATCAAGTTATTGGTAATAGAAAAATAAAATAACTCAAAAAAATTATTTTTTTACACTTCCCAATTGTCTATCTCATAACTCAACTCTTGTTGAACACACCACACATGGAACCAACATTCTAGAGTTCTATAAAATGTCATGACCCATAATGTTGAGTCCACATTCCAAATCATAATCCTCCATAAATATCAATAAGTTCTTATGGGATACTATACCATGTATATTTTCAAAGCCTCCAACATCTATTACCTTAAGAGAAGTCGACCAACATAGAATCTTTATCTTTATCCCAGCTATGAAGGTTATTCTTATGGGTAGCCCACCACCTAACTGAAATAGCACAAAATAAATATGTGAGACAACCCAATGTTTATTCTTCATAAAAAATATAAACATCCATTTTACTTGAAGATGTATGGGTTATACTTAGGCATTCATATCATTCTATCTTGGTAAGTCTCACCTTAGGGTTATCAAATACTTCTTTCATTAATTGAAACTTTGTAGCCCACCTTACCTTGGCACTATGTTTTAGGATCTACTTCATCCTTTGTAATATTACCTATATCTAACCACATTCATTCTCCACTATCTCCAACCTATTATCCCTCTTAGGACTTACTACGTGGGTAGGTGAAAAATCCCTTCTAAGTAATGTAGGAGCATCTGGGTTCATGTGCAATCTTACATCAACCAAAAATATGTTAGTTTAGAATTTTTTCTAAGTGTTATGTTGTAAAAGTTTATTATTGTGTATATGTCTTATTATATAAGTTTGTGCAAGTATTTTGTGTTGTACAAACCTTATTTGTGTTATTTTATGATATCTTTGTGTACATGTGTTTAGTGTATATTTACATTGCCTACAAGAGAACACATATTTTTAATGTTTCATGAACATTTTATTTCATGTAGTTATATCTTTTTATTGTCTAAATAAGCTTGTGAATATTTTCACAAGAATTTTTTTAATTCTATTACTTAAACATAATATTGAAAAGTTTTTTTCTTCATATCCATTAGTCTATGATATCTCTTAACCAACAAGCAATTTAGTCATACTTGATTCTTCACCATAGAAGCAACATAGTGGATTAAAATTAATATAAGAGATTATATTTATTTCCTAGGCCATGCATTGAATTGTAAGTCATTAAAAATCTTGTGATAATGTGAAATATCGTTCTTAAGAAAACATGGGGATCATGATTAAAATATTTTCATGGTAATTTATCATTATAAAGTCATATTATTTCATGTCAATTTATTTATGTGCACTTGGTTTGGGCACATATATAATATGATGTGTCATGGAAGAAGTCATTGCTGACTATTTGGGATTTAATTCCAAAATTCATGAAAACTAATAAGGATTGATTTAATATAGTTGTGATGTGTTAATATATAATGTGTTATTGTACCTTGGAATTATGAGTTACATTTAATGTTTGTGGTGCACTCATGTGTGATAATATGGTGAGTGGGGTAAAATACCTTAATTTAAATAGGTGGGGATTATGCCTTTATAAGCATTCCCCTAAATTTGTGCTAGGGGAATTTTGGAAGATTAGATCTTTGGGTTTTGTCTTGACACACACACACACACACACACACACACACACACACACACACACACACACACACACACACACACACACACACACACACACACACACACTTGTAAATACCATGAGTTATCAAGTTGAGATATATGGATATGCTGTTGAATCGTATCTCATCATGTGATTTCAATGCTATTTTTATCATTGTGCATGTCTTATTTCCTTCTGTTTAAATGTAATAAAGAACAAAATATATGTTGATGCATTCTATTAAAATTTTATGATATTTATTTTAAGGGTTGTGTGGTCTAAGACATCTCTTAACTAATAAACCTAACAAAAAATACATAATTTAGTATTAGATAAAATTTTAGTCATTGTTGATTCTTATTATTTTCCAAATTTGTGAGTGCATGTAGAAATTAACTAAAAATAAATCCATTGAGATTGTTGGGAAGAAGCTATTAGTAAAGTTTTTATCTAATATCATCACTTATTATACGGATATATATTCTTAATGAAATAAAAAATATAGGAGGCTTATGTTGTATAAGATCCAAAGTGGTTAGAGTGATAAGACTAGTAGACTTAGAAGGATTGATGAGAGAAATGCAAGGCCAAATTAAGGCTATGGGAATTGCACATTGTTTATGTGTTAAATTAGTAGATGATGAAAGTCATATTGAGGTCATTGAATAACTTATTGAGGATCAAGTTATGGGAGAAGAGGTTGATGAAACTGAAGATCAATTTTGTGAACTATTGTGATAATGAAAAGTAAACCAAAGTTTGACCCTAGAATTTAATCTCAAATTTTAAGTCATGAGGATATTATTAACTTGATAAATGATTTAGATAAATATTTTGAATATGAAATTATGAGAAATCCCAAGTGGGTTAAGTTTAATATCACAAAGTTGAAAAGTCACACATTCTTATGGTTGAAGCATGTGTGAACCAAGAGATTGCATAAAGGCAAAGAAATATTAAGAAATGGAGTAGATTTGTCATAGAGATAAAATTTAAATTAATTCCTATGGATTATATTATGATTTTTTTCAATAAAAATAAAAACTTATGACAAAAAGAGATGACTGTCAAATATTACACTGTGGAGTGTTATAGACTTACCAATAGAATGGGTCATGTTGAATGATGTTAAGAAGATATCAAGATAAATGGATTACACATTACAATTCAAGATGAGTTTGGTATGATAATACTATGATATGTTAAAGAAGCCTACCAACATGTGCTAAAGGCAGAGGAAAATTTATTGTGAAAAAATAAGTAGTAGCACAAGGAAGAGGAAGATTCACCTATGGACATGGAAGTGCCATAGATTATTCTATGCAAGTGCAATAGAGTGAGGAAATTACTTCATTATGTAATGATTTTATAACAATAGAGATATAGGTATTTTAAGAGGTATAGGATCCTATGGATGAGGTAAAGGTCATGGATTCAATGGTACATGTTTTAGATGTGGTGATACTGGCCATAAATTATTTGAGTGTCTTTTTATGCATATTGAAGGAAATAAAATAGCTAATATGAGTGAACTTAAAGTATAAATATATGAATAAAGTTTTTATACTAATAATAAAATATATGAAACAAAGACCGGATAATCTTTAATAAAGAGGTTATTTTTAAAGCCTACAAAAGATGAAAATAGCCATGCACAAAAAAATAAATTGTTCAAAACTATTTTGAAATCTAGAGGTAAGTGTTAAAAAATTATTGTTGATAGTGGAAGCACATATAATATTATCTCACAAAAAATAGAAAATAAAAATTGGATGGAAGATAATTCAAAACATGCATAAGTTTTATTAGTTTTTTAGAGGACATCAAGTTCTAGTGAACAAAAAAAAATTGGTAAGTTTTTAGTTTTATACATATAAATATGAGGTTTTGAATGACATCACCTATGGATTTTTGTCATATTTTTCTTGGAAGGCCTTAGAAGTTTGATTTCAAGGTGAAACATGATGGTCATGTTAATACATATGCATTTTGGAAATATGGAGTAACATACACACACTAAATCATTTGAAGGATAAGTGTGAAGAAGTGGACAAGATTCCAAACATGTCGATAATTTTAGTAAATGAATTTCTAAAGGAAGTGAATAATAGTGCATGTTATGTGTTAATTTTAAAACCAACACGAGAATGTGTAGGTGTAGCAAAAAAATAAATACTTCCACATGAAGTAATAATACTAAGTGAGTTTGGGGAGATTGTGTCCAATAATTTTTTAGGTGGATTACCATTGATGAGAAACATAAGTCATCACATGGATTTAAGACCTAGTTTGAGTTCACCGAACAAAACATCACATATATTAACTCTAAAAAAGAATGTAGAGGTGCAAAGTTAAGTTCAAGATCTATTTAATAAAGGTTTAATCAGAGAAAGTTTGTGCCTAAGTAATATTAGTAATATTAATAGCTAAGAATACTGGAGAATAGATGATGTGCACTAATTTTAGAGATATTAACAAGATTATTATAAGGTATAGATTTAATTTTAAATGCATGGATGATTTAATGTATTTCTTGAATGGAGTGAGATATTTAATGAAAATTTATTTGAAGATTGGATATCGATGAATTCATATAAGAGAGGGTGATGAATGGAAAATAACATTTAAGAAGCAAGAAGGGTTATATGAGTGGCTGGTTATTATGTTTGGGTTAACTAATGCACTAAGTACATTCATGAGATTGATAAATAGATTTTTTAAACAAAATTTATGTAATTTTATCATAATATATCTTGATGACATATTGATTTTCATCAAAATAGATGAAGGACATTTGTGCAAAGTGCTATAAAATTTGAGAGATGAAAAACTACTATTGAATTTGAAAAAAATGAAGTTTCATGCAGAAATAATTGGTCTACTTTGGATTTTTGGTTTATCAAGAAGGTTTAAATATGGATACAAAGAAGGTGCATGTTATATTGGATTGGTTATCACCACAAAGTACATTTGACGCACATAGTTTTCATGGATTGGCATGTTTTTACGAGGAAGTTCATTAGGAATTTTAGTGGGACATGTGAATCAATAACTGATGTGATGTCAAGGGATTAAATAGAATTTTTATGGAAAATGGAGGCAAAACATAGTTTCCAATGATTAAATAAGAAGATAAATGAGCAACCAATTTCAGCATTTCTAGACTTCAATAAAGTATTTCAAGTAGATTGCGATGCAAGTAACATAACAATAGCATTCATATTGATTAAAAAAGGAAGACTTATTGCATATACTAGTGAAAATCTAAATGATGCAAAGATAAAGTATTATGTGTATTATCAATAGTTCTATACAATTGTGCAAGTGCAAAAGAAATGGAAATATTATTTATTACAAAAATAATTTGTATTTTATACAAATTATCAAGCATTGAAATTTATTAATATTTAGAATAATTTGAATTAAAGACATATGAAATGGGTTGAATTCTTAAAGATTTATTCATTTTTGTTGAAACATAATCTATAAAATATAACAAAGTTAATGATATGCTGAATAGAAGAATTATTTTGTTGAATGAGTTAAGAGTGGAAGTCATAAGGTTTGATATTATGAAAATAAATAATAAAGAAGATGAATAATTTAAACAAGCTTGAATTAAAGTGTAAAAAGAATGAGTAAAGATAGAAAACTATGATTATAGTATTTTATTTAAGAGGGTTTTTTATTCAAAGGAAGGAAATTATGTATACCAAGAGGTTCAATTTGATTAAATAAAATCATAGTGGAGGTTTGTGGGTTATTTTGGTTATGAAAAAACCTTAATTCATGTGGAATAAAAATTATTTTAGGCCATGAATGTGTGTAGATGTGTATCAATTTATTTAATAGTGTAGAATTTTCAAACTAGTGAAAAGAAAAAGTTAGAAAGTAAGACTGTATTAAACATTACCTATTCCAAAGAAAATGTAGGAAGATATAAGTATGATTTTTTATAGGTTTATAATACATAAAGGAAATTTATTTTTGTATTTGTGACAGCTGATTTTTTTTTAAAATGGCACATTTTGTGGAATGTAGGAAGAATAGTAATGCAATAAACATTGCTAACTTATTTTTTAAGGAAGTTTTAAAGTTGCATGGTTTGACATGCAATATAGTAAATTAGAAAAAGATGTAAATTTTGTTGGACAATTCTAAAAGACATTGTGCAAAAAACTAAATATTAAACTAAAATTAATTTTAGAAACCATCCTTAGACATATGGACAAGCAAAGATAGTAAACATGAGTTTGCATAAGGTTTTGAGATTTTTAATTGAAAGAAAGCCAATAACATGGGATAATATTGTGGTGCAAGTTGAATTTGAAAATAAACATTCCATGAATAGAAATATAGGGAAGACCAAATTTTAATTTTTTTATGGGTTAAATCTAAGAGAAAATTTTGAATTACATGACATGAGATATGATCAAATCAAAAGTGTTAAATTAGAAGATTTTGTAGAACATATTTGAGAATTTCATAAACAAGTGCAACACGGGTTGGAAAGGAATACAATGAAGTACAAACAATGTTTAGAGATGAAGTGAATAGAAGTTGATTATCAGGGGGAAATTTAGTCTTAGCACACTTGAGAAAAGAGATATTTAAAAAAGAGACTTATGATAAATTGAATTGAAAAAATATTGGCTCATGCATAATTTTGTGAAAATTTGTAAAGAATGTATAGAAAATATAATTAACTAAAGGGGTAGATATATTACTTATTTTCAATGTGGCTAATTTGTACCCATATTATGAAGGAAAAAATTGTGAAAATGCATGTGTAGATTTTGAAAAAATAGATTAGAGATATTTGATGTTAGAGAAAGAATGAAAATAAATATAGGGATTGATTGACACGTGAGTTGGAAAAATTGTGCAAATAAAATAATACATAGAATAACTAATAACATGGAAAGATTAAGATATATAATATGAAACATAGATTAGCATATTAGAATTTGAAAAATAAAGAATATCATTAGTAGAATTATTAAAAGTCACATGATTATGAACACATGTTTTTTTCTTACCCAAGGCCTATGATGCAGGAGCATTCAAGTTCACGTGTGATCTTTCATCAACAAAAAATATATTAATTCAATAAATTTATTTAAGCATTGTGTTGTACAAGTTTATTAATTTGAATATGTCTTTTTATAAGTTTGTGCAAGTATTATATGTTACACAAACCTTATTTTTATTGTTTTGAGCCACCTTTGTGTCATGTGCATTTATTGTAGAATAAAAATTCCTAAGAGTACACATGTTTTTAATGTTTCATGTGTCTTTTTTGTGTGTAGTTTTATTTATTTCCTATTTAAATAATATTTCAAATATTTGTGCTATAAGTTATGTCAGTCTGTTACTCAAGCACATTAGTGCAAAGTTTATGGTACATTTCCATCAATATGTGATATATTTTGAGTAATATGACATTCAATTTGAGTTGATTCATCATAGAAGAAGCAACACTTCATAAAATAACACTTCATAAATATGCCTATAAACATGTGCCAAGAGAATTTTGGAAGATTAGATATCGAAATTTTATCTTAATATCTATACAATTATAAATATCACAAGTTAATAAATTAAGGTATATAAATCTTGTTGAAAAATATTTCATTATAAAATTGAGGTGTCATTGTTATCATTATGTTTGTTATATTTCATTTTATTGACATTTAATAAAAATATAAATTTTGATTGTTGCATTATTTTGAAATTTTATATTATATATTCTAAAAGATATATAACCTAAAGTATATTTTAACTAACAACCTTAACCATGAATCTTTCTTAAAAAAATTTAATTAACAATATTTTAATCCAAAATAAATTCTTCTTAATAAACTTCATTCACAAAAGTGTGAATAAATTTTTCTTATCCACAAAAATATAAATAATAATAAAAAAAATCCTTTAATATTTATCTTTGTTTTTCCCCGATTAGAAAAACATGTACTTCTCGCATCTAAATAATAACTTTCATTCTCAGCAAATTAATATTCTCTAGTTTCCATTCTACTTCTTGAATATGTGTAGCAGATTGTTTCTTTAATCAATTAAAAATCCAATCAAATCACTAGCTATAAATTTTATAAACTAACATTTCATATAGAAAATCATACAATTAATCATCCTTACGAATTTTAGGATCCAAACCGATATGCACCTCTTACCTTATAAAATCTATCCTTTTCAAATCTATCCACGCATTTATTTGATCTAATCCTCAAAAACATTATACAGCTACTAAATTCATTAAAGTTTCTAAAAAATGATCCAAAAGGTTATATTATTTTATCATTGTATGATTGATACCTAATCCAATAGGTAAACACCATCATGTGCCAGTTATAAAATCTAAAGGAGCAATTCACCTTAGGCACACAGTGAGTTAGTTATACCTTTTAAACTTAGACAATTTTAAAATAGATTCATGAATAAAGATTAAATCATAAAATAAAATTAATATCTTGTTTTTTATATAAATGTATATTGAACAAAATATAACATCACAAACATCATCAATATGCACATAAACATATTATATAAAAAAAATATTATTCCTGAAATGAAAATAACATGAATTTTTTATCTCTAAAATCCATCCCAAATCCTATTATATTATGACAAAGCTATTAAAATATGGGAAGTCAAGTATACCTACCTAATTCTACTCTTAGTAAATTTTTATGCTCCATATAACATAATGTCATTCTATATATATATATATTGGCTTTGTCAAAAATATTGGCCCACCCAAATTCTTGTGTATGTTTATGCATACATTTAAGGATACTAATACTAAGTCAATCGATGGATAATTTGTTTGGATATATTTTTAGTAATATAAAATTTATTATTGGGGTTCTTCAAGTTACATATATATCGATATCATTTCCTTTAATTAGTCAATTACAATAATTTAAGTAAGTATATATTTAGATATAAATTTCATTTGGATAAACTACTATGATTAAGAGGCTTCATTATGTCTAACTAATCCTATGATTGAATATATCTCTCTTTGTATTAAGTGTAGTTAAGAATTTTTACCTTGATAGATGGTATTGAAATCCATCATCCTCACTAATTTGTGTACAAACCTTTTGACAATTAATAATATTTCACTTAGCCACCTTGATCATATGAATAAACATTAAAATCTCATCAATTGTTATAATCCATTTTCTTTATAGTTTTTAAAAAATACATATATTTAAAATAAATGTTTAATTTTTAATTAAAATTAAAAAAGCTATATAATTATATCTAGAGGCATAACTACAATGAAAAATAAGAGGTAGGATCAGGGGTTAAATTTTACAGTAGTATGAATACATTTTTTAAATATAAAATAAAATAGACTTTTTTTAAAAATCATATAGGATACAAGGGCCGCTTAATGGCTAGTCCTTGCCTTTGAATCGTAAATTGTTTAAAGTTGAGTTTACATGCAAAATTTTAATGTTAGCTGAATGTAATTGTAAATAGTATACAAAAACTAAAAATAGTAAATAGAAAAAAGCATTAATGATAAGATTTACAAATATAGTGTTTTTATAGTCTATACCATAGAAGTAATAGCTAATGCATATAATATAGAAATATGAAGATGTTAATAATAAGTGATACAAAAGATTTAAAATATAATACAATTTAATTATTTGAAATGTTTTATAATATTTAATTAGAGAGAGATTCAATTGTATATTATGATAGGACTACTTAAATAAGATCGAAAAAGGAATGGATAAATTATGTGTTGGGTGGCATCTATCAATTGCCAAAAGTATTACTAAAATTATTTGTGATATTGATACTTGTAATTCCTAATAAATTTGAAAATATAATATCATAATATACAAAAGAAGAAATACAAGAATAGGGTTTTAGTGAAACCAAATTAATACAAATCAAATTTAGATTTAATATGATAAAACAACATTTTTTTAAAAAAATTATAAAATCTCCTTAAATTTTCTTGTATATAATATTGTTATTTTAATTTATATGAATGACATAATATTATAATTGCATCTTAAGTTGCAATGCAACTATCATAAAAGGGAGCGATTTTAAAGAGTGACTTATTTGCAGCCTGTTCACAGCGATTATCATGCCCCTGAATAACTATTTGTAATATCAAATTATATATAATATACTCCCATCATTCAAACATAGCATAGATCATTCTCAACAAGTAGAACATTCAGACTCACAAAGAAAATGGACTTACATGTACAAAAGTAATATATCAATCAATCACTATAACCTTATATGTGATTGTTCAAAAAAGTTCGAAACATTTAAAATGAAAAGAAACCAATACAACTAGTTTTTAAATTTTTTGAACAAAGAAACAATGAGATTTTTCAGAAGTTGAGATGTCAAAATCTGGTAAATATAAATAATAAAAAAAAAATAAGTTAAGATAGAATTTATGTAATTTTGAATTTTTTAATTAAAAAATTTAAAACATAAATAATAAAAATAAACAATAAAATTTAATATAATTTTTAAGATTCAAAATTTTGTTGGCCAATTAATTCACCTGCTTCAGTTTGCTCTTGAGAGAAAATGTGCACATATTAGGCATTAAATACAATTTTATTATTATATGTTAGAACAATCATTACGAATCAAATAAAAAACAATGGTAACAGTGTTGGAAGCCTCAGAACTCCCACAGTGAATGTGGCAGAGATGCCAGTGGTATAATAAATAGAATTAATCCAACATAAACTCCTCTTGTTGATAAATGAAAATGGTAACTCCATGATAGGGGGCTGGTCGATATTGTTGGTGGCGATGTCGGTAGCCAAAACTAACAGAGGTGACACTGATTTACTTGATATCCAAAGATTCTGCTAAATTGTGTTTGGAATGCAATATCCAGAGATTGCAAGCCCTTCTTATATTCCTGCCTTGATATATAAGATATTAGACAATCAATTCTACACAATCAGAATCAGTTTGGAAGGTAATATAATGCAAGCTATTGAACAAAATTTTACTCACAATTACAATCACGGGAGATCAGCATGAGGGGGAAATATTTAACCTCCAAAAATAGAATAATTTAATATACAAATTAATATTGACGAAGATTTCTGAGTCATGGTTAATCCCAAAATATTTCTGAAATTCTGTAAATCCAAAGATTTTTAAATTTAATCTAAATTATTATGTATATTTATAAATATATTAAAAAAATTCTGAATCTCAATTAGTTTGAAATTTTTTAAATTTGCTTTAAAATGATTTAATATATTTATAAATGTATTGTAAATGATTCCAAAGACATAAAAAAATTAATTAAAATTTTAAATGGATAAATACTAATTTGCATTTCAAATGCCGAATACCATAAATTTAAAAAAACTCCATATGTATGAGAAATCAGTCCATAAGCCTCTCGAAAATTATGATTTTTAAAATGGAATGATCGGCCAAAAAAAACAGGGGCATACAGTTTAGAATTTTAACAGATTCAGTCTAGTCATTAATTTCAACAGATTTTTTTTTTGATTTTTTTTTTTTTTTTTTGGTTGGACGCTGTAAGATTGTTATATGTGGTGTTATATTTTAAATATCATTTTTTAAATAAAATTATAATTATGATATTGCTATAAATGGTATATTCCATAAAATTATGTAATGAAATATTATTTAATATTTGGTGTTAAATATTGGAATTCATAAAATATTATGTTGTTTCAAAAAAATTTATTGATCATAATAAAAAAATTATTTATTCAAACTATACCTATAATATTTGCAAGACAAAGACTAAAAAGACAAGATTTTTGAACGATTATCAAAATTTATGAAGGATTATAATACCAATAGGTGTAATCTATAAAGGTAGTTAATAAGGGTGGTGGAATTAGAACTTAATAGTGTAGATGCCAATAAAATAGTCAACTTTAAATTTAACATCAATTTAACCATTATAAGATAGTTACAATCTTAAATTTGATATTTATTTGACCATCATATCAATATTTTTCTTTTTTATTAGAACAAGTGCTTGAAAAAACTTAATATCTTGGATATATACTAGAGTTTGGAGCCATTTATGTTTCCTAATAATATTTTTTGAGCTCAACATAGTAGTCTAGCTAGATTAAAGATTTATTTGAGACCAACATAGTGGTATAGTTAGATTGAGTCTATTTGTCAACAATCGGTGAAAATTTCATAAAGAAGGCAATGGAAATATTTATCAATGTAATATATGAGAAATCCAAGATATGTGTCTCAAAACTTATAATCTCTTGAATTTTTTCAAATATATATTAGATATCTCTAATAGTTATTCTAAGAGGCATAAACAAATTTATATAGACAAGGGAGTGAGAGGAACAAGTGTGATAGTTTAAGACATCAATAAAAATGATAGACATAAAATTTGACATCCATTCGATCATTATAGAGTAATTTTTAATTTTGTTTGGAGAAGGTGATATAAAAATAAAAATATCTTGGGCATGGGATAGAATTTGGAGGCCATTTTTTTTCCTTAATTTTTAAAAAAAAAATTGTGATGTAATGGTGTAGCAAGATTAATGTCATTTATAAGTAGTTAGTAAAAAATTTATAGAAAAGGTGATGGAGTCTTTAATCAATATTAAAAAAATCAATAAGTGAAAATATTTTAATAAATTAATATATCTTTTTTGGGACTAATAAATATTATAATTTTTATTATATAGATATTTTGAGATAAGTGTATTGTCTTTTATCTTTCCTTCTTTAAATATAGTTTGTCTCAGCATTTGAAGGGTAATGCAAAATGAATATCCATTTTTTTAAAAACCTAACAAGTATGGTGGATTATGAAATTTAACTTTTGAGTCGGAGAAGTAAATGTAATACTATAAGATGCCAATAAAAATACTTTACCTTAAATTTGACATTAATTCAAATATCATAGATAATTTATCTTATTTTTTAGAGAAGGCGATAAAAAAATGAGTGGAGTTTGGAGCTATTTTTTTCTAGTTATTTTTTGATCCAGACATAGTGGTATAAATAGATTGAGGCTATTTTCCACTAGTTAGTGATAAATTTGTAGAAGAGATAATGGATTCATTAATGAATGTGAAATCTTTAATTTAAGTTATCAAAACTACAACCTCAACTTCAATCCCCAAAATATAAATTCTGGGAGATCCTAAAAAAGAATGACGTTGACTCTGAATCTCAAATGAATTTAGTAAAATAAATTCTTTACAATTGTTAGCACTATGCTGAAGAAAGATATATGTACACATGGTGCATCTCTGAAAGATCCATATATTTATCCTTTAATTCAAAAAAAAAAAAAAAAAAAAAAACAATGGCTGTTAGAAAACTTTCCCTTAATTTCAAGCAGTTCTAGAATTTCAAATTAACCTACTCTGTTAATTCTAAATTTGTTAAAAACCAACATATTTAAGTACCAACAAAACATTTTTTTTAATGTTGATATGCACTGTACAATAGAAATGAGGAAGTGGAATGAATGAATTGTTCATAATTATACATGAATTTAAATTTGATATTTATTTAACTATTATAAGGTAATTTTAATTTTAAATTTGAGTTTTTTTTTTTTTTTTTGAATTTATTTTAAAAATCATAATATCTTAGTCATATCATGAAGTTTGATAGAGTTTGGAATTTTTTTTTATGAAAATATTTTAATACTATTTATCACTAGTGAGTGAAAATTTAATGGAGAAAGACAATGTAATTATTAAATATTGTGGTATACGAAAAATTTAAAATAAAGACTTTGAGATTGATATGCATATATGTGTGTGTCTAAATTTTATTTCATAATTATTTAGTTTTTTTATTTTTTTAAAAAGTCAATCAAAAAATATTAATATGTTGATCATAAGATGAAGTTTGAAGTTTTTTGATGATTTTTTATTTTTTATTTTTTCATTTTTTTTTTAATGAAAATATTTTGTTGAGTCTAACATATTAATATATCTAAATTAATACTATTTATCATCCCTTAGTAAGAAATTGATGGAAATAATATAATATATTAATATAATTAAATTAATAATATTTATCACTATTTAATAAAAAATTGATAAAAGAAAATTTATTAATTAATATAATTTATAATAAATCTAAAATAAAAACTTTTATATATATATATGTTCTGTTTTAATTAAAAAAACCAAACGAAGCATGGTCTCCAAATTCTAAATCGTCGGCTAAAGTTGAATCGACGTCATCGATCCATGGCCAAAGGCACAAAAGCAATAGAAAAACAACCCCCACGCATATAAATACCCTCACACATTCATTGAGTTTCTTCACACAAGACCGCCGGGCGTAGCGAATTAATTTAATAAAGAAGACGGTACATATTTCGTGTGAGCGATCGAAGAGAAAGGACAACAACACAGAAAACGTTTCAATGGCGCCGAAAGCAGAGAAGAATCCCATTAAGTCTGTTGCAGAAAAATCCCCGGCAAAAGCCGAAAAGAAGCTGCCGAAAGAGGGAGTCGACAATAAGTCCAAGAGAAAGCACAAGAAGAGCGTGGAAACCTACAAAATCTACATCTTTAAGGTTTTGAAACAGGTGCATCCTGACATTGGGGTTTCCGCCAAAGCCATGGGAATTATGAACAGTTTTATGAATGATATCTTTGAGAAGTTGGGAAGCGAGGCAGCCAGGGTGGCGCGCTACAACACGAAGCCGACGATCACATCGCGTGAGATTCAGACGGCTGTTAAGCTGGTTCTTCCCGGGGAGCTTGCCAAACATGCGGTTTCTGAGGGTACCATGGCAGTTACAAAGTTTAACAGCTTATGATTTTATTTTATTTTGTTTCCTTTTGTTTCAACAGGAATGTATTGTTTAGGGTTTGAGGTTTAAGATTGGCTCTTTACGCTCTAAACTGTAAACTCTACATTTATAACTTTTTAGAGTTTATAACTGATTCATAATATAATGATGATATTCTTTTTACATCATTGGATTGATTATGTCGATAGGCAGACGCTGATGGCATACGGGGAAGTTTCGAGCGTGATGTTTTTAACCCTTTTTAAGCTAGATTAAGGGCATGTCTTTCTAGTGACGACGGGATATATATATATATATATATATATATATATATATATATATATATATATATACTTTCATTAACAAATTTTTTGTTTTTATTAAAGATAAAATTATAAATATTTCGTTATGCTGTTAAGTTAATTTTTAATTCGATTATATAATAAATAATTTTAATTGTATTATAATATCATAAAAATATATTTAAAAAATGATTTTAATTCAACGTTATATGTTACAGAGCTTCATCTAATCAAAAGATAAAGGTATTAGTAAATGAAATGGTGGAAAATGTAGAAAAAGAGGTTGATGAAATCAAAGTATCATAAAAGGATATTAATTTTGACGTTTATATACACCCACATCATTATAAGAGAGATTAATCATAAAAGAAGAAGCAATGGCTATTCATGAAAAATAAAAGAAAATTTATTATAATGTGTTCTTCATAGTCTAACAAATCAGTAGCATTGAAGAAGCAATGGCTATTCATGAAAACAAAAGAGGATTTATTATAATATGTTCTTCATGGAAATAAAAGAAGATTTATTAAGAGGATGTATTATAATGATGAACAAAATTAGAGTGGATATAGAACACGGTTTGTATATAGGAACCATAAAAAAAGTCCACCTACAAGATCACATTGGATGGTTAGAAAATTGGAAATTTTTATATTAATTTATAATAGTTATTGTATTTGGCTTCTTCTCATGTTTTGAGGACGAACTAATAGATTCATTGTATTTTGTCATAATGGTAGTTTTGAGCATTAATTGAAAATGGTTGGGTCACGTATTTATATAAAATGCTTTGTGCATATGAAGAGAGTGAAGAGTGTTATATGACTTACGATCTCAATATAGAAATAATATGTAAAGTAGTTCCTTCCAATAAGAAAAAAATGTATGGCGTTCATGTATTATTTATATAAAATGCTTTGTATATATGAAGAGAGTGAAGAGTATTGTATGTCTTACTATCTCAATATAGAAATAATATGTACAGTAGTTCTTTACAATGAGAAAAAAAGTATGGCATTGCCATACCTTTAGAGTTTGTTTGATTTAATATATTGGGTTATTATTTATTAGTTTTGAGATTATTAACAAAATAAGAGGTTAATTAATCACTTTTTAGAGATCAAAGATCACACATAGTGATCCAAAATATCGAACAATAAATAGAAATACAATTATTTCAAAAGCGTTGTAAGTGAGTTGTATGGATTGTGAAAAAATAAAATATTTAAAATAAGAGGTATTATACACCAAATCATTGTCTCTCTGTAAACCATAGTTCTCATGTTACCACTTTTGAAACCACCATAATCATCAAATTATTCCATTTATAAACAAAATCGATCCCATGATATAATTTTAGATGGTTTGCTAATATTTAAATACAAATCAACCATCCATAGATCAAGGCAACAACCAATATAAGAACAAACCCCCCGTCGCTGCTCTCCCAACCCAGCACCCCCGCTCTGCCCCCGCACCCCCACACACACACATAAAGGAGCAGGGTATGGGAAAGGGGGAATCAAGTCATTTTTAAGGTTTATAATGTCATGCACCTTGTTTTGCAAGGTATATTAAAACATATGAAACCACATCATAATCTTACCTTGTAGGAATCATCTAATTATGTTTTGAATATAAGTCATACATACCCTTTCCATTATAGTGTTGAAACATGTGACCTCTCTTTAAAGCACTCACCAATTACGGTTTAACCAAAACACTTCATAGTTAAACATTCATTTGGTGGGCTCCTCTAAACTTCTTTTTCAGTCAAACTTAAGAGTTATGTTCATATTTATTTAGTCTAACCACATTGATAAGATATTTGATCCATGTGTAACTATGCATACCTAAATCATTGTCTTGAGGACATTGGGCATTTACATAACTTTGTGTAATGCCATGTGCATCTCTTTTCAACATGAGCATATCATGTAATGTTTAGGGAACATGTCACACCAATGATGTTCTTTAATCACCTCCACATATGTAACACCTTTCATCATGCATATCCTACATAGTGTAAGAATACACACATATCTTATACCAAGAAAAATAACCTCTCAATGTTGAATTTTTTTCCTAATCTTACTTATTTAAAAATTAGTCACAGTATTATTATTATTATAGGTAAAAATAATCAAAAGAGAAGTCCATGAGTAGTATTTTTCAATTTATAAGTTATATCATGACATGCACTCGCATATAACATATTGCACCATTGTTCACATGTAAGCCAACAAAATAAGGAGAACTACATTAGTCTAAGGCCTTTGATGTATTGGTTTTATAGGTAATGCTCATTGATAAAGGGGTATTTGAGATCATCTAAACTTCACTCAAGCCCACTAACCCTTATTTTTAAAGGTGGCATGCCTTAGTTGGAGGACACTGGGTTTTGAGATGCACACTAATATCTAGAATTTGTGCACATAATCCAAATAGACAAGTTTCAAAGTGATAGTGAAACCTAACATGCACAGGTGTAATTTATATAAAAAAAATTATATTTTGTATAGGATAGAAGTGTCACTTTTCTAATAGAAACATCTAAACAAGTGTCACTTCTATAATTTGACTTGTACTTCTCAAATTTGATTGCAAATCATTTAGCAAGTTAAATATTATTCCTTATTTGTGTTTAAATAATCAAATTAATATTTTCCATTATTCTTTTTATATTTAGCATATTTTCATAATTCAGCATTACATCAAAATATATTATGAATCTATATTATTTAATTGACTTAACTCTAGAATAGTTTATTCCTTAGTTGATTAGGCTATTATCTTTACCCTTATTTCAAAAAAAGGTTAAAATTTAGTTAACTTAATGTGAAATCCAATGTACCAAGTGACATAGAGCTAGATTATTTTGTTGACATAATGCAAGATCTCAAAAATAAAACAAATCCTATCACCTTTGATCACAAAGATTTACCCTTAAAATATGTGTCATTTATCAATAGAGGGGTATTTGAGATCATCTCAACTTCACTCAAGCCCACTAACCCTTATTTTTCAAGGTGGCATGCCTTAATTGGAGGACATAGGGTTTTGAGATGCACATTGATATCTAGAATCCGTGCATGTAATCCAAATAGACAAATTACAAAGTGATAGTGAAACCTAACATGCACAAGTGTAATTTCTAAAAAAAAGTTTTATATTTTGTATAGAATAGAAGTGTCAATTTTCTAAGAGAAGCATCTAAACAAGGGTCCCTATTTTGATGGTAGTGTTTGGGTTAACAGAGAACTAACTTCTAGAATTTGACTTATACTTCTCAAACTTGATTACAAATCATTTAGTAAGTTAAGTATTATTCCTTATTTGTGTTTAAACAATCAAATTAATATTTTCTATTATAATTTCTATATTTATCATATTTTCATAATTCAACATTATATCAAAATATATTATGAATCTATATTGTTTAATTGACTCGACTATAAAATAGTTTATTTTTTAGTGGATTAGGCTATTATCTTTACCCTTATTTCAAAAAAAGGTTAAAATTTAGTTAACTTGATGTGAAACCCAATGTACCAAGTGACATAGAGTTAGATTATTTTGTTGACATAATACAAGATCTCAAAAATAATACAAATCCCATCACCTTTGATCACAAAAATTTACCCTTAAAATATGTGCCATTTATAGATAGAGGGGTATTTGAGATCATCTAAACTTCAATCAAGCCCACTAACCCTTATTTTTCAAGGTGACATGCCTTAATTGGAGGACATAGGGTTTTGAGATGCACACTAATATCTAGAATCCATGCATGTAATCCAAATAGACAAATTTCAAAGTGATAGTGAAACCTAACATGCACAGGTGTAATTTATTTAAAAAATATATATTTTATATAGTGACATGGTAGTGTTTGGGCTAACAGTGCATTAACTTATAGAATTTGACTTCTAATTCTCAAATTTGATTGCAAATCATTTAGTAAGTTAATTATTATTCTTTATTTGTGTTTAAATAATCAAATTAATATTTTCCATATTACTTTTTATATTTAGCATATTTTCATAATTCAACATTGTATCAAAATAATATTTTGAATCTATATTAATTAATTGACTTGAATCTAGAATAGTTTATTCCTTAGTTGATTAGGCTATTATCTTTAACCTTATTTTAAAAAAAGGTTAAAATTTAGTTAACTTGATGTAAAACCCAATGTACCAAGTGACATAGAGCTGGATTATTTTGTTGACATAATGCAAGATCTCAAAAATAATATAAATCCCATCACCTTTGAGCACAAAGATTTACCCTTAAAATATGTGTCATTTATCAAGATCTATGATTACTCATATAAGTCAGTATTCATAATAAAGGAATTAAAAGAGTGTTAATTGATAAAATATCAGGTCTAAATATTTGTAGTACCAAATTATTAAAAGCAATGGGTATTGACAATGACCTTTAAAAATCAAACATACATATCAAAGGATTTGTTATTTCATGCAACCCACCAATTGGAAAAATAACATTAGGTATGACATTGGGACATGAAATAATACAAGTTAAATTCCATATAATGTCTCAATCATTGCATTATAACTTACTCTTGGGAAGACCTTGGATACACATTATAGAAGTTATACCATTTAAATTACATTGATGTGTAAAATTCATACATGGTGAGGCATTATGAAAAATGTATGCATATGATGAACCCTTTAATTTTTTCAAAATGTTAGATTATGATAGAAATAAGGTTCCTCAAATGGTACCACCTAAGCAATTTATTCCAATCAAATATATATCAACTTATGAGATAGGTGAATCAATTAAAATATAGGTCAATTCTATAAAGATGTTATTAAGGCACTTACATGTGAGGTACACATGGATAAACATAATGAATATGATAATGAACATAAGGACAACGAGATAGAGTAACCTAATTTTCAAAAGGAACCAATGATACTACAACATAAATAAATATGATCTTCTTTTACTGGTAAATTATGAGATACAAGATGACAAGGTTTTTGATTATTATTATAAATATGATAATATTCCTCATGATATGATAATAAACCTTACAAGGAACAAATGTAGATAAATCATGTTAATAATGTGGAATCCTCACACATGTCACAAAAATATATTTTACAAATCACAATAGCACAAGATGCTTTGCACACAATAATTTATAAATTATTTGATCACATGATTATATATTTACCTATTAATAGGCATAGGTAAAAAAATAGTTTGGTATGTATTTAAGGATCAAAATATTAAAATTATCATAGAATTACAGGCCATGATAGAGATGAGGCATTGTTAAAAAACCAGAAATACAAAAATTAAGGGTGTATACCAATAATTCAAGAACAACAAAAAATATCCTTGACCTCTAATAATTATAAAATATAATGGGTAATACTTTAGATCACCCATGAAAAAAAGATATAACCATTATTATAAATATTAATGGGAACTATTATGAGCATTTTAAGGTTGATTGCAACAATTGGAACACAATTTACAGTGTTCCATTTTCATGATAGTTAGGACATATTATAAAGGAGTTACAACATTGTTCAATATTTAAAAAATCTTTTGGGTACATTATGTTACCCATTTCATGTAGATAAAAAAATGTTCCATACAATCGTATGGGTAATGGACCAAAAGTGATATTTGACATTTCATTTTGGACAATAGTGGTTGGTTGATATGAACATGACAATAGATACTACAAATATGTGCCTCACATTTCCTTTAGATAATAAGGAGATTCACATTTGGCATGATGGATATGATGATAAAAACAAATATTAACAACTTCTAGCACTCAACTATAGGAGAACATTGAAGAAATGACAATGATTTAGTATAAACAATGGTGGAAATAAAAGAAGTTGATATAGTCACTAGGTAATACTATACCTAACGATTGCGATAACTTATCATATTATATCTTTTAATTAAAATTCAAAAATTACAAATTACAAAAAAATAAAATAAAAAATAAAATTAAAAAAAAATTCAAATAAATCAAAACTACAAAAATACTTAGAATTCACATATTTACCAGAATTTGAATTTATTATTTAATTTATGTTAGCAGATACATATTATTTTATATATAAACATATTTTTCACATGTACTTTAGAGTGATATAATCATACCCTAGATTCATGATACATTCACATGCAAATTTTGGACCTTTTCTCTACCCATGCCACACACTATGCTAGGGGAATCTGCTTCTATTGATCATGATTGACATAAGTTATATTATTTTATGATCACTTTACATTATCATGTTTAGATTATATAATAATGCTTACACATGTATATATCCATGCTTACATATTTCACAACGTACATGATATGTTATGTTACATGACATTATTCTAACACATGTATGCAGGGACTAGTATGATATGCTTATAATAATTACTTATATTTCATTTATTAATCTTAGTACATGTATTACTTGAGTGTAATTCTTATTTTCTATCTTATTTGGACTGTGGGACTTTTAAACATGTTCCTTGTTTTTTGACCCCAGTGCCATTGAGTGTTATTTCTTTAGTGTGTGGACATTTGAACATTTCATCTCCCTCTACTATGAAATATTTGAACATGCCCATTGCTTGAAATTTCTTGAGACCCATTTTTTGGTGACATTAAGTGCTCTTGTGTGTGTGATTGATTTTTTTTGAGCTTGTGCTTGTTACTTCCAAATGTTTCCATGATTTATATCATACATCTTAGGGCTTGTTATGTTTGTATACTACAAGTTTCATTGATACATTTACTTATACATGATTCCATTATATGCTTCATTACTACATGATTGACACATATAAAACATGGTTATATTATAATTTTAGATAAGGTGAGTAATATCATTGGGGTTATGTCATAGATACATGAGTCCACATACACATAGTTGGAATAATTGGTTGAATTTGGTATAATTTTTATGATTCAGATATACATCTAGGTTAGATTCCTAGAGATTTGGCACCAATTTTCACATATTTGAGATAGAGTTTTCAAATTTATTACATATATTATACATAGTTTATATATTAGAAGTCACATTTTGGTAGATTCTTCATCTTGAGACAAATTATAGGTGCATATGCCATGATAATGCACAAATTCACAAATCCATATTCAAATTATATATACTTTTATGCACTAACTTTACCAAGATGTATTGATTGAGATTTCATCTATCTACAATAGTTTGTGATTGAGATTAATTTCCATTAATGGCCTTGACACTACTTTGATCTTTCAACTTGATATGATTACACCATTTGACATGGGTGAGATTGGCTAGATTATATATAAATTTGAGTTTTACGATTGAGATTTAGTGATCTTAATGGCCTTGGCACCACTCACTATTTTATACCAAATTGGGGACATTATAACCCTCCAATTATCATCTTCACATCTCTAAGGTTTAGTTCTGAACCACTCTCCAATACTTTATCTAGGAAACATTACTACCAAGGGGCAACCTAGTTGCATAGACACACATGTACTTTTTTATTTCACCTTTTTTTATTTCAATCATTTCAATTTTTAGATTATATTCACCAATTAAAATATTTTTAATCATTTTTTGAAATATTTTTAGTGTTAAGGGGTTAGAATAACATATACATAAGGATGAATAAAAATATTCTATATCAGGCCAATTAATTTCAAAACTCAAATAAATGAATAATCTAAATTAAAATATTGAGATATGTTACATATAGAGAGTACCAAATTTTTAAGATGTTATATTAATTTCAATACCAAGGAGGAATGCCAATTAATTATATTTATAATGTGCATGCAAATCAAATTTTTACACAGGTATAAGTGTGCAGAATCAAAATTTTGAGACTATAATTAGATTCTAAAAATGATGTTTCTGGAGCCAAGGACACTATTGTCGATGTTACTATCTATGCTATGATGGTAATGTCTAGTAAAGAGTATGTGTTATACTTCAATGTGACAAACATCATTTTTTTGGGTTTTATGCAACCTTTTAGGTGATGTATTCAGATTTGGAACACATGTTGTATATGTTTTTTTATAAATTAAACCCAATCTCTTCACCCTTATTCACCCTTTGGATTATTTTTACCAAAATTAGATTAGTGGGATCATGGTGTTGAGCTAACCTCAAATACCCATCCATAAATGATCACTACCTACATATCCAGTACTCCAAGGAATGCCTCAAACTTATGTAGTTATCTCCTATGTAAGGGAGTGTGTGCATGAATAATGGTGTAATGTGCTATATGTAGATGCATAAAATGATCTATCTTGTAAATTGACAAATACCTCTTATGGGATACTCTTAGATTCTTCATACATTTTGTATAGCTTATCTTATGAAAATAGGGAGGAATAAGGTAGTATAATTGAGTTGTGTAATTGATTGAATGAGCTTGAATACGCATTTGCTTGGTATTTTCTAAATGATCAATGAGAAGGATTGGACTTTTATTTATACAACACATTTTAAAAATATCTCATAGTAAGGTTAAATAATAAAAATAGGCCAACCCATAGGTTTCAAATAAATTTCAATTTGAATGACTTTTTAGCACTAGATAGTAAATACAAATTTAGACACCAGCATTGACACTAATATCCCTATATGTCTGATAGTGTCTAAAAGGATAGAAAATAGTCAAGGATATGAAAGTGATAGTGAAGGATGTATATTAAGTTTTGATATTTTTGAATAAAATAGGATATTTGGTTCATAAGAATGATAAGGGTTGGACTACAAGATAAGCAATTAGGCATAATGAGATGTGGAATGTGAGCCTTTTAGTAATGAGAACATTCATAACTAAAGGTAAAGACATAATTAGTATTTTTAAAATGTACAAGACTAAAATGATATAAATATTTAGTTCTATTATCTACATTTTCCTAATCCCCTTTAATCTAGTAATGCATAAGGATGAAATTACTAGGTTGAATGAAAAAAATACATAATTAGGTGTGTATAACACACCTTTCTTTTGTTTGAGCCCACTTTAAGTAATTTTATAGTGTAATAAATATAATCAAGATCATGATCCATTATAAAATATCTCACATAATATGAAATTTAAAATAATATAAATGCTTGAAAGAAAATATTACAAGGATGGAGTACATGTGTGTCAATGCAACCATGGTTTCCCTTTATACTTTATTTGGTAAATATGCTTCTATTTGAAGGATTGGAGACAAGAGGTTTAAAATTGAACATTGGATATTTAAAGGGGGAGATTGGAAGGTAGTATTCCCCCAATATAGTGTAGGGATGAGTTGTGACACAACCATTGAGATCACTAAATCACAATCACACAACTCAAGTATGAATATGTAATCCATTGAGGGTGAGTGATTTAATCAATTTATCTTATGAATCTTGTGAATCTATTAGATGATTTAATAAATTCAACCTCTAAATAGAACTAACTATTTTAGATAGAAAAAGTCAGATAACAATACTTCTTGGTGTAAAATGGTGATTATTGGTGATAATAATATGGAGATATAATTGGTAAATTTGTAGTTTTTGTTACACTTGCATGGCATATGTATCTATAATTTGTCTTAAACTAAAGTATGTGTCAAAAATATTAAAATATTTGTTTTAAATCTTGTGAAACATTGATACAATGTATATGATTCTACCCCAAATGTATATTTGAATCATGTAGCTATATTGAAGATTGTGAAAATGTGGAGGTCATGTTTTTGTGATGTGCCCCCAATAAAATTTAAAAAATGTGTAAATGTGGAGGTCATGCATTTATGACATGATCCCACTAATATTCCACCCACACCCTCCTTATTGAGGTGATGGAAATAGAATATGGTAGTTACCTTACCTCAAAAGGGATAATATAACCATATCATTTGTTTATGAATCATGTAGCATATAGGAGTAACATTTCGACATAGATATATCAATGAATTGAAAAATATGTGATCACATAAAGCCCTATTATACACAATATATATATTGAAAATGTCTAAAAAGTAATAGTGCAAGCTAAACAAAAAATCAAGTGCACACACAAGAGCACTCAATGTAATGCAAAATAATGGTCCAAGGAGACCTCATATAAGGCTCATGTTCAAATGTTGAAAAATCACAAGGAAACAACATATTAAAATTTATAATAAACATACAATGACATATTCATATGTCCAAACAACATACAATGGAAAAGGGGGAACAAAAAGTAACATATTCAAATTTTCTAAAAGCAATGCAATAGAAGGGAATGAAATTCATTAAAGGAAGTTATCTAGTGAATAAAGGAAGTACAAACAACCAACATAATTGTATCATATTATTCCCTAAATTTATGTGTTAGCAAAAAATGTCATTTAACATATCATATCAAGTACACTGTGAAAATACAAAAATGGATATAGACATGTGTAAGTGTTAGTATATAAGTTAAAACATGATAATGTAGTAATGATCGTAAAGGATATGTAGCTTGTATCAATAATGATCAATGAATTAGATTCTCCCAATGTATTTTATGATGTAGGTAGAGGAGATATGTAACATATATATGTGCATAAATCATATGTCTATAGTATGCATGTATCATACTTAAATATGAATAAAACATGAATGTGTATAAAAATTATAAGATATGTTATCCTATAACATGAGACATAAAACATAGGTGTCGAGGATATAATAATCATGATAATGTTGAATATATTTTATATTTTTGAATTTTTTTGTATTTTCTTAAATATTTTATATTTTTGGATTCTTGAATTTTTATAAAACCAAGGCTATCCAATTATCCCATCTAAGGGATGATCATAAGGTGATATATACTCAAAATTTGGTGAATCATGTTGGTGATACTTCCAAGGGGCATGTATAGGTGTCATATTTAGATCTAGAGAGTGGGAAATACTTTGTATATGCTTTATAGAAGTATGTGGTTGTGAATTAATAGTATTAAAAGTAGTATTTCATGGAACCCATTATTGATTGTTCTTTGGTTTCTTTGGATTACTAGTAATTGGAACATGTTTAGTTGTTCCATTTAACTAGGTGTGTTGTGTAGGATTAGATAAGAATTCCATGGAATCCATTGTATATCTTTGGTGCAAAGGTCTCTTAGGTATAGGCTTCCTAGGAAATGGGATTACCTATTGCTTACCCCTTTGCATATGATTAACCCTAATAGGTTTGATAAGTAGATATATGGGAATAAACTTCTCTTGTTCGAATTGATGTTCATATGGAATTCCAAAAACTATGACTATCTTATTGGTATGAATGTATTTAATACATCTATGCACTATGGAAGGTACTGCATGAAGTTTATGTATCAAAGGTTGTCCCAATGATATATTAAATACTCCCATGTATGGTATAAATGAAAATGTGGTAACCACATGTGATGGCCCAACCTGTAGAGGTAAGTTAGTCTCACCACTAACATGTAACATCCTATCAAATGCTTTGACCATTTTAGTTAAATGTATAAATCATCATTCATATCAAATGTGTAAGTAATGTCATGGTACATACATTTTCACTAGAACTATTATCAATCATAACTCTATTTATGGGAAAATGATGAAGGCATGTTTGAATAAATAATGAATTAAGATATGAGTCATCATCTATAATTTCACTGTAATAAAAAAATAGAGGGTACATAAACTATAGGAGCTATTGTGCATGTATAAGTTCCAATATTACCATCTAATGGGTACCCATAATGTGGTGGAGGAGGATGTGCATGATATACCATTTACACTTCCATGTCTTTCTCAGAATGATCTTGTAATGTATTGTTAAACATTTTTTGGTTTTGATGGTCACTATGTTGTGAACCAAAATCCTTTGAAGGATCATCAAAGGAAGTATTTTTATTATCAATAAGGTCTTGAATATTGTGTTTTAATGTATAATATTTTCTTATAGAATTCATATGGCCTTGTTGATAGTCACAATATGCATTGACATCATATCATTTCAATATAGGTCAAATGATATTAATCTCTACATGAGGAGGGAGAGATATGAGATGACCCTCCACAAACTTCTTAAGTATCAAAGCTAGAGACTTAGGTAATTGTTTAAATTATCTCTTAGGTGCATTGGATAAGATGAGGCAATTAGGTTATTGTGACACTATATTAACCATTGTGTTTATTTCATTTTAGGTTATATAGGTTTTACCTTGTATATTGGTTTGATATGAAACTTGGTAGAATATGTAGTCAGTGTGTTTTATACAATTTTAGACTTGTTTAAGGAAATAAGTTTCATTTCTTGATCTCAAAAAAATGGTACAGGTCATCAAAAGATTTGGAATTATTTAAAATAATATACTCATGGAATGGGGCAAGAATACATTGATTAAATATGTCTTTAAGCTATTTACTTGACATTGGATTTTTCATTTTGGCTTACATTATTTTATACCTTAAGACCATTTATAGTTTCATTGGTTCCTTGTTTGATCTTATAAATTTATGCATATGACATATTTTTAATGATGTTGATGGAGAAATGTGCTAGAAACTAATCTGATAGAGGTTTGAATGCTTTCACTTATTAGATTGTTAATTCATAGAACCATTTTAAAACATAGTCCTTTAGGCTCCTTTGAAATAATTTGGTCAAAAGTTTATCATTTGAAGCATAATCAAGGCATGTTGGATATAAATATTGGATATGTTATTTAGGATCACCCTTGACATCATAACATGTTAACTTGGGTGCAATAAAACTAGTTGGCAAAGGGTGAAAAGAAATCTCAGGTGCTATAATATTATGTACTACATCTTTTGAATCAATAGCATGAGTTGATTTCAAATAATTTTATTCAATGTTTGTCACCTTAGCATCTAATTTTTTTATAACTTGGAGAAGAGTTTGTACTATAGACCCATTGGGATCAATATTTGAGATTTTAGACACACCAAAGGGGATGAAAACACTAATTGTGTTGATGTAGGCATTGAAACTGGTAATTGAGTTTAAGCATTGTTTTTTTTTATGAAGGATGTAGAAAAATTTGTTTAAATTTTATGGAACAAAGGTTTGAAAACATATCCCATGCCCCCACTAGTGTAATAGTCAATGTTGTGCTAAATAAGAGGGAAATAAGAAGGTATGTGTTATAGGCATATCCAGTAGCCCTAACATTTGTATCAATAGAGAGAGAAATGGTTATTCACTGACACCTTATTTTTGAGTTTCTAATATGGTATTTAGGATCTTGTAGAGATTTTCAAGATCTACATAGATTCACTCTCAAAATAATGTGATAGATTTAAGTTATTCTTGGTCAACTTGGTAATTTTTATTTTGCTCATGCATTTTATTATCCTTGTGATCAGATTCATCTTCTATGATAATTTATTTTTAGTTTGTGGCTCATTTTCATTAATAACAATCTCATTATTAACAATCTCATTATTAGCAAAATTTGACATGGTATTAGCTTGAAACATTTTAGGTGGCCCAATGGATAACTTGAGATATTCAATAGGCACACCACCTAATCTAAGATTATGCCTAGGTTTCATATAAATGACGAAACAAATGTGAATAAGTAAAATAAGTGGAAACCTTAGGAGGTTAAAAATTCTAGAGCAAGCTAGAATTTGCATGAAAAGACACAATGGTTGGCTTCACCAAATGTGTGAACCTTTTTGTAAATATGGTGTTAGGGTTAAGTGGGGTAGAATATCATATACATGAGGATGAATAAAACTATTCTATAGTAATCCAATTAATTCTAAAAATTAGATAAATGAATCCTCTTAATTAAAAATATTGAGATATGCTAAATATAGAAAGTTTCAAATTTGTAAGTTGTTATATTTATTTCAATACCAAGGATAAGTGATACTTATTTAAATTTATAATGTGTAGGTGAATATGAATTTTACACAAGTAAAAGTATGCAGGATCAACATTTTGAGATAATCATCAGATTCTGTAAATGATGTTTCTAGAGTTGTAAGCACTACCATCAACCTTGAGACATTACATAGACACTATTATTCATTCTACAATGCTATTGTTAAGTGTTGAGTATGTGTTGGATTAAAATGCGACCAACTTCATTGTTTTGATTTTTTTGAACTTTCTATTGATGTATTAAAATATGGAACACATGTTGTATATGTCTACTTAAATATCAAACCTTATCTCTTCACCCTTTTCACCCTTGATATGTGTTTTGCTAAAAATAGATTAGTGGGATCACATTGTTGAGCTGACCTCAAAGGACCCTCTATCAATTAGTGATGTATACATAATCAATAATCCAAGGAAGGGCTCAAACTTATGTATTTATCCCCTATGTGTGGGAGTATGTTTAAACAATAGTGTAATTTGCTATATTTAGATGCATGCAATGATCTATTTTTTTTATTGATAAATATCATTCATGGGCTACTCTTTGGATGATTCAAACCTTTTATATAACTGATACTTTGACTAGTATGAAAATAAGGAGGAATAGGGAAGTATAACTGAGCTATGTGATTGATTCAATATATTTAAATATGTATTTGGTTGGTATTTTAAAGATGATTCATGAGAAGGATTAGTCTTGTATTTATACCATACATTTTTTAAATATATCATGGTAGGGTTCAATAATATAAATAGGCTAACCCATAAGTTTGGAATAATTTTCAATTTGGATGAATTTTGAGTACTAGACACTAGATAAGGATTTGGACGATGGCATTGACATTAGTGTCCTTGTATATCTAATAATGTCCATAAGGATAGAAAATAGTTGAAGATATGAAACTGATAATGAAGGATGTATATTAGGTTTTGATATTTCTAAACAATACATGAGATATGGGTCATTAAAATGATGAGGGTTGTTGGAAAACAACTAGATACTAAGAGGGGGGGTGAATTAGTATATCAATTAGATATATTCCTTTCAATAATTTAAAACCAAATTAAAAGATATATGCATATCAAATCAATTATGCAGATATCACACACACTTAAATACACATGACACCAGATGTATACATAGAAAACCTAAAGGTAAAAACCATGGTGAGAATAGATTCTATAATCTAATATTCTAATCCAGGCTCACAGTCAAAACCTCATAGGTTACACATTGAAGGGCATCAACTCTAAGGAGACACCAATCCCCTGATTCAAGAGCTTAAACTCTAAGGAAGAACCCACTCCCTAATCTGAGCATCCACTCAACTTATCTGATGGCACCAACCTATCAGATTCTTCTATGGAGCTACAACTCCAATTTATAAAATAGATTCATACATGAATCCAAATCTTTATTCTTTATTATAGGTCTAATCTACAACTATTCATGCTCTGCACATAATCTCTTTGTTCCTTTATTCTCTCTACTCTTCTCTACCCCTCCAGTTTTATGTTTGGATATGTATCTCTTTGACACACTTCATCTCACTCTAACTCTACTCCCCTATGTCTTTATATTTTATATTTGACACAATTCACCAATAACAACTCATACTTTTTGTACTTCTACCTGTGTCTAGATATTCTTCTTTGTGACACACTTCAAATGGCTTCACCACACTTTTTATTTTATCCTATATATATATATATATATATATATATATATATATATATATATATATATATATATATATATATATATAAACAATTTATCTAGGGTTCTATATCTTCTATGTGTTCACACTCAGGATGTAACATATCATGCCAAATTTTGGACTTTAGTTCATTATGACTTGAACTGTAAGTTTCCTGGATCTCAATTCTATGCATCACCACCATAATTTCTTATATCATTACCATATATATCATATGATGGACTCAATTTTTGATGCATATTCTCATTAATATAGATTTATTCAGTTAGATCAATCAATCTCATTGTCTGTGTCAAGATGTATAGCTACACACAAGTTCTTGCATGTTCTTCCAGCTGACTATTATACTGGATATAACTTTAAATATTGATCATTGATATTTATTTTGGAAGCATGATTTGATGATCCATATTTAAATAGCTCAACTTTAAAACATGTCCATTTGATCATATTCTGATAGGCTCTTGATATCTGTTGGATCCTTGTATGCTTTTGAACTTTAGCTTAGTCAAATTTAAAACATGTCCATTGATATATTTGATCCAAGATTTCACATTTTGTTTAATCTCTAAAGGTGCATGTTTTCTATCTCTATCTAGATGTTAAACATTTATATTCTTTATCCATCTCACTACTTCCTACATCTTTGGATCGCTTTTGCTCCATCAATATTTTTATACTTGCTCAATCTTTAACTTACCACTATGTAAATAAACATTAATCACTTTATTCCATATGGGTCCACTCGCTCCATTATATATTCTTTATATGATCACCTGATCACCATAAGATCTTTTGATAAGCTCAATCATTAACATTGACAAGCTCCATGAATGTGATATTTGTCACTTATGCATTTAATCAAAGATCCTTTTGAAAATTTAAATTCACTATGCTTCATTAGATCATATACATACAATAAAGTGATAGCCATTGATAAATATGGGACATAATATAAAGTCTAAGACTTAGGAAATATTAAGTCCTTTGATCATTACTTGAGCCAGTAATTTCTAGGTCGAGGGGCCAGTTTTACAACGTTGACAAAGGTTTAAGTTATAACTTAAGCTACTAGGTCCCAACTATATCCAATCAACATAAAAATAGAAAATTCTTATTGATGCCATGACATAAACCCTTAAGGTTTAACTAAGAAAACCTATTTTTTCTGAGAGCAAAGATAATTCGATTCTGAGCTCATTCCTTCTCATTTGAACCTGTAGACCATATATTCAAGATGCTCATGGAAAACCCATAACATATATTCTATTTGTTTCCTTTAAAAATGTCCATAAATGATCTTTGTAAAATCATGACAACCTTGCATGACCTTGTGCATATTTTGACTAAGCATGGAGACCATTTTAATATTCCTATAAGACTAAATTTGCACCAGCATATCTCTTGTTGTGCTTAGTCACATGACCTATAAATTAGTGCATATGATCCTTTTACATAGGGGATTTCATTCATATGAACAAATGCTCTTTAAGCTTTCATATGTGCAAGATATGGCATCATGAAAATGCATATTTATCTATTTATTATAATCTGACTAAGTGTTGGAAAACACTATCAAAATGGCTTGGAGCCCAACTTTAATGAAGCATATCTTTTATCGCACTACATTATGTGAATTGGGATTCAATGAATAACTACTAGGGACTAATTTTATCACAACCATGTGATTGACTCCCATACTCATTCACACATAGAAATGGTGATGTCAGTAAATGCCTTGTCATCTTTTCTATCATAGAACCAAAATGTCTAGATCAATATGAAGAATTGAATGAATTTCAATCATGAACACTAGCATTCCAATTATTTTTAACCTGTAATGAGATCACCATATACATTCCTAAGCATCAATGACATCTATAATGCCAATGATCTCACTTTTGACATCAATGACAATCATATGTCAATAATCTCCCCCTTTGTCATTGATGGCAAACTAAATACTCTGATCTTCTAATATTTTGTGCTTTCTCTAGCATTACTTGCATTGGCTTCTAATGAAATTGAACTGAGGTTATTCATACCAATTTTTTTCCCCTTTAGGAAATGGCACGTTTGCCTAATACTCAACTTGGACATTAGCTCCAAATTTTATCGGCTCCATTTTACTTTTCTTCTCCCATAGAGAGCATTTGCAACTTTTTTCCCCCTTTGACATCAATGGAAAAGGGACTCTTTCTGACTATTTGTCCAAATGTTTCTCCCCCTTTGTTAGATAAAGGATTTTTCCAAGAATCTACAACCATCAACTCATTAGAAATTTACAAAAGTATGCATACTTGAGTTTCCTTTTCTCACTTCTTCCAGGGAATAATAAAGCTTCTATGAGACTCATCCTAGACTCATGCCCTATCACTAGGATCTAATGATGTGATGTAGGAGCCACCACTCCCAACTTCTGTCTCATATGCTCAAACTATTCCTTGGGAATATGTTTGGTGAATATGTCTATAATTTGATCCTGAGTTACCACATACTCCATTGTGACCTCTTGATCTTCAACCCTCTCTCTTAAGAAATGATACTTGATTGATATGTGTTTGGCTCTATAATGCATGACTGGATTCTTTGATATAATAATATCACTTGAATTATCACAAAGAATAGAGATAGGTGTCTTATATTCTACCTTGATGTATTTGAGTGTTTGCTTCATCCACAAGACTTGAGTGCAACATGCCACTACTGGTACATACTCTGCTTCTACTGTAGAAATATTAAATGACTCTTACTTTTTTCTCAAACATGAAACAAGTCTATTTCCAAAAAAAAATTCACCACCACTAGCGCTTCTTATGTTATCCACACTTGCTACCCAATCAACATCGGTAAATGATGTCAAAGTGAAATCATCACTTTTAGGATATAATAGGCCATAGTCAATTGTGATTTTTATGTATCTAATGATACCTTTCATTGTATTGACATGTGACTCTTTAGAAGCATCTTTAAATATTTTAACCATGCACACTACTTGCATGATGTTAGGTCTTGATGAAGTTAGGTATAATGAGTTATTTATTATTGATCTATACATAGTCTGATTTGCATCAAGTGACACACTCTTTTCTCAACTTGTATCTAGTTATTATGGGAGTACTAATTGGTTTTCTATCTTCCATTTTTAAACTTATTGATAATTTCCTTTGCATACTTGGTTTGGGATATGAATATCCCTTCATTAGTTTTGTGTAAATTGTAGACCAAGGAAGAAAGAAAGTTCTCCTAGCATGAACATCTCAAATTCACTTTGAATTTGTGTAGCAAATTATTTGTAAATTTTTTATTTCTACCACCAAATATGATGTCATCTATATAAACAACAACAATCAACATATGCTCACCTTATGATTTGAAGTACATATTGTTGTTTGGATATCATTTATTGAAACATTGTTGTTGTAGGTACTAGTCCAATCTTGAATACCACACTCTTGGTACCTATTTTATACAATATAGATCTTTCCTTAGTCTACACACATAATCTTCTTCCTTTGATAACTGAAAACCTTCTAGTTGTTCAATATAGACTTCCTCTTCTAGGTTTCCATTCAAGAAAGCAGACTCTACATCCATTTGATAGACTTTGAACTTATTGTAAACAAAGAATGATATAAACATTCTTATGGATTCCAATCTAGTAACTGGTGCAAATGTTTCCTCAAAATCATTTCCTTCAACTTGTGCACATCCTTTGCATAACAACCTTGCTTTAGTCCTTATAACAACTCCATTCTCATTGAGCTTGTTTCTATAGACCCATTTTGTACCTATCACATTCTTGTTAGAAGGTCTTGGGATTAATTTCCAAGTTTTATTCTTTTCTATTTGGCTTATCTCTTCTTCTATGGATTTTAACCAATGTTCATCCTTGTTGGCTTCAACATAGCTACTAGGCTCAAGTTTAGACATTAGAGAAAAACTTACTTGATCCTTGTTCATTACAACTTTGCTCCTTGTTTGAACTCCTTCATTCTTATTGCCAATTATTTTCTCTTTAGGATGATCCTTTTGAACAAATCTTGGAGGTGCCTTTTCATTCATTTCTTTATCCTCTTCATTATTTTCTTCTTCTTCAAGATACAATTATTTAATACTAATTTCCTTGTTAGGTTCAACATGTTTTAAACCTTATTCAACCCTGACATTGATGTTCTCAACAATTTTGTGTATCCTTTTATTATAACAAACATAGGCTTTACTTTGAGTGGAATAACCAAGAAATATTATTTCATCACATCTTGATTCAATGCTTCCCAATTTGTTCTCCTTTCTCCTAATGTAGCATTTGCTTCCAAACACTTTAAAGTACTTAACAGAGGTAGGATTTTAATACCATAGATCATAGGGAGTTTTGTCACTATTTACCCATAGTTGAACTATGTCCAAGATGTATATTTTTATTTTGGACTGCTTCTCTCCAATATCTATCAAGTAACTTGGCCTCTTTTAGCACTATCTTGGCCATCTCCTTGACTGTCCTATTCTTTCTCTCAACATTTCCATTCTATTATAGAGTCCTTACTACAGAGTAATGATTTTTGATCCCATGCTTCTCACAATACTCTATGAACTCATTTGAGGTGAATTCTCCACATTTATTAGATATTAAGAATTTGATCTTTTGTCTAATCTCATTTTTAACCATGGCTTTAATGATCTTGAATCTCTCAAAGGCTTGAGACTTGTCCTTCAAAAAGGTTACCCATGTCATTCTTGAGTAGTCATATATAAATAACATGATGTATCCCTCTCTTTTAGATCCTCTTGTCTTATTAGGACCACAAAGATCAGTATGAACTAATTGTAGAGGCTTTGTATTTGCATACTCCTTTGTTTAAAATTTGACCCTTGCCTACTTGCCTAGTTGACATTCCTTGCAAGTATTATCTGCAGGTTTGATTATCTTGGCATGTGTCTAATAAATTTATTTGAGCTTACTTTTACTAAGTTACCAAAGTTAACACAACCCATTATTCTATGCCACAACTAACTCTCATCAAACTTTCCTATCAGGTAGCTATTTCTATTCACTTCAACTAGATTGTAGATTTTGCTTTCAATCCTTTTCCCTTATGTTCCTAGTCTTCCATATCTCTTTAGATTGCAACCTTCTGTATTAAATGTGACCTTATATCCATTGTCACACATTTGACTGACACTTAACATATTATGCTTCAATCCTTCAACATAAAGGACATCATGTGTAGGTAGGTTTTTAATCTATGTTCAAATTTCTTTGACCTTTCTTGTTGTGTTATCTCCCAAGCTGATAGATCCTTCCTTACATTTGTTCAATTTGGTGAACTTGATCTTGTAAACAGTCATATGTTTTGAGAAACCACTATCACCCATAAATTATGCTCCTTGGCATAGAGTGTAGTTTGAGAAATCATGGATTGATTTTTCACTTTCCACACTTCTTCGGGTTTCTTATTTGGCTTATTTTCAGAAACTTGTGAACCTTTATTCTCACTAGAAGGCATGCCTTTCTTTACATTGTGTAATTTTGATCTTAAAAATCTATTTATACAATTTTTAGCTATGTGACCAAAACTATTGCAACTATAACACATTACATTTGTATCTAATAGAGGAGCAAATGAATTTCTACTAAAAAAAATATTATTCTTATAGGTACACCTCTACAATAAATAGCCCTATGACTAAAATAATTAAAAATATAACAATAACCATAGAAAGATGAGGAATACATGGTCATAATATTTCTTGGTGCAGCATGAAGAGCTCTTCTAAACTTTGGCTTCTTCAAATCTCTCACTCTGGTGTATTCATCTATATTAGCTACATCCTCCTCGTCCTCATCCTCATCCTCCTCATCCTCATCCTCCTCATCCTCATCCTCATCCTCGTCCTCATCCTCCTACTTGTCCTCCTCCTCCTCCTCCTCCTCCTTCTTCTTCTTCTTAGGTTTAAATTTCTTCACATAGGCTATGTTTGAGTCTTTCTTTGTGTCCTTGTTATATTTCTCTTCCATTGCTTCATCTTCTCCTTCTTTAAATTTTTTATATATGTTACTAGATGTACTAGTTGAGGAATTTTTTCCCTTCTCATAACCAAGACTTGATCTCTCTTTTAAGGGATTTTAAGAGTTGATCAGTTCATCAAAAAATGTCTAATGCTCTTATCAACTTAAAACTTGTTTAGTTAACCTTTAGATTTTTAAAGCTCTTTTCTCAAAGCCACTATCTTTTCTTCTAGCTTCATACATTCAACAAATTTAGATTGTAGTTCAAGTTTGACTACATATTCTATTCTCTTAGCCTCTTCAAATTGTGTCTTTAGACTCACTATCATCTGATCATATTTCTCAAGACTTTTGGACATTTTCTCAATTTATTTTTGTCCAAGCTTCCTCTATTTTTAAGCTCTAACTTGTCAATTTCCTCTAAAGTACAGATGATATCACATTCAAGGTCCACTTCTTCTTGATCTAGATATATAGAAGTTGATCCTAATTCCATGAATAGGGATTCATTTCCCTCAGCCATAAAAGCATAGTCATGATCATCATTAGAACTATCATTGTCTTCCATTAATTCATTATCTTTTTTGTGTATAGACCTTTCTTGTTTTTAAAGAAGTTCTTTTTCTTGGGATAGCAGGGTTTTACCTTTTTGCTAATTTCTACTTGCTCAAAGTTATTCCCCTTTTTATGAGGGAATTTAGCAACAAAATGTCCTAATTTAACATAGTTTAAGTATTTGAAGGGTAACATACCTATGTAATTTCTAGATCCTCTCTTCAATCTCTTGACAAAGTTGGCTTCTTCTTCATCAATATCCTCAAATCTGGATGAGGATGCTTATACTTTACTTTTTTGGTAATTTTGAATGTAGCTTCTCTCTTGAAGGTGTGTGCCTCTCCCATTCTCATCTCATAGGTAGTGAAGGTTCCATGCAACTCATCAATAGTGAATTTATCCATATCTCTTGCTTCCTCTATTGCAAAAATTTTAGAATCATATCTTGATGGCAAAGATCTTAAGACCTTTATGACAATGATTGATTCTTTCATTTCTTCCCCAAGGCCTTTGATTACATTGACTATTTCATCTACCTTGAGGAGGTAGTCTGCAATCTTATCTTCCTCATTCAATTTAAGGCTTTCAAACTTGACTTTGTAGTTTTGTAGCTTGGCCTGCTTTACCTTATCATCATATTCATATATGCTCTTCAACTTGTTCTAGATATCTTGAGTATTTTGGCAATGCATCACTTTGACAAACTCTAAATTTGATAATCCACAAAGAATAACATTATTTGCCTTGGCATTGCTTTCATATGACTTCTTGGTAGCCTGATCACTAAGAGTTATAATAGGGGCCATATATCCATTTACCACAAGTATCCATACGTAAAAACCTGATGAAGATAGATATGATTCCATTCTTATGCTCTAAAATTCAAGTTTTGATCCATCAAAGAAAGGTGCTTTGTTTGATGAAGATCCTTCTTGTCTAGACATTTGTGTTCATTGTTCTAAGATCTACTTAAGCCAATTAATCTTATTCTAAGGAACTTGGGATCTTATACCAATTATTGGAACATAACTAGATACTGAGAGGGGGGGTGAATTAGTATATCAATTAAATCTACTCCTTTCAATACTTTTAAAATACATTAAAAGATATATGTAAATCAAATAAATTATGTAGAGATCACACACACTCAAATACACATGACACCATATGTATACATGGAAAACCCAAAGGGAAAAACTATGGTGAGATTAGCTACTAGAATCTACTATTTTAATCTATCCTCATAGCCAAAACCTCATTAGTTATACATTGAAGACCATCAACCCTAAGGAGATGCTAATCCCTTGATTCAAGATCTTCAACTCTAAGGAAACACCCACTCCCTAATCTGAGCACCCACTCAGTGTATCTGATGGCACCAACCTATTTGTTTTTTTTATGGAGCTACAAATCCAATTTAAAAAATAGATTCATACATGAATCCAAATCTATGTTCTTTATTATAGTTCTAATCGAACTATTCATGCTCTTCACATAATCTCTTTGTGCCTTTATTCTCTCTATTCTTCTCTACCTCTCTGGTTCTATGTCTGGATATATCTATATTCGACACACTTCATCTCACTCTAACTCTATTCCCTTGTCTCTTTATATTTTTTATTTGACACAACTCACCAATAGTAACTCATACTTTTTGTACTTATCACTGTGTCTAGATATTCTTCTTTGTGACACACTTCGAATGGCTTCACCACACTTTGTATTTTATCCTATATACCTTATATATAAATAATTTATCTAAGATTCCATATATTCTATGTGTTCACACTCAAACTATAACACATCATGCCAAATTCTAGACTTTAGGTCATTATGACTTGAACTATAAGTTTCCCATATCTCGATTTCATGCATCACCATTGTAATTTCCTATCTCATTACTATCTATAGTAAATGTTGGACTCAAGTTTTGATGTACATGATCACACACACACACACACACACACACACACACACACACACACACACACACACACACACACACACACACACACACACACACACACACACACACACACACATAATCAGTTAGATCGATCAATCTCATTGTCTATGTTGAGATTTAGAGCTTACATGCAAATTCTTGCATGTTCTTGCAACTGACCATTAGACTGAACATAAATTTAAATATTGATCATTGATCTTTAGTTTGGAACCATGTTTCAATGATCCATATTTAAACATCCCTTTGATCACATTATGACATGATCACAATATCTCTTGGATCCTTGTACGTTTTTGAACATTAGCTTAGTCAACTTTAAAATTCATCTATTGATCTTCCTAATTTGAGCTTCTACATGCAATTCAATATCCCAAGATGCATGTTATTTATCTCTATTTAGATGTTAAACATTGAGTTTCTTTATCCATCATTATGTCCTACACTTTGGATCACTTTCACTTCATCGATCTTTTAGACTTAATCAATCTTTAATTCATAATTGTGTTGATAAACATCAATCGCTTTATTCCATCTAGGTCTGCTCACTCTATTAGATCTTATTTATATGATCACCTTCTCATCGTTAGATCTTCTAACAAGCTCAATCATTAACTCTAACAAGCTTACACTCATTGAGTCTCTTTTTGACAAGATTTGTGAATGTGACTCTTGTCACTTGCATGTTTACTCAATGCTCTTTTTTAAAATTTGAATTCATTTCACTTCATTAGATCATTTACGTATGATGAAGTGATAGTCATTGATTAAGCTGGGACATAATATAAATTCTAAGACATAGGAAATATTAAATCCTTTGATCATTACTTGAGTTGGTAATTACTAGGTTGAGGGGTTGGTTTTACAATGTTGACAAAGGCTTAAGTTATAACTTAAGCTACCAGGTCTGAAAAATATCTATTAAACATCAAAATAGAAAATCCCTATTGATTCCATGACATAAAACCTTAGGGTTTAGCTGAGAAAACCTATTTTGTTTAAGAGCAAAGATAATTCAATTATGAGTTCATTCCTTCTCATTTGAACCTATGGACCACATATTCAAGATGCTCATGAAAAACACTTAACAAATCTTCTATCTATTTCCTTTAAAAATTTCCATAAATTATCTTTGAAAAATCATGACAACTTTGCATGACCTTATGCAGATTTTGAATAAGTATGGAGACTATTTCAATATTCCTTGAAGGCTAACTTTGCACCTACATGACTCTTGTTGCGCTTAGTTGTATGACCTATAAATTAGTGCATATGCTCCTATTATGTAGGGTATTCCATTCATATGACCAATTACTAAATATTTCATATGTGAAAGTTATGACATCATGAAAATGCATGTTCATCTATTTGTTACAATCTATAAATTTGACTAAGTGTTGGAAAACACTATCAAAATGGCTTGGAGCCCAACTTTGATCAAGCATATCTTTTGTCATACTACATCGCATGACCTAGGATTTAGAATATAACTACTAGGGACTATATCAGAGTTGTTGCCAGAATTTGGATAACGTGAGTGAAATGAAGACGTGATCACACAAGATGAACAAGTGCACACCACATAGATGCCAAAGAAATTTGAAAATAATACAATAAGAGAAATTTCACAAAACAAAAATGGAGAAAACCAAAATCTGATTAGCATGGAATGGCCAAAATGAGGACTACAAATAGGAGAGTACGAAAGTAACTCCTCTACAAAAGGTGGACAAGGCACACCAAAAATAGTCAGTAACTCCTCCATGAAAGGTGGTGACAAGGTGCTAAGAATAGAGAAGTAACTCCCATCAAGGGAGTTACTTATGACATTCTTATGACACCTATGACACATCTATGACACACACCTTCACATAAGCTAGCCTATCTCAAAAATGTAGGAAAACTCCATGTATGCACAAGAAATACAATTTCCCTAATTAATAAATAGGGAAAAATAAAAACCTACACTAATACCCCCCATAAGCGCAACTTAGGTGGGAAGTGTGGAAATATAAAATGGGTTCCGACAGCTAGGCCTGATGAGGTACCCATGTACAAATGCAATCTCCTATAAGATAGAGAAAAGGAGAAAACTCGTAGGAAAAAAACTTCACCCCAAAAGAGAGACATAAAAGAAAGAAGAGGCTAGAAGGCCCCCCCTGAAGATGATGCTACTACAGATGTGGACCACACCCCAAGAAGAGCTCATAAATGAATGAACTTACTCTTAGTAAAAGGTTTGGTGAAGATGTCTGCAATCTGCTCTGAAGACTAGAAAAATATCAAGTCAATGACCTGACTATGAATAAACTCTCAAATGAAATGCATGTGAATCTTTATGTGCTTGGTCCGCTGGTGCTAAACTGGATTCCTGTAAATTTGTATGGTACTCTGGTTGTCACAATAAATGATGGTGGGCTACCTGATAGGAATGCCAAACTCAAAAAGAATCCCCTAAAGCCAAATAGCCTCAGTAGCTGCATTAATAGCCCCCTATACTCTGCCTCTGTGGATGATATAGCAATAGCATTCTGCTTCTTGCTAGACCAACTGATAGGACCAGAACCTAGAGAGAAATTGTAACCAGAAGTGGACTTGCGAGTCTGTGAATCACCAACCAAGTCAACCTCTGTGCCAAATCTATAGTGAATCCCATATCTATGTGAACCCTGTATGTAATGCAAGATCCTCTTAGCTGCTTTCTAATGCAGCTCATGGGGTTCCTAAAGAATCTGGAGACAAGTCCCATTGTATATGAAATGTCAGGCATGGTGTGAGTCAAGTAGATGAGACTACCAACAAGTTGTCGATATCGAGTGGCATCAACCAATGGTGAAGAACAATCAGTCTCAAGCTTGACTCCTGATAGAAAGGGAGTCGGAGATGGCTTGCAATCAGCCATGCAAAATCGAGCCAATAAGTCGAGAGCATACTTAGGTTGTGTAAGAGAAATCCCTGAATCTAATTGTGAGATCTCGATGCCAAGGAAGTAGTACAATAAACCCAAGTCTGTCATGTCAAATCTATCTTGAAGAGATGCCTTCACCGCTACAATAGCTGATGAAGAACTCCCAGTGATAAAAGGTCATCAACATATAGAACCAAAATCAGAAGCGAATCATCCTGTTGTGAGAAGTAGACATTAGGATCAGAATGACACCTAGTGAAACCCGTTGTGCGAAGGAAGGAATCCATCTTGGCATACCAAGCCCGAGAGGCCTGTTTGAGGCCATAGATAGATTTCCTAAGTCTGCATACTAAGGAAGAATCCTGAACAAATCCTGGTGGCTGCTCCATGTAGATCTCCTCCTCCAGGTCTTTGTGAAGAAAGTCACTCTTCACATCCATCTGATGCACATCCCAACCATGTGTTGTGGCAATAGCCAAGGTGAGTCGGATAGAAGTCATTTTTGCAATGGGTGCAAAGGTCTCTGAGTAGTCAATGCCTGCCACCTATGAGAAACCCTTGGCAACCAATCGTGCCTTATACTTATCGACCGACCCATCTGCTGCAAACTTGGTCCGATATATCCACCTACATCAAACCATCTTTCTTCCCTTAGGAAGTGATGTCAAGTCCCAAGTGTGATTTTTGATTAAGGAAGAATATTCTTCCTCCATATCATTATCCCACTCAGGTACCCCCGATGCCTCTCAAAAAAATTATGGATATGAAACTGAAGCAAAGAAGGCATGTGGTTCTCTCTGAAAATCCCCTCTAGTACGTCTGTCATCTACGAGATCTCCTTGCCAAGTGATAGCACTCTCAAGTGTCTATCTGGCCCAAAGTGGCCCAAAAGTGGGCGAGTCAGGTGCTAACTCCTCATCCTCTAATTGACTAGAGGTGGATGACGTTGCATCACTGTCCTCACTATCTAAACTCGAAGAAGAAGAAGATGACTCTGGCTCAAGAACATGTTGTGACTGATCTAAATCTAATGAGGAATCATCATGAAGAAGTAGATCCAATGAGGGAGAAGTGTCAAGTGTTGAGTCCCTAGGACTCTCCTAAAAATGGACACTTCTCTTGATGAACAACTCATGTGTGACTGGATCTAGAAGGTGATATCCCTTAATACCATCTGGATATCCTACAAAGATGTAAGGCTTGGACTGACGTTCCATAGCTTTGTGTTTCTTCTTCAGAATATGGGCCATGGCTGGGGATCTGAAAACCCTGAGGTGCTTAATATCAGGTTTCCTTTTATGCCAAGCTTCAAAGGGTGTTATCCCTTTCAAAGCTTTATGAGGAACCCTATTTTGAATGTAGCAAGCAAAATTGATGGCTTCGGCCTAATATTGTGGTGCTAAGGATTTGGAGTGAATCATGCAGCTAGCCATCTCTTTCAAGAAATTATTCTTATGTTTTGCAACCCAATTCTATGAAGGACTATAGGTGACTGTGCACTGCAAATCAATCCCCTCTATGGTGCAAAACTGCTCAAACCTAATGCTGACATACTCCCCTCCATTATCAGTTTGAAGAACCTTGATGGATTTCTCACTCTATTTCTCAACAAGAGCCTTGAAGTCTAGAAAATGTTCAAACACTTCAAACTTTTGTTTGAGAAAATATATCCAAGTGTACCTAGAGAAATCATTAATTAAAGTGAGGATGTACTTGGCCCTTGTGAAATATGGTTTGGGAAAGGGTCCCGATACATCACTGTGGACTAACTCCAAAGGTTGTGAAGCCCTCCAAGCTTTGCCTTTGTCAAATTTTGCTTCGGGATGCTTCCCAAGGGAGCACCCCTCGCAAATTCCTTTTGAGAATTGGACACAAGGCAAGCCAATGACCATGTCATTTTTACAAAGTTGCTCAAGATAGCGTAAGTTAAGGTGGCCAAACCGCTCATGCCACAATTTGCTAACTCCATCTAAATGAGTTAGCAATGTTGTAGGAGAAGAATTTGATGCAAAATGTGAAAAGGTGTATAACCTAGCTTGGTGATCTGACCTTCCCACTGCCACTTTAGTATCACTATGCAACTCCCTGATAGACACAAAATTTGGTGAAAGCTCAACTCTCATGCCCTGACCAATGTGAGTGATTTGGTACACTGATAGGAGATTGGTTGAAAGAGAAAGAACACTTAGAACACTATTGAATATTCCTCCTTCCATTTCAACTGACCCTCTCCCTGCAATAGAAACTAAAGTGTCATCACCCAAACTAATAAAAGTCATGCTACAAGGCTCTAAAGATGAAAACTCAACTAGTGAAGAGCCCATGTGGTGAGAAGCACCCGAGTCTATGACCCATGAAGATGTAGAAGCTACAGTTGCTACAAGGGCCTTTCCCTTTTCTTTCTCCTTTCCCTTGCCTTTTGCCTTAGTAGAATCTTGGGTTGATGAATTTTGCTTGATGGACTCAGGAACACCTATGTTGTTCTTCTCTAGAAGATGAGTTAGGTGATCTATTTGTTTCTTCATGTATTTGTGTTCATCATTCCCTGTCTTTTTAAAATAGGCACACTTAACCTTCTCCTTCTTAGGTTTAGCATTGGAGGATGAAGACTCAGTGTTGTTTTTGGTAGGATTGGTGTTTTCTTTCTTCTTCTCTTGGTCCTTGTTCTTTTTCTTCTTCTCCTTTGTTGAAGTCCTATCCTTACCATTTCCAGCTATCAAGGCTTGGGGTTGAGTAGACTTCATTGTGCCCATCTGAATTAACTTATCTTGCTCCCTAGTCAATTCGGCAATGAATGAATCCAAAGAAGGCATTTTCCATGTAGTGCAAAGGGCACTTTTTGTGGCATGGAAAGTGGAGATAAAGACTGAATAGTTAGGACCTAACTTTGAAAGAATAGAAAGTATAAGTTGATCATCTTTCTTCTCTATCCCACATTATTTCAATTGCAATCTAAGGGCCTTAAACTTAGTGAAGAAGTCCTGTAGGGTGTCAAAGTTTCTAGGACTTAGACTTATGAGTTTGTTTTCGAGCTCATGACCTCTCATCTCATCAAGCTTCCCAAACAACTTTTCTAAGGTGTCCCATATGTCATTAGGAGTTTGGGAGGATTCTAAGTGGAAGATAAGTTCTGGAGACATAGACAAGCTCAGTAACCCAAAGGCTTCATCACTATGGTTATACCACTTAACCTTTTTAGCATCTATTTTGGGTTCTACTTCTATACCCATGGTGATCCTATACAACCCTTTACTTCTAAGAATGATTGACATTTTAACTTTCCATTCATGATAGTTGAAGGGTGTTAGGGGTTTAATTTGAAAAGAATCCATTTGTTTAAGATGAATTTAGGTGAAGTTGTGTTGATTGCAAGTTGAGATTTTATGCAAAAAGGAGAATGAAAGTGAAAATTGCAAGTTGTGAAAAGGGATCACACCCCCCTCAAAATATTGAGCCCACCATAAATATGCAAGTGCATGCTCAAAAGACATTAGACTCAGCTAAAAATGCGTCTTAGAGTAATCAGTGTAAGACTAAAGCAAACAAGACGTCGGACTCAACCGAAAATGCATCCTGGGAGACCCAAATTTTTGGCACTTTATGAACTAGTGCATTTTTAAAAAATAACAAGTCTACACTATGGATAATTGAATTACAATAACTTTTGCAAAAAATGGCACCCAAAAATGAGCTATCATTTGCAAGATTTTAAAGTTACAATTTTCCCATAAACTAGTGTTTTTCCAAAAAAAGCACTAAAACATTAAAAAAATGCCTATTATGGAGAGAGAAAGTGGCCTTCCAACCACTCATTGGATTCAGAATGGAATGAGGAATCTAAATGAGGTTTTTGTGAGGGGGAATTGGCCTCCTACCAACTCGGGCCTCGCCCTTTGTCTTCGTAGGTCGAAGATACAAGTTGAAATTAAACCTCTAAACTGCCTTTTTGAATGCTAATTCAAATTTGATTTTAAATCAAACATCCAAATTACTGATTTAGATCAGAATACTTTAAAAAAAGGTAGATTTACCAAATGAATAGTAAGAGAGAGATGGAAGGGCCCACCACATGGCATTGGAAGCCAAAAAGGAGTGCCATTTTTAGAAAACAAGAAGCTAGATGTGTCAAACAAGACACCTCAACCGATGTAGGGTCTGATGGCTATCAGATGGCGCTATGACTGATGCAAAAATAAAAACCCTGCTGGAAACACTGTACCCCTGGCGCCTTGCTAGAGAAAGCCCAAAAACTAGGCGCAGAAAGAAATATGTTTGCAAAAAAAGACAAACTTGCAGACTGCATGCCATATGGCCTGGTCAGGGGTGAAGCTTGGCGTAGTAGAATAGAAGAAGGCGTGGCAGAAGACTCAGTTTGCTGTTGGAACTGAAGGTGCCCAACTGGAAGGAGTGTGGCACAGCAAGCAGAATGCAAAAGCGCACCATACAGAGTGCAGAAGTGTGCCGTACAGATTGGGTAGTGGCTAAACATTATGGAGCAGCAAGCTGAAAGGTGGTGTGGAGTAGCTGGAGTCTCCTCTTTCTTTCCTCATGCTGGAGTCACACAAACACAAGGCAGAGAAGGATGGCATCCAATAGTAGCAAACAGCAAGCAGAGTTTTTATTTTGCAAAATAACAAAAAATTCCTCTGTCTTATTGATTTCAAAATAAGCTAAAATCATAATCACACACAAGATTACCAAGAAAGCTCTGATACCATATCGGAGTTGTTGCTAGAATTTGGATAACGTGAGTGAAATGAAGACGTGATCACACAAGATGAACAAGTGCACACCACATAGATGCCAAAACAATTTAAAAATAATACAATAAGAGAAATTGCACAAGACAAAAATAGAGAAAACCAAACTTTGATTAGCATGGAATGGCCAAAATGAGGACTACAAATAGGAGAGTACGAAAGTAACTCCTCCACAAAAGGTGGACAAGGCACACCAAAAATAGTCAGTAACTCCTCCATGAAAGGTGGTGACAAGGTGCTAAGAATAGAGAAGTAACTCCCATCAAGGGAGTTACTTATGACATTCTTATGACACCTATGACACATCTATGACACACACCTCCACATAAGCTAGCCTATCCCACAAATGTAGGAAAACTCCATGTATGCACAAGAAATACAATTTCCCTAATTAATAAATAGGGAAAAATAAAAACCTACACTAATAGACTAATGTGATTAGAACCATGTCACCAATTCCCCCATACTCATTCACACAAGGTAATGGTGATGTAAGCAAAATGCCCTCTCATCTTTTTTGTCATAGACCCAAAATGTCTAGATGATCAATGTGAAGAACCAAACGAATTCCAATCATACACACAAGCGTTCCAATCATTCTTAACCTCTGATAAGATCACCATATACATTCCTGAGCATCAATGACATCTATAATTCCAATGATCTCACTTTTGACATCAATGACAATCATATTTCCAATAAGGGTCAGACAATAAGATAAGCAATTAGGTAGATTGAGATTGTGAATGTGAGCCTTTTAGTATTGATAAGGTTCAGGACTAAAGGTTAGAGTCTTGATTAGTGTCTTTAAAATTACAATAATGAGATGTTATAAATAATTAGTTTTAATATTTACACACTATAACATACTCTTGGTTGTAGGTAATACATAAGCATAAAATTCAAATAGGGATCAAGTCAAATTAGGGTGTGTTTTACACACCATGGTACACATATATTTTTCTTTAAACTAGTAATTTCATCCCTATGCATATTACTATATTAAAAGTTAGGGCAAATGTAGATGCTAGATCTAGATTTTATATTATAAACTAGTCTTTTACACTTGACAAATATCACTTATGGCTCAACTTTTTAATTCAAAACATTTTCATTGTTGTAAGGCTTATGTTCACCATCTCACTAAACCTAAATGCTTACCCTATAGTTTAACTCTAATATTCTATTTACCCATAGCACATGTAGTCCACATTATGCTTAAAACCTTATATATATATATATATATATATATATATATATATATATATATATATATATATATATATATATATATATATATATATATATATTTATTATCAGTTATAATTTTTTTTATTAATTTTCTATTCTCCATGACACTAACATCTATATTAGGAAACTAGTGTCAATTGTAGTGTCCTGAGTCTGATGCTAGTGTCTTAGGTTTGACATTAGTGTTTGAACCCTACAAATAACCAAATTTAAAAATATTTTGATATGTATGGGTTGACATATAGTATTATTTTAAACCTCCCATCTAATCATTTCAAAATATGTGGTATAAATACAAGTCAAAGACCATTCATTATCATAAAGTAAAAATCAAGAACACATCTATCTCATACCAAGCAAAATCACCTTCAAGCTTGAAAATTTTCCCTATTCTTTTCTATTTCCAAACTAGTCATAGGAGCAATATTGTTATAGGCCTAAAGCATTCAAAGATTACCCCATGAGAAATATATGTCAAATTACAATAAATATCACTACATGCACTTGCATATAGCTTATTTCACTACTTTTCACACACAAACCCACATAAGGGGGATAACTACATCATTCAAAGTCCCTCTTCGAAGTATTGACTATGTAGGCAATGCTAATTGATAGAGGAGTATTTGAGATCAAATCAAATTAACTTGAGTATGCTAACCCTTATTTGTCAAGGTGGCCTACTCTAATTGGATGACCTAGGTTTTTGAGCTACACATTGATATCCATAACCCATGCGTACAATCTACATAGACAATTGGTAAGGATGCAAGTGGAATTTATAAAAAAAAAAAATCTATATTCTATATAAATAAAAAGTATCAGTTTTCACATAGAAATGTCAATGCCAATGCCCTTATTTTGATGCTAGTATCCAAACTGATAGATCTCCAATTTTCGGACTCTGACAAATCACAACCAAGCATCATCCTAACTGTTTCAACACCTACACTTCTTTAATTTTCTTGTGAATCATTCAATAAATTAAATGTTATTCCTTCTTCATGCTTAAATAATTAAATTACTATTTAACATTATACTTTCTATATTTTACATATTTTCAAAATTTAATATTATATTAAAATATATTATAAATCTAAATTATTTAATTAACTTACTTTTAAAACAATTATTCTTTAATTAATTATACTTTTTTTTACCATTATTTCTTAAAAAATAGAGTCAAACAAAGATCCCAAAACAAAATAAATAAATAAATAAATAAAATAAAAATAATAATTTAAAATCCATTATTTTTTTCACAAAAATAACTCAAATATATATAATGTATAAAATGGTACAAATTCATTCCAAATAGTTGCATAAGTCTACACATAGCCTACACTCATTATTTGAACCACTTTAAAACACCTATATTTTAATTTTAAAAATGAAAGTACAATATGTAACACTTTGGTCTTATGACATGTGGTCATAAATGAAGAGGTCATTTTGTTATTATTACCTTAAGGAGAGACCAAGTTGCTCATTTTAAAACCCATGATGACCATGATTAAATATATATAGTTAATGACATTTATTTTGATCCACCAACAATTAGGATACTAGTTATTTGTATTATATTGGAATGTTTTAATATAATTTTATTAAAAAAATAATTAAAGAAATGAAGGTTATATAGTGAAGTGGTCAGTTGGTATAATTCAAATTCTATATCAAAATAAAAGTTTTGATTTAGAGTATAATATAAGAAAATAGAAAACAAAATAATAACCCCATCATTTTATATTGTCTAAAGGGATCTTGAAAAATCCTTTCTCAAAGACAAAACATCCCTTTTCACCTTTTTTTCTTTGTGACCTTTGTTTAGACCTTTGGATGATGACTATAAATAACCATCTATAATAGGGGATCAATCCTTATCAGACTCAAAATATTTAGATTCATAAGTTTGTTTGATTCATCCACCTATAATTGTATCTATAAATGTCTCATTGTAAAAAGGATTTTCTATAGGCGTTTCACCATAGCCTCTGATCCATCATTCTTTCTTGTTCTATCTTTATAAGTTATCTTGACCTCAGATGTATCCATATTGATTAAGGATTCCACTTCTTCATGCTTTGAAGTTGGAGGTTCATACAGTTGCCAACCTTTAGATTTAAGGGGCTAGTCTAACTTTTTTTTTTTTAAATTCACATGGGGGTATGCTCCTTGGAGATTCCTAATTTATGGTAGAAGCGGAATCTAAAATTCATTTTTTTATAATCCAAGGTTTGGATCTAATTGAAATTGTTATGTTTAAATTGTAGTCTATCTAGGAGACATTGGTTGAGGTCCACCTCCACACAAATACAAGTAAAGGTGAAAATTCCTTGTTTAGACCTCTCACAATCCATCTTGATAAAACTTCCAAATGGATTTCTAATAGCTTAAAATATTGAAGGGCACCAAAAATGAAGATGAAGATTTGGGAACCAAACCCAAACCAATATTTTAGATGCCACCAAAGTGGTAGGATCAAATATAAAAACCAAATGGTAATGAAGAGCCCAACTCTACCCAAAAACCAAGGTCCATCCTAAAAAATTATCTGATAATCTTTAAGTGAGGAAAACTAAACTATAAAAAAACCCTTAAAAGCAAAATTATGTCACACAATTCCTTTTCCAAGTAGAATAGACCCTAAAGTGTAATTTTTTTACCAAAGCCAAAACTCATTAAATCTAAAAATAATTGTAGAAACTTTTAATACTAAAATTAATGTTTTCACCTCAATAAGATAAATCTCCACTATTGGTGACTCTTCTAATTTTTACACAATGTACAATTTTGTAAAAGTTAAAGAAGAAGTTGTTGGCAGGTGAACAAAATCCTTATTAAAACAATACTAAAAATTAAACCCTATTTATTCCCAACCTTAATTAAATAATACCATAATATAAATTATGGAATCTGGAAGAAAATAACCACTACTACAACAACCTAGTCATCACCCTAACTCATCACCATTGTGTTCTACTCCATTACCATCAAACTTAAACACTAGTTATTTTTAATTTTCCTTATGTATTGTTTGAAGGGTATATATACGTGGGTCTCCTTAAAATTTGTTTATATGCCTATTCTATACATTTCATATACCTTTAACATCATACACACTTATAAAATGCATTAATCAATAATGTTCATAAAATCTATTATTGATTAATACACAAAGGTTGTTGGTTCAACTGGTGAAGTTATTTAGCTCACAAAGATTCCACTAAGGATCAATTATTGTTTCTAGTAAAATATGACATGAGTAAAAGGGATGAGGTTGAGATCATACCCTAAATGATTTTGACGGAATGAATACCCTTCAGTCTTTGACTCTTAGCTTAAGATCACCACATAAAATAGTGGTCAATAATAAAAAAGATAATTTATAAATTAAATGCCATAAATAGTTTGATTTTGTACATACCTACACCATCATGCCCACTTATATAATACATTATTTAGGAATGTCTTAAGAAAACTTTTATAAAATATATTTTATACATACATATATCTATAATATGTTGCTTCTACAAAATTTAGACCTACTTATCATGCCCACTTGTATAATAATATATTATTTAAGAAAGTTTCAAAATTTTAGTTATAAATCATATTATATATATATAAATAAATATAAATATAAATATAATAGTTTTATAATCTTATTTTATATTAATTAACATTAGTATAATTTATGTGTTCATGTATAATCAATTTAGTACAAATAAATGATATTGGTACTTTTTTTTTTAAAGATTAAATTCCTATTTTTATATTTTCAAGATAATACTTATTTAATCTTTTTAGTATTTTAACCCCACTATCTAGATTGAACAATACAGTCTAGACAATCTTTTTCTCTCTTCTATGTTTTAGGATAGGCATTTCTTCTCCTTTTTGCTCTTTTTTAGTCATTGAAAGTCAATACACATGTTAATATTGTTGAATTTGAATTCAAATTTAATTAAAAATAAATAAGTGTTGTAGGTGATTTTGTATAAAAAATTATCAATTTAATAGCTAACATTTTAATATGAATAACTTTTGGTTCACATTCTAAAATTATTTTAGTTATGCAATTGACTATTTCTTAACATCTTTGTTTCACACCTAGAAGTCTAACAAATATGAAACATCCAATTAGATGCATGCCCCTCAAATATAACCTTTTTCCCTTAACATTTTAAGGTGAAAAATAATCATATATTGCATGCACACAACTCACAACATAATAAATTTGAACATAAAAATGAAGAATAAAACTAAGTGAACAAAATTCACAAGTTAGATTTCAGTTTCCAACACTTTGTTTGGATTGAAATTTTGGTGCAAACATCTCTCTTGAGATAAATGTATAATCTAGATTATAGTCTTTGATTGCATCCAATTTTATAAGTTATGAATAAATTAATTCTATTTTTTAAATTATAGTGACATTTCTTCTATAATATTATACATAAAAATATAGTAATTTCATCTCTCTATATCTAAATTAATTATATTTCATTTATTAATTAAACATTATTATTATATTATATATTTATTATAATTCTTCATTAAATCTTACTTCATTTATTTGAACATAAACTAATACACTTTTATTAAACAAGTCTACACATCCATCCTCTATAAGTGGAGTTTACATATAAACTATTTAACACTTATATGTTGATGGCTATTAACTATCATACATTCAACACTATTCAACGTAAAAACCCTTAATTGTTTACTTTCATGTTATAACTTCACCATTGTTAGTGTAAACACATAATTATAAAAGAGGTTAGTTCATTTGTTAGTGATCAAAATAAAAAATAAATTAAAAGAACATAACATCTCAAGCATAGTCTTTGTATTGAGAAAGATTTCAAACAACAAAAAATTAACTGGAAATCTAAATAAGATGTTTTAACCTTTTATTTAGATGTTCCTTTCAAAGCTGGCTCACATGCATGTTTATGCTCGGATGTAAAGCCCAAAGTCTTTTACAATATCTTGATTCAAGAACCATCAAACACTTTTCCAAGCACTATCTAGTATGGTTTGTGAATCAATTGGATGAAATTAGGAGAAACTTTTCGTAAGATTTTCTCCATAATAACTTTGCACAATCAAGCTTGTTTTTTTGTCTATGGTAGCCCTTGTATTTATAGGTTTGGCAAAGTGATGAGAACCGCTCATCTGTAGATGAGAATCAAGAACCTAAGATTAGTCAAATTTGGTGGATCAAAGACATTTAATTTTGGAGTTAATATGACAATTAATAAGTATAGTTGAACATTCCTAATATTTATTACATTTATGTTGATATTTTAGATTCTTTACTCTTGTGACCGATGATATCATGCTGATGTCATGTTTGAATATTTTGTTGAATTTATGAATTTTCAAAGTTTGAGATTCATCCAATTGCCATGGTTTTTTCACTTAAGTATTTAGTTGGATTTGCTTAGTTAAGTAATCTTGATTAATGTTTTTATAATTCTTAGAATTTAATAAATCTTCATGCACAAATGGTCAAAAAATGTCAATTTGCTAGGTCACAGTTTGTGACGATTATGTATGATACATTTTCTCAATTAAAAATGTATCAATACACTTCAAAAATTTCATGTCACATTTACACATGAATTAGAATATTTCAATTGTATTTGATCCAATTTATATATTATTATGAAAAGTCATTTTAACTTATAATTTCAACACGACAATGGTAAAAAAAAGTCAATATTTATAAATCATTTTAAAAATGTCCTCAATAATTATAGTTAATCTTATAGAGATTAAAATATAAACATTTAACTCAAAAGATAATTTTTAATCAAATAGCATACATGTATGCTATCTGATATTCTTTTATTAACTTCTACTAATCCCATACATATGATGATATACATATGATTATTGTGTCGTGCATGAAGGGCAATCCTCTTTGGCCGTAACGGAAAGCTTTTGAAACAATTCGTTATCAGTTCCAAATTTTCCGATAAAAACTGTGTGAAATCTTTTAACCGTCCACTTTCCGATCACTATATCCGACCGTCATCAGAACGAAGAAATATATTTTCTTTGTTCTGATCACGTTATCCAACAATCATCAGAAGGAAGAAACATATTTTCTTTGTCTTGATGGTCCCAGGATAATATGATCAAAACATCGATTATTAAAATATTTCAGAGTTTTCTCGGGAAGTTATCTCTAATATCATGGACTGTGAAACCCTAAATTTGTTATCTTCCGGTGAAGATTCACAGTCTCCATGTATTTGGATAACAAGGGTTTGAAGAGAATGGGGGGCCAACAAACAACTTCTATTTGTTTTCAGCCTTTGGATTCAGGATCAGATGGTTCCTCTTTAGCGGCAAGAAGCGTATGAAAAACATAAAATCCAAGTGCAGAGCCTGCAAGCACAACAATAAACACCCCCAAGTTGTATGACATGACAGCGAGCATGACAAGATACCCAAGCGCCACATGCACAGTATGGATCAGAGCCGCGCCCCCCCAAGCTTTGTTATTGCCCATATTATGGGGATGATGAAGTGACAGATACTCCTTCAATATAGTCACCACAAACACCAACATTAGAGTCACGACATACATCGTGCCATTGCCAGGCCACTTTGGAAACCAAAACACCACATTATCCCAGTTAAAGCTATTTTTCATTCTCATGGTCTCCGTGGACGACGGGTGAGGCGACATGGGCATCTCTATTTTTTACAAATTGATAACCTACGCAGTTTTCCAGAAGTTACTCTCTAATCAGAGCTTTTCCCTTACCGTACCTGATGAATGCGTATATAAATAGTTGAAGTTTCCTTGCTGCAGCTGATGAATGGCAATATAAACCATAGATGTTTCAGAATTAGTGATAAAAGACAATTAATGAGCCTCGAATAGAGCACCGGGTAGAAAACGACGTCCAAATTTGGGGCGGACACACTTCAACCTGTGTATATTAAAGAATGGCGATTCTAAGGACATTTTTGTTTGAAAGGCGTGATTCGACATGAATGTGATAATCTCGACAACTCAGAATTAGGGATTTCCGCCACGGCTAGAATAAGCTAACCAGATGCCAACCAGATGCCGATATGTTTTAACTATTAAAAAATAAATAAAAATAAAAATATCGAGGTGAATATTATATCATGTTTTGAAATCTAGTGTATGTCAACTTACAAGGGATGCATTCGATGCTGTGGGAGGCCACGTTACAACAGTGAAAGGGGTATTTTAGGGAAGAACGTAAGTTCCCTATACTTTCTGACATGTCGATCGCTCGTTGGGCGGGACGCTTCAAAAAGTCAAATTTTTGTTTCACTTCTATTTTTTTTAATGCATTATAGTGGCCATTGAAACGAAGGAACATTTTATTCTTGAATGTTGGAGGTATATAGATATTTAAATTATATATAAATATTAAGAATTTATTTTATGATAAAATTATTTGAAGAAAACAAAGTAAAAATATTAGAAAATATATTAATAAAAGGAGGTATAATACTTTAATAGATTTTATTGGGCTCATGAATTTTTTAATGATTGGATCAATCAATATAATCTATGGTTCCATAAATTATTTGGTATTTTAAATTTAATTAAAATTATTTTAATTCATTTCATTTTATATCTTATATACATAAATAATATAATGAAAATTTTATTAATCATGATATATTAATTTCAATAAACTTTTTTTCTTTATTTATACACATGAATTCACAATTATACTAAAGTCTTATGATATAATAATATATTATATACACAACAATATTTAAAATAAATAAATAATAATAATTTATTATATTTTGAAACATTTTGTTAAAAGTGAAATTTATATTCTTGATATTTTAAAATGTAAGAATTATTGGCAAGCTTAAGTAACAAGTTGGTTTGCAACTTAGACTCCACAAGTGGAGTAAAAAAATGAACTTTATTGAGTTCTAGCAGTTTAATAAATATCTGTCAATTTTAAGTATGGGCAGTCATATTTGTACTTTAAAAAATATTATTTTTTTATTATTTAAAATAATTTTTAATATTATTTTTTATTTTTAATATTTCTTGATAACTTTAAAATGTATAGCGAAAAATATAAAGAAAAACTGATACAAAAGTTATTTTATTTTAATTGATAATAGTGATAGTCACACCAACATTAATCTACAAATATAAATAAAACTAGAACAACAATAATATAAAACTTTATAATTATAATTTCAACTTTTTATAAAAGCTCATTTCATCTTTTTAAAAATTTATCAATTCAATTATGAATCTTTATCATTTGTTGAGTTAATTTTGTAAATGTACTTCAATTTTTTTTTAAATAATTTGAAAAACACAATTAGAATAAAATATTTGAATGGTGATTTCAAATAGTATACAAGAATTATTGAGAACAACAATACATCTATTTTTTCACAAGTAGCTAATTTAATCAATTGTCTAAAAGATTCAACAATCATGAAAAATATTGAGGCTTAGAATAGTTTGTTTCCAAGTCAACACATTTCTAAAGATATCAAGAGAATCATTATGTACATCAGTCCATGTCTTTTTAGTGAACTTCATCTCCAAAAGATATGCATGACAAATTCGGGAAGCTTGAAAACTAGATGCTTAAGAGGTTTGATAGTACAAAATCATATGTTGTCATCAATGGGCAGTGTAGAAGAGAAGCTTCTAACCAATAGCTTGAGCCATGGCATTAATGTTGGACTTCCAGATGACAGTTCCGATGTGCTTCAAATTAATTTTAGTGAATATGTATTTCTATTTAAAATTGAAGCTTTGTTCTAAAAACAGTGTTGAAATGAATTTTCAATAAATAAATTTGAGCGAAAAGTGTTTTAACCTGTTATTATTAAGCCACTTCAAGTCCTTCACAAAATTATATTGAACTAAAGTAGACATCTTAACAAAGAAAAAATTATCCGCTAATTACAAAATTTAATAATAACAATCCTTCCATTATCATATCGGTAAAACCGATCCTTTAAAAAGAGCCAATGTTTTCATTGGCAACATGACAAGTGCCATAAATCTTTAAATTGATGCATGCATTTTCAAAAAGGTGTTTTTCTTTTAAAAAAAAGGTTAACAGCAAAGAATAACCTGTTAATTTACAGGTTTATTCCATCCAATGGAAGAAGTGGGAAACCTAGGACCATACTGAAGGGAGTTCACTATCTTTTCACTCCAACAACTCAGAAATTTCTTGTCATGCTTTCCACATATTAATAGGTAGGGCAACAGTTGAGAGTTTGAAATATTTAACAAGCAATTGTTTGATATCGATATACACTTATTTACGCAAAAGTAGCAATTTAAACACTATGATAAACAATAACTTTCCACAGTTCAAATCTATGAAGAGCATGTCCGATCCATTCAGAAATCAAACAATTATTTTGTGTTCAATGATCCATGATGCCAAGGCCACCTCTGTGTTTTCTTTGAATGCATTGATTCCAAGAAACGTCGTGCATCCCTTGCTGCCATCTCACTTCGTTGAAGTTTGATGAATTTTCCTTAGTATGTACGGATATCATTAAACACTGCGAAAAAACGAGACAAAAGTTGTAAGGATATCATTATACACTCAGAAAAACTTGGGACGGTTCCTGGGTGGGTTTGTTTTTCTACTTTCGTATAACATATATCTTCTCTTCTTTAGGACCAATAAGAAATAGTACAAGTTTCCTGTTGCTTGTGGGTGTCTTTGAGCAGACTAGAGGACTGTGTTGAAGACAACCCAAATTAGGGTTTCAGTCAGCAATATGATCAAAAGCGCTCCCGCTTTTGGGACGCTGCACTGACCATGTGTCCAAATACCATAGTCCCTGCATATTCTTGGATATTCACAAGCAATTATTGCACGGGTAACTTGTGACAAATAGTAAGAATAAGATTTTCCAGTCTTTGCTCAGAAAGAAAAAAACGGCAAATGCCCATTTGAGACGATCTTAAAATAGAGGCAATTTTTGGGTATTTTAAGAGTGACTGATATTGTATTTATGGGGATCCTTCAACATAGTAAGCCTCTTTTTGTTTCTACAAAAGCTCTGAACAACTGTAATATCCCCTTCAAACAGGGAATATATAAACTCATAAAGCTCTGATCACATATACAAACTTGCAGAATAGATTCAAAATAAGCATACACAAATCACAGTATAATCTCTCAATAGCAAATAAAGATCTCATTACTTGTTCTTCTGGACGATTACACAATTGAGTCTCTGTTATACAAAATAAAGAATATTAAAATCCTAGTCTTAAAACCCTAGCTTTTGCTAATCTGGCAATGAAAACTGGATCTGGAAGTGTCTCGGCCTTTCTGTGTCGACACACAGGCACCGTCGTCGGTCGATATCTCGCCAACGTTGGTCTTTGTCGGTTGGCTTTCTGCCAACGTCGGTCTTCAGTCGACCGATGTCGGTCACTGGAAGCCCTTTCTCGGCTGATGTCGGTGCCTGAACAGCTCTGAACAGACCTGTACGGACGTGGTACGGCCGCCAACCTGTCTCTTCTTAACCCCTAATTGCTGAACAGCCTGATCTCACGAATATAGATTCTAACACAAGATCTATCTCTGTATAACTTATTGGATCAAAACTAAATGAAGAAAATACCTGGAAAGCTCTGTGATAAACTTTTGTGTGAAGTTATCTCTCAACCCTGGAATTCTGTGATAACTTCTGGATGAAGCTATCTCTCAGATCTGTATCTCTGTGATAACTTCTGGATGAAGCTATCTCTCAATTTGGCAATAAATCAGCTGATATCTCACAGCCTCTAAATCACACACAATGAAGAGGGAACGTTCTCCACTGCAATAGAATCCTGGAACCCTTGGCTCAGTCTTCACAGAAGAATTTCTTCAAAATCAATATCAATAATCTATGCATAATGAACAATGGCCTCCATGAGAAACCCTTATAACCTCAAAAAGATGTGCTTGCCCTAATTAGGGTTTTCTTAAATTAGAATTAGGGTTTCTAATTAAAATTAGGCTAAATAATTAATATTTGATTAAATCAATCAAATATTAATATCTCCCTCAATACATGTAGGATCCTCAAACCGATCGAAGCTAGTGGATCAGGGAGTGATTTCGCACATGACCATACCAAAATAAAGGCGCTCCGCTGCATATCAAATATCCATAAAAAGTAGGAGCTCATGCCAAATGTGTCCAAAATAACCTGAATGAAAATCAAATGTAGAAATCCTGTGAATCAAAGTCAATCCAAGCTCCATTATGACCCTCTATCCATCTTATTAGCCTACGAAGGTCGTATAATAGGCTAATCATCAAGACTATCAATGTCCATGAAAAAGGGGACATGACAATCCGCCCCTCTAAAAATTGCTTGTCCCCAAGCAATCTCAGAACAATGAACTGCTCGATCCACCTGGATCCCAAATGTAGTTATGCTCTGCACTGCTGTGAATCAATGCAAGTACCTGCAACATCAGCAGAAGTAGAACAAAGAAAGACTCATAATCAAAATGGTGCATGAAACTCCAACCTCCTAGATTACACATACCATAGTCAAGAGCACATGAGAAACACACTCTCAAAAAATCATAATCCAAGTAGAATGGACAATTCCATCTACCAATTCCATCTGCAAGAGATGGTGCCAATCCATCCCATAACTGATCTCTCTGTAAAGGCAGCACAACCAACTGTACCACACTATCATCTGTATGAGAATAATCAATATGGAGATTCAACTCCACTGGTATCCCAAACTCCTCAGAATCAGGTACTCCCAAGCCTTGAATATATGTGTTAGCCTCAACAACATGCTCCTCATCAGCAGCGACAAAAACATACTCATCACCAATACTCAATGTACTAACCTCTGAGTATACCTCCACACTCTGAATGCAAGCATCAGGCTCATCCTCACTGTCTAACACCTGTGCTGAACTCACCTAAAGAAAAAGCTCATCCACAACATCCTCAACTACCCCTACCTGTGAAGATAATGTAGATAAATCATTACTTGAAGATGTGTTACTATCTCCCTGTACTGGATTAGCATGACTGTCAAACTCATTATGCAAGCTGCTGCATGTCATAGGGAAAGCACTATGATCCTTAGGCCTATTAATTAAACTCTTTAACCACATACAAGCTCTAGGTGAAACATTTTTCCCTTTTGTCCAGACATACCATAAATCTTCTGCCAAAAGTTTAGAGATTTTATCCTCCTCCTCAAACAAGATTGTGAACATGATAGAGTGCATGGATGCTAATACATCACTGGAATGAAACTCATCTAAAATATTCCAAAATATTTTAAACATAGTGCGAATGCCACCAATACATCCTACTAACATCATAATGTTTTCAAATCCATACATTGCAAAAGTGTCAAGTAATCTCGCCCTCTTTGAGAAATGAGAGTCTCTAATGTCATCCAACTTTTCGAAGCTTTTCACCATGGCATGAAGTACCTCTCGCATAATCCGATCATCATAAAAATTAAAGCCATCTATTATTCTCATGATTTCACTAATACAAGAGAGAGTTGCAAGTCTTACCACCTCATCATGATGTCTCAATAATCGGTGCTTCACCAAAGAATCAAACGCTGGAGATAACACTGTTTGTATCTCATAAGAATTTGACTGCTCAACCTTGCTTAAATAAATTTATAACTCCTCTAGAGTTTTTAGAAGGTCATCTGCTTGCTGTAATGGATTTTCTAACTTCTCCTTTGCATTGTGCACTCTTTCTTCCAAATCTTTGACACCTGTTAGCGCCATGCTGATACCCAAACTACCCAACAGGATGGCAAGACATTAGCTCTGATACCACTGTGATGTCCCTTACTTAGGGCCTCTTTTTGTTTCTACAAAAGCTCTGAACAACTGTAATATCCCCTTCAAACAGGGAATATATAAACTCATAAAGCTCTGATCACAGATACAAACTTGCAGAATAGATTCAAAATAAGCATACACAAATCACAGTATAATCTCTCAATAGCAAATAAAGATCTCATTACTTGTTCTTATGGATGATTACACAATTGAGTTTCTGTTATACAAAATAAAGAATATTAAAATCCTGGTCTTAAAACCATGGATTTTGCTAATTTGGCAATGAAAATTGGATCTGGAAGTGTCTCGGCCTTTCTGTGTCGACACACAGGCGCCGTCGTCGGTCGATATCTCACCGACGTCGGTCTTTGTCGGTCGGCTTTCTGCCGATGTCGGTCTTCAATCGACCGATGTCGGTCACTGGAAGCCCTTTCTTGGCTGATGTCGGTGCTGAACAGCTCTGAACGGACCTGTACGGACATGGTACGACCGCCAACCTGTCTCTTCTTAACCCCTAATTGCTGAACAGCCTGATCTCACGAATATAGATTCTAACACAAGATCTATCTCTGTATAACTTATTGGATCAAAACTAAATGAAGAAAATACCTGGAAAGCTCTGTGATAAACTTTTGTGTGAAGTTATCTCTCAACCCTGGAATTCTGTGATAACTTCTGGATGAAGCTATCTCTCAGATCTGTATCTCTGTGATAACTTCTGGATGAAGCTATCTCTCAATTTGGCAATAAATTAGCTGATATCTCACAGCCTCTAAATCACACACAATGAAGAGGGAACATTCTCCACTGCAATAGAATCCTGGAACCCTTGGCTTAGTCTTCACAGAAGAATTTCTTCAAAATCAATATCAATAATCTATGCATAATGAACAATGGCCTCCATGAGAAACCCTTATACCCTCAAAAAGATGTGCTTGCCCTAATTAGGGTTTTCTTAAATTAGAATTAGGGTTTCTAATTAAAATTAGGCTAAATAATTAATATTTGATTAAATCAATCAAATATTAATATCTCCCTCAATACATGTAGGATCCTCAAACCGATCGAAGCTAGTGGATCAGGGAGTGATTTCGCACATGACCATACCAAAATAAAGGCGCTCCGCTGCATATCAAATATCCCTAAAAAGTAGGAGCTCATGCCAAATGTGTCCTTGGTTTTGGATGATGGAATCCGCTCTACCCATAAATTTCTGCAAAGCTTGATGCCTTAAGAAGATCAAGGGTATCGTCCTCAGTTATTGGGCATCTTCCCCAATTTTAACAATCGAGGAATTATTTGAAGAGGTTCATAGCCAAATTAAGGTAATAGCGTTGAACATCTGTGGTGAAGAAAAATCGACTGCCTTGAGCACTATAGAACATGGCCACAGACGAGAGGTTATTCCAGAGCATTGATCAAGTAAAAATCTAAATGGCTCACTAAACAATGAAATGGAAGGTTTTAGTTTGTGAAGTGATGCGATATTAATTTTAAATTGGGGTCAAAAAGGAGAAAGAAAAAGGGGGTGATGGAAGGTTAAATTGTTACATAATTAGGAGTTGGAATATATGGGTGAACTTATTTAACATTTATTATTTGATTTTATATATATATATATATATATATATATATATATATATATATATATATATATATATATATATATATATATATATAGAGAGAGAGAGAGAGAGAGAGAGAGAGAGAGAGAGATTTATAAAGAGTAGATTTTATATAATTTGTGATTGTTGGTTAAGTTTAGGAAGAATATATTAATAATTGATGGTAAATAGTTTTTACGTTTAAAAATATATTATTTATGATTTAATATATATAAAATACACAAAAATATTAAAGATGTATAAGGTTTAAATATTAAAGTTAAAAGGGAATGTGCAAACAATATAAGGATTTTCTTGATTTATTATTTATAATAGTTGAAAGGATATTTTAGGTCTTGCTTAGTTAATTGATTGAATGGATATTCCATACCCTGCTTGATTAGTTATACTAGCAGTTGCCCCCATGGTGTAAGAAAATCCGGAGGTTAGATAAAAGTAGTTCATATTTGGTTTACTACACCAATAAAATATTTGAATTTGTGTGTGTTTTTTAAACTAAATATTTAGATTTGTTCTTCACTACTTTGTAAGTCTTTTTAGTTTTAAGTCATGTAATTCATTTATCAATTTATTTGATTGCCTTTGTAGATATACATTGAAAATTTATTATTATATATATTATATAATTTATTTAAATATTATATTATATAATTTATATTTTAATATTATATCATTTTTTATAATATATACTAATGATGAAATTGTTGAAGCTATAAAATGCATTGTATGTAACAATAGTTACAAATATCTCTTTCTTTCTTTTTTTATTGTATATAACATTAATTACAAAGCCAGAGTTTTTATGAATGGTGTGGAAGAGGTAATTCTGTCAATCTTTTTTCCTCTAAATTTTGAAGATTTATATATTTACCTTTTTTCATTCTTGCAGAACGTTCAAAGGTAAATACAAGAGAGATATACATATCATTGATTAAGCATACTCTTAATACGGCGATAAATGTGAAGCCTTGGAGATCAATGTTTCTAATGTCATTTTTTACTTTATTGAGTGTCATTCTTTATGCTTTGTGTATGGTTAGAGCCCATGCCTTTTTTTATAGGTATCTGTCAATGATTACCTAATGTATAAGAAGCAATCGATACATGTGTAGGATTTTTTGCATCCCATGGGGGACCAGAGTATTTTTTGAATGCAACAATTTCATATATGGGTAGGAAAGGTGGCTTTGAATCTGAGTTGTAGACGATGTCAACTATTTATCCAATAACTCTATTAACTAATCCTACTTTCACTCATAGATTGGATGTTAACATAATTTTTTGCTTTTTACATAGAAACACAACTACCTAAAGTTGAGTGTCATTATGGTTAGATGTATTTATTTGTCTATTTTGTTCAATTCTACATAAAGTAATTGGCATATTTAGTGATTTCAACATTTGCTTATTATGTATTATTACTAATACATTTTTTGCATATAAATGTGTAGATATTTTAAAATCTTCTTGTTCTTCTAAAGGTATGAATGATGTTGTTCTTGAAATGAGCATATTCCAATCTTCTTTTGTTGACTTTACATCTCTGATGTTAGCCAATAAATTTTTGAATTGTATTTGTTTTTCTATGCATGCTTATTGGCATAAATTTATTTGTATTGTAACAATTATATAAAATGTTTGTCATAATGTGTGCCCAAAAGACCTGCCTACATACATTAGAATTTTATGTATATGTGGGAGCTATCCCAGGTCTCCAATGAGTATAATTGAGAAACCTCCAAAGTCTTTGTTATTTTACTAAGGAAATGCTTCACACAATTGATTATTTATCTTATTGAGCATCTTTGGCCCTATAAAACTCATTTCATCTATGAACACATATTGAATGTGTATCATTTCTTCTTAGAAAGTTGTTAATGTTTGTCCCTCTAGTGATATTATGTCTTGCATATGGATATGAAATATTGAATGTATTATCGATGCATTTATGTTAAATGTTGTAATGACAGTTAGAGCAAGAAGAAGTAGGGGAGACTTGATTTTTCCTTGAAGCTTATCTGGGTTGTGTTTTATTATGCTTATCAAGTAAAATTTACCTATTCCTATTGTTCCTTGTATAATCATTCATAGTAGTGTACCTTGTGGATTTTTTTGAGCATGTTGGTGAAATATGTTAAAGGCTATTTGTTGAGTACTTGACAACTAATATGATATGGGTTTGCTACTACACTCAATGTTTACATCTTTTGAAATTGCATGTTATGAATCTATGAATTGTTGTGCAATTATGTGTAGGCTGAGAAGGATATATAAATGATTCCAATTGTGTTTATTATCAAAGTCATAGAGTCTAAGCATGTTAATGTCATATAGATTAGCATTTTTAGATGGGTGTGTATGAGATAAGATTTCCCATTCATGCATTTCCATATGTTGTTGTAGATGTTCTTCATTATCACTTTTAACATTGGTTGTCTTGACATTGTTATTTTATTATGTAGGTATTTGCTCAGTATGCCATGGATTGTAAGAATATTTTATTTGTTCCCAATGCCTAATAATGTCTATCTTATTTAAACCAATGTCCACTGTAATGTTGTGAAATAGTTTGTAAAGTAAGAGTTTTGTCCAATAAAAATCCTCATATAATGGTGATTCAACAATAGGCTTGGAGGATAAATGAGGGAATGTACGAATAATTGATTGATTTGGTTTCTTTCTCCATTGATTAGTTTTCCTCTTACTATTGTAAGACCATGTTCCTGTAGCTTCAATGAGTGGCATTTTATCAAGAAAAGAAGGGCATTTTAGATATGCATCAATGAAATATGGTAGATTATTGTCAGTAAATTCATTTTGAAGAACTCATCTGAAGATTTATTTGCCAATAGATAAGGTAGTGAAGGTTCGACTGTAAACTATTAAAGGTAGCTTTTGCAACATTGAATCACATTTCAAGGTTGAGGATGCAAATCATATAAAACTAATTGACATCAATAACTCCACACACACAATAATTTATGAGGTTATTTAGGATCTATTTTGCTCCTCTTGCTCATGGGATAAGTTTCAAACTCATCCTCCCCCTTCCCTTCCCCTTCTCCATCCATATAATGGTCCCCTAAAGACCTAGTTGCAATGTAATCTTCATGGTTGCTGCTCAAACCCTTTCCACTCTCTCTAGGCAACAACACAGAGTTCACCACATTATTATCCATAATTAAATATTTTTTTGTATTGAGATAACCAAGTGTATTAAACATTAAAATGGGAAATTAGATGAAAAAATGAAGGAAAACCTCACAACAAACAAATTGATTATTGTATTTTTCCATTTTTTATTGTTGCATCTTGTTCATCTATTGCTTACCTTTACTTAGTCTATAATGCATGCCAAGTGAAGCAAATGAAGAGTTATTATGTAAGAAGTTTGACAAAATTTTATGGCATGGCATTTGGGCATAAACCTATTTCGATGGGGCCATTATGATCCTCAGTATAAAGATGTATGGTTCACCTTCCTTTTTTCTATAGTGGGTATCTTACCTTAAAATAGGTTAATTCCCAAATGCCACACCATAAACATCTATTGAGATGCACCAACTAGGCCATGTAGTTAATATGTTTGTGTTATCTTAAAATGCAACCAACATGTGTCTTTTAAAAGAGGATCTCATATTTCTCTATCTTGGCACCTTTGCTACTAAGAGGAAGCCAATCTATTGTAGACATTTTCTAATTCTTTGTGAAAAAAATGTAATACGGGGTTAGGAGTCATGAGTTTTGAGTGTGAAATGACAACCAATTTACACTCTTTCACTTTCAAATACCCACTTTACCAAAATAGAAATTAACATCCTTTTTAGTGTAATTTGCACCTTTGGGGAAACTATTAGTTTTAACCTTTATCACACACCATGTTAACAAAATAAAAAAATTCATTTGGCCTTAAAATCCATTTTATGAAATGAATTTATAATATTACAAAATACTAATGATTTTTTTCTCATCAAATTATTTAATGTACTAATATCATTAGACAAATGACATATTGAAATGGAATATTATAATATCTGAATTTTAATTCAAAAATTTGTTTCCTAAACAAACCCATACTAAAAATACACCAAAACACATCTCCCATGTAAACACAAGTCATCATAGAAGTACATTGTCTTCATGTTTCATGCATCTTACACTTTCATCTGCCATCTTGTAAGACTCCCTTACATGTTGGTCCTCCAAATGTCCCACTTGCATGGCCTACATCTATTTCTACCTCCCTCCTCTCTAGTCTTCTCTACCCTATTTTATTCAAGACATAAAATACTCTATATTCATGTACTTAACCAACAACAATGAAGAGCTAGTTGATTAAATTCTTATTGGTGTTGGTCATGAAACATAAGTGTTTTTAGACTGAGCTTCATATAGAGCATTAGAATCAAGAGTTGTGAGAAGTTGCAGACTGTAGCAGGTATTGAAATATTACCTTCATTGAAATATTTGTAACTTTCAAAGTTGTAATAATCAACATATTCCTCTCTAACAAGGTCATGATTTTCTACATGAACTATTTGATCTAATGGATAAATACAAATACATTTAGATCTTATGATGAATTTAAATTCATGATGTGGTAAAAGTAAAATGTACATTTAAATATGCCACCAATTTTCTTTGATATAAATGACATCTATCATTTAGCATTGTTGTTACATTGACATGTCAATTTATAAATTAACGTAGTCGCATGTGTAGGGATAATATATATGGGACAAGTGCTATCCATATGGCATAATAGAGAAATATGGTTTTATTCCAAATGGTAACATGTTCATCGATGCTAATATTATTATATTATTGTTAATATTATATAGATATATGCTCCCCCATTTTTATAATGCAAGTTGGTTGATGTGACCTTGTTCATAACATCATCAAATCCATGTCATACCCTCAACTGTCTATTACCGTATAATCCTTTGTGTTCTACGATACATTACAATCAATGATCATGACACTTGCATTGCTAAACTATGTCCATTTTAACCAACAAGTATATTTGTAACATTGATGAGGCAATAAAGAACATGCAAGTGGTGAAATATTTCAATGTGCATTGGATGATGATGGTGAGGGGAATCAACAAGGTATTTTAGCTATAATATAATATGCTATTATCAAAAATATGTATCAGATATATTATTTGTTTTATATTTCCAGTGGGTGTACACCTTTTCTTTCTTTTCTAAAACGCTAATATTTATATGGTTTTTCTTAAGCAACATTGTAGGGGTTTCAACTATTTTTCTTTGCTTTCTTAAACAAAAACCTATAAAAGATTTGGTTTTCAAATATAATTTTTACAACATAGGTCCTTTTAGCCTTTATATAATATCCATAGTCCAAATTTCATTATCGCCTTCATAACACAAATCGTTGGACACATCGATGTCACTACCATGAATCATGATGTCGGATTCGATTTTTTTTTTTTAGGGATCCGATGTAGCACACAACGTACCATCATGAAATCGTTGGACACATCGATGTCACTACCATGAATCATGATGTCGGATCCTAAAAAAAACTATTTTTAGGATAAATTATTTGTTTTATATTTCCAGTGGGTTTACACCTTTTCTTTCTTTTTTAAAATGCTAATATTTATATGGTTTTTCTTAAGCAAAATTGTAGGGGTTTCAACTATTTTTCTTTGCTTTCTTAAACAAAAACCTATAAAAGCTTTGGTTTTCAAATATAATTTTTACAACATAGGTCCTTTTAGCTTTTATATAATATCCATAGTCAAAATTTCATTATCGCCTTCATAACACAAATCGTTGGACACATCGATGTCACTACCAGAATCATGATGTCGGGTCCTAATTTTATTTTTTTTAGGATCTGATGTAACACACAACGTACCATCATGAAATCGTTGGACACATCGATGTCACTACCATGAATCATGATGTCAGATCCTAAAAAAAATCTTTTTAGGATAATTATTTGTTTTATATTTCCAGTGGGTGTATACCTTTTCTTTCTTTTTTAAAACACTAACATTTATATGGTTTTTCTTAAGCAACATTGTAGGGGTTTCAACTATTTTTCTTTGCTTTCTTAAACAAAAACCTATAAAAGCTTTGGTTTTCAAATATAATTTTTACAACATAGGTCCTTTTAGCGGGAGGCGGGTCGCGGGTTGGTTTTGTGTTTGGAGGGGTTGAGGTACCCCCTTGAAGGGTTCAGGGGGAATGACCCCCCAATAGGGGGTTTGGGGGCTGCGCGCCTTGATGAGAATTTTTATTAAAATTTCTTTTTTAAATTGTAATTTTGTAGTCAATCTGGCCGATTGATTAAAGGTTTCTAGATTTGATGGTAGATGTTATGTTTAGGTATTTTTTGCCCTTAAATTTATTGATATATGGCTAAGATGTATGATTATGATGAATAATGAAATATTTTACACAAAGAGGAGGCAAAAAAGATAGAGATATGTAATAGGATTTATTACAGGATTTTGTTTCTCCCTTGTATTGCTAAAAATAATATACTTGACATGTTTGGTGGATGTAGCCCATATTGGGTGAACCATGTTAAATCTAGCATTTCTTGTTATGTACATGTTTATATTTATTTTAAAAATGTTTGATTAATTCATTTCATATTTTTTCTTGTATGCAATTTGGGGATAGATCTGGGTTTAATTTGTCCTAACAGGTAGGAAAGAGAATGGTGATTCCCAAAGCCATAGTTGTAGGCTGAGGCCACACCACAAAAAACCAAATATGATACATTCATAGATAGGGATTGAATTACAATGCACCATTATGAATTTGGTGTCCAAAATGGTAATGTTTTCATTGCTATCCATTTTGACAGCTCCAAGGGAGTCACCTCCAAAGATGCTTCTATTATACATGTAGGGCGTGTGGTCCCACCAAGTATGCCATTATGTGAGATAGGAATCCAAAAGGGGAGTTAGTCAAGTATTAATATGATAAACCTCGATAAAAATACACTAATAAATCTAACACCTCAATATTAAACACTCAATGATCAAGGGAATAACGTAAGTAACTAATAATGGAGGACAAAATAATTATTTGTTACCTTCCTTGAGAGTAAAAACTACATGTTGGCCATGAAGGAATGTGCTTGATCATGTGCTTAAAGAGTCTTTGATAATGGTGCTCCTTGCATCATTTCTCCTTATCACCTTTGTAATATTTGACTTGGCTTTGGCAAGATATAACAATCTATCAATAATTTTACATTATAAAACTATAATAAAGATTTGTCTCTCAACAATTGAGCATTATAACATTACATAAAAAATCTCTTTTTAGGACCTTAACACTTCTACTTATAGGTTTTTGATTTAAATCTAACCCAAGTGTAGTTAGATTAGCTTTAACTATAGTTAGGTTTAATTTAACCCTGGTTCAGTTAAGGAGGGTACAAACAACTAATACTTGGGATAGAGATCCTAATTATTAAGCATGGCTCTCATAAGAGATCTTTGGACCTCCAATCCAGTCTTTGTTGACTCACATCTTAATGATTATAACTGCCTTTGGGTAAGTTATTATCTTGACCATTACCTTATTTTTAAAGAGCCTCACTTTGACAAGCCAATCTATGTGGAGTTGCCTATTGACCATTTTCCTTTTATTGAGAAGCCTCACTTTGATGATCCAGTCTTTGTGAAGTCATTATTAGCTAAGCCTATTTATCAAGAGCCCATTGTTAAACCCCAAACAATTACTCATCTAATACCAATCATTCAACATGACATCATTATGGTAACACTAGATGAAGAATCAACATTGAAGTTAGGTTCTATTTTCAATCGATATTATATTTAGCATCAGAAGTAGAATCAATGTCAATTTCAACATTAGATTTTAAGTCTATTGAGTTAGACCCAGACTCAAAATCAGAGTATATTCATGGTTGTTATAACATTTGTTACACATGCCTTGTAGATCAATTTAAATACATTTGTGATCCTTCCATGGTTTTTGAAGATGATCACTTCAACATCGACACAAGTTATCCTAGTATCTTCTATGAGGATTGTGCTACTTCTTACAATTCCATTATTATTTCACTTTCTAGTAAAAACAACCAACCTAGACATTATATTAACATTCCACCTCATATAAGTGTTGATTAGGACTAACAGAATCACACTTTGTTGAAATGCATCCATGGAAGCATATTAGTTTTAGAATATTAGGGGACTAAGACCACATTCATGTAGAAGAATACAAATCTCTTAGTGAAACCTTTCCAAATGTGTTATGGGGCAATCAAAGTCCAAATTGAACATCTTCTTATAAAACCTTGTTTGAGGTGCTAGAAGACAATCAAAGTCAAAATTTAACGTTTCTCAGTGAAACCTTTTTAGAGGTGCTATGGGACAATCAAGATAACTTTATTGGTGAAAACCTCTTCGAAGTGCCAATAGTTGGGCACAATATTTATTCAATGCTTGATGAAGACACTCCATTTTATACCATAATCATATGGTAGTATCTCTCAAGCCCAAATAATAGAAAAAAATAATGGTCCTATTAAGAGCATTTTTAGAAGTATTTGGCCCTGCCACAACCAAAATTATGTCAAATATGGAATCATCAACATTGTGTATGCCTAAAAATCCTGATCTTTATATGTTTCCCAACCATTATACATTCTATTTTGATTCATTTCTCCATTGCCAATTTAGGCCTTTTATCCACCATTTATCCATATTTACCATCCATGGCTGTACTTTCCTTTATAAAGGCTACAAAGACATATTGTCTTGAAGTTTTGAGGAAACAAAATCAATGACCAATTAAGATCATAAAAACATAATTAGAATCCAAGTCAACAATAGATTTTTAACATGTGGGTTAAAAATTTACATAATTAACCATTCTGGTTGAATCATATGTTGATCATGACATGCATCTCCACATTAGCAAGAACAAAAGAATAATTTACATGACATTTATGTTTCCTTTTCCATTTTCCACTCACCTTGCCATTGTTTCATACCTTTCCATGTACCTTGACTTTCCCTTTGGCTTGTGTTACCATCAATTCGTACCTTGCCATAGATTTAAACTATAATGACTTGAGGTCCATTTAGATTATGTAGGATGCACTCAATCTCCAATGAGGTTAACTCAATCACCCTTTTTCATGCTCTCACCATTTTATGATCAATTTAAGTTTGAATGTTCTCTCCATTTTATGAGCATATTTAAGCCATACTATCACAAGTTTGCAAGTTAACCCATTCTATGTCTCGTAATTATTCATTGAGTTGAGATGCCTAAAAAACCCAAAAAAATGTTTTCCTTCAACATTAGGCCATCTAGATTATATTCGTGCCACTCAAGATGTATATCTTCTAGTCAACTGGTATAACTAAAGCATTCTCATGATTTTTTTTATGACCATTTCTATTTGCCTATTCCATTTTTTGATAGTATTTCATCCCATTTTTAGAAGAACTACATTCAGCCTGGAGTTTACATTGGACCTTGTGTCCATGGGACTATGTAGGATGGCTCTAATTTCCTTGTGCATTTGGAGTCAACTCAGCCAGTTTTGATGATTGATTTTATTCACCATTCTCTTGGATTATTCCTTCCTCTAGGTTTGTCTCCAAAATGATCTCACTATTTTATAAGTCACTTTTATGTGTAATATACATTTGTAATTGATGCACCACTTCACCCTTGGTTTGCTTCACACACTCACCATTTTTCAGTCTTATTCTCATTCTGTACCTTAGATGTAATAAGCATTATGAATAAATTTCATGTGTGAGCACTTATTTATTGTCTTTTACTGTGGTTTTAACCTAAACCATGCTCTTACACTTATATAATTTGTTTGTGTTGACATTTTTATAATTGTGAGCATCATCCCCCTCTTTTTTTATGCACCTATCATTTTGTGAGACCATTTCCATTTTACTTAAAAGTCAATCATGTTTTCTCAGCATCATTTTCTTCTATCCCATATCCTATAAGAACTACATTTGGCTTGAAGTTCACTTTTGATATCATGTCCATGAAATTATGTAGCAGTCTTCACTTGCCAATTATTCATGTGTTATTTTGCTTGTGTCATTTCTACCTAGCTTATGGGTCAACCTATCTCTAGGAATAACACCTCTATTACACATGTATAAACACTTTGTATTCTATTTTAAATAAGATTGTTATTAACCATTGTTTGTGTATAGTTTTTTATAAAGCTTAGTTTATTTGTTTTTATGTATTTATAAAAGTTTTTTATTGTAATTTTATTTTCTTTGAAGTGTTTAAGTATTTAGATTACTTTGTTTTATTTGTAAAAGGTCTTGTTTGTTTGTTTTTTTAATCTATTTTTTTAGTTTTGTATGTTTTGTTTGTTTATTTAGTTGTGTTTTTCAATTAAGTCTTGTTTTTCTTATCTTATTTATTTATTTTTGTTTGTTAGTGTTTTGTTTCACCTTTTTGTTTCTCATTTGCCATTGGATTCATACACTTTATTTATACTTGCATCTTACTTGCCCATATATTATACTTAAGTTGTGAATTAGTGTATTTTCCTACCCTTTGTTTATTGTAATATATCAACTTGGGTATTATTTATTCTTATCTTACGCCTAATTAAATTTTAATTTATTTTAAATTGGTTTTTCCATGCTTTGAATAAAAATTGTTATTATATTTGCCTATAACTATGATACATAATATCACAAGCTATAGTAAAATCTAGGCTAAGGGATCAATTTGAAAATGCAGTGGGTAGTACTTCTCCTTCTTCACACCTAATAAATCCTAGACCTACCCAAACACTACCCAAATGTAAAGTAATTAAATCAAAATTGAATAGTAATCACTTCTAGTTAGGATGTGCATCTCCATACTGTTAGGTAGCCCAAATTCATGCATATACTCTATGTCATCTTATTTTTAATTTATAAGTATGGATTCCATATGCAATCCTCCTTTCCTAATTCTCCATACTATAGAAATTCATGTGGATCTTCTTGATCATATCTACCCTACAGGGGTAAAGCCAAATTATACCATGTTGCTAGTCACCTTACTTGGGCATTTTCACTATGTTGATGATTATAACCACCTTTGGGAAAATAATTATTTTCACTTTCATCTTCCATATTGGGTAACTTCTCTATGCCAATGATTGTAATTGCCTTTGGAAAAAACATTATTTTTGCACATTTGCCCTATTGGGGTACCTCATTATGCCACTTATTATAACCACCTTTGAGAAAATTAATATTTCCAACCCCATTTCCCATAGATCACATCATTTTCGTATCTTCAAAGGAATGTTGGATGATTATATTTTTTTGTATGATCCCTTGAGGGGGAATGTAGCACTTATCCATTGCCTTTTGGGCCATTAGCCAATGCATTAATAAATTTTTCATTATTTGAGAAGTTGTTATTGTGCTAGTGTCTTGTAATTCCTTCTCAAATAGAGCAAATTATAGACACCCCATTTTAGTCACAACTATGTTCCAACTAGGCTTCAGGTTGATTTCTAGCAAATAGTGAAAACTAAGCCTACAAATCACTAAATGTTCCAATTTTGTCTGCACATCTGATGTTAGTAATAAAAATCATGTTGAGGCATAATTATTTTAGGTATCATCCTATGCATAAAAGTAACCTCTCATGGATTCATTTCCAATCAAGTTGTGACCTAACAAATTGACATATTGGGCCTTTGAATGCATTAAGCAAGGCACTTAAATAATTCCTAAAATGCAAAAATGCTAAGTAGAGTGAATTAACTAAGAAAATCAAATTCAATGCTTGAGTGAAATTTCCATGTGCAATAAGTGAATATTAATTTTATAAAAAATAAATTCTAATTAAATTTAGGTCATGATGATGTCATCATCCTTAAAGTCAAGGAATTGAAACTATCTCCATTAAAGCTTTAAATTTAGAAATGGAGAACCATGCTTAATAAATACAATCCTTATCTAAAATATTAATTATTTGTCCACTCTTTGACTCAAATAGGGTTAAAATAAACCTAATCATAATTAAAGTTACCTAACTAAGGTTAGAGTTAAATAGAAAACTTATAAATATAAGTGACAAGGTCCTTATAAAGAGTGTTTTTTTGTATAATGCTATAATGTTCAATTTTTGAGACACAAAGCTTTATTTTAATGTTATAATGCAAAATTATTGATAGATTATTATATCTTTCCAAAGCTAACCCAAACATTGCTGAGGTGACAAGGAGAAATGATACAAGGAGAACCATTGTCAAAGACTCTTTAAGCCCATGACCAAGCACATTTATGCATGGCTAACATGCAACTCTTGCTCTCAAAGAAGGTAAAGAATACTTGTTTTATCTTCCATTGTTAGTTACTTGTATTCTTATCTTGCTCCTTGAGTGTCCAAGATTGAGGCGTTAGATATTTTAGTGTATTTTTATTAAGGTTTATCATAATAACACTTGGCTAACTCCCCTCTTTGATTCCTAAAATACAAAAATGCTAAGCAAAATGAATTCAATTTATGATTTTGGGTAGTTCTAAATTCAAAGGCTAAGCATAGAAAATTTAGATAAAAAATAAGAAACAAAGGTATAGAATGAATGCTTTTCTCTCCAAGGAGGTCCATATATTCTTCCATTATACATGTGAGGTGTATGGTCCCACTAGACATGTTATTATGTGAGATAGGAATCCAAGAGGGGAATTAGTCAAGGGTTAGTATGATAAATTTGAATTAAAATATACTAAGAAATCTAACACCTCAAGATTAAATATTCAAGGAGTAAGAAAACAATGTAAGTAGCTAATAACAGAAGATAAAACAAGTATTTTTTTACCTTCCTTTGACTACAAAATTGCAAATTTATCCAAGGCTTCATCCATCACCTTTTGGGCCATTAGCCAAGACATTAATGTCTTTTTAAATATTCTAGAATACTTTATTTTGCCTATGTCTTGCAATGAATTTCCAAATAGGGAAAAATAATAGACACCCGATTTTGCCCATAATTGTGGTCCAACCAAACTTTAGGTTGATTTCTACCAAATAGTGTAAACTAAGCCTAAGAATCATTGAATATCCCAATTTCATTTGCACATTAGACATTAGTACCCAAAATGGTGTTGAGGCATCTATGTCTGGGGTATTATCATGTACACAATAGTAACTTATCATGAATTCATTTCCAGTCAAGTTGTGACCTAGAAAATTGATAGATTAACCATTTGACCCATTAAACAAGGTACTTAAACAATTCCTAAAATGCAAAAATGTTAAGCATAATGAATTAACTAAGAAAATAAAATTAAATGCTTAAGTGAAATTTCCATGTGAAATTAGCGAATCTAAAATTTTTAAAAATGGAAATTTCAATAAAATTGATGTCATGATGATGTCATCATATTCAAAGTCAAGGAGTTAAGAATATCTCCATTAAAACCTTAAATTAAAAAATAGATATCCATGTTTAATAAATGAGACCTCTATCCCAAATATTAATTACTTATCCCCTCCTTAAATAAACCAAGGTGAAACTAAAACTAAATCCAATTAATGTTAACCTAACCTCACTTGTGTTAGAGGTAAATAGAAAACCTATAAATAGAAGTGCCAAGGTCCTTCTAAAGAGAGATTTATTGTGTAATGTTATAATGTTCAACTGTTGAGAGACAAAAATTTCTTATAATGTTATAATGCAAATTTATTGATAGATTGTTATATCTTTCCAAATCCAATCGAAACATTTCCAAGGTGACAAGGATAAATGATGCAAGGAACACCATTGTCAAAGACTCTTTAAGCACACGACTAAGCACATTCTTCCATGGTCAACATGCAACTCTTTCTCTCAAACAAGGTAAATAATACTTGTTTTATCTTCCACTATTAGTTACTTGCATTGTTATCTTACTCCTTTAATGTCTAGATTGAGGTGTTAGATTTATTAGTGTATTTTTATTGATGTTTATCATACTAACACTTGACTAACTCCCCTCTTGGATTCTTATCTCACATAATGGTACACCTGGTGGGACCATGTAGCCTACATGAATAATTTGAGCATATTTGGATGTCCTTGGAACCAAGAAGCATTCATTTTATACCTTGATTTCATCTTTTTATATAACTTTTCTGTGTTTGGCTTTTGATTGTGGACTACAAATTTGTTCTTGTGAAATTGTGAATTCAATGAGACAAACTATGAAATTATTAATAAAAATTATGAAATCATCATGGCGAACCAAAAAATCACATCTAATTAAACCTGAATCTAGGAAACTGTGAACTTGATAGAGAAAGAATTTTCAAAATCATCAAGGCAAACTGTGAATTTATCTTATATAAACCATAACATTTTCCTTTATTTTTTGGTTGATTGAAAAATTATTTAAAAGTTATGAAATCATCTTTTTCATTTGTGAACTTGTTCCTTGTAGTAGAGAAATCATATTTTTTAGTAGAAAATTTATCTTTTCAAGTTGTGAATTTATGATTTTGAGTTGTGAAATAATTTTTTAAACCATGAAATCACTATCAAATGGTGAAATTACAACTCTCTATTTTTCTATGTTTTCTACAGGTTTTTCCCATAGTTTCAGAATCAATGAGGGAGGATGCAAAATAATTTAGAAACTATGAAATCCCTCTCTATAAGTCTATGGTACATTTTGGTTTTTTGAGTTTTTTATGCTTGAATAATTTTATAGTTCATAGTTTACTGTGTAACTAAAAAAGTGGTCTAGAGAGATAACTTTTATGTTTTAATGATCTAACTTTCAAGATTTCACCTTGGACTAATAAAAAATTAATCCATTAAATTTTTTTGTATAGAATTGAGCCAAGAAGGAGGAAGCTTAAGTTCTTTTTTTTTAAATCCTTTTTGCAAAATCAAAATTCACAACAAAGCTTGAAATTCATGCACATTTGGTTAAGGTGATTAAAACCACTTAACAATTTGTCTTTAAGAATTTACATGTTTATTTTAAATGTTCAAACAATGTAAAGGGGTCAAAATTACAAACATATTTCAAGTTGGAATTATTAAAAAAAACTTACATTTTAGTTAGAACTCTTAAGGGATTTTTAAGTTCTTGTTTGTTCTTTAGATAGTTTCAAAATTGCATAGATTAAATTATGTGTTTATATCAAATAGAAACTATAGTGTGTATGCTCTCCCCTATCCCCTTTAGGGAACTTAGGTGACCAAAAGTGCTTATTTCAATTCCATTATTTTTTAAAATCCTATCGAAAATAATGTCGCATATGCTCTCTCCAAGCTCTAAGTGACTTGGGTAACTCAAAAATGAACTCTAAAGTAATTCCATTTTTATTTATTTTCTTTCTTGAATTTGGCTTGTGGGTGGGAGTTAATTCACTCTTTAAAATTTATTTATGGGTATGTTGACTTGGGGTTTCATTTCCTATCATCACACTAACCCCACTCCATGGTGGACTATTGAAATCAGGGCACATATTACTGGGATTGGTAGAGGGATAAATGGCTAGCCTCTTTGGTGCTAACAAAAACCTAGAAGGTCTTGCTAAACATCAGACTCTACTAAGTGGTACATGGATGGATTCACTATGAAAAAGAATAAACCCTTGCATATTAAGTTATCAAGTATGAACCCAATTAATGTGATTGTACCCTTGTGTTAGCCACATTTGGGACCATCTAGTGCATTTGAAACTTATAAATTTTTAGTCAACCCCACTTACCATTGCATTTTATACCAAATATCAAGTGTTCCTCACTCTAAGTTCATACCATATACCAAGGATTGACAGATATAGGGGGTATAAAAACTCTTACCTACACATGTTATTTTATTTTTGGATTAACACTTAATTTTTCACAAGCATTGGTATATCGATGGAAACTTTGGTAGAACCTATGCACATCCATGTCAATTTTAGGGATAGGATGAGCCATTGGTGGTGTTTCTATTTTCTTTAATTTACATATGTGTTTTGAGACTAAAAATATTTGTTTGTCAAAATTCAAAATGAGTCATAAACGTCATGTTGTTTTTACACCACTTTAGCCTTAGAGATGTTATTATGCCTATCTTGTGTCACACTTTTGCCTTAGTTTTTAATCCCAAAAAATGTGTGTAGCTTGTTTTAAAAAGGTGTCATTACGCTACCCATTTCATCTCAAAAATATTTACCTTAGATTTTTTAATCTAAAACCATTATCATGCCATTTTGTTAAGGGAGTGTTATTATGATGCTCGTGTCATTTTAAAAAACTCTACCATTGTTTCAAACTAAGTTCAAAATGATGTGTGTCTTTGGTTTAAATTGGTGTCATTATACTTTCCATGTTGGCCTAGGATGTTCTCCATTTAAAAAATCTAATTATTTTAAACCAAGTTTAAAATTTGTCTTGAGATGTTTAGATTCAAAATTGATTGGTATACACTTAGGTATTACTTAATTTTAGGTTGGGTGTTTACCTCTTACCTTTAGGTTGTGTAACTTGGACTAATTCCTTACTTGATTTAAACAATCTTTACCTATAAGTGGTTTAGTTTCATGTTCCTTGAGGCAATTTGTTGCCTTAAACTAAGGTCAAAACTAAATAAGTATAAATTTAAGCATGGTTAGTTTACATTGGAACCTTGTTTATCACTTGGACTTAAATGATTTACTCATTTCTCTTATTTTAACTACTTGAGATTGACTTTCCCAATTAGTTTTAGACCTAGATTAGATTTTTTCAAAACACTTTGCCAAGACCAAGACTTAAATTTGCCTTTCATTTGACCATTTATGTGAAGACTTTAGAGTATTGGAGATATTCAAGACTAAATTTAAATTGATATTTTTTAATAAGAGATTCATTCCAAACCAAGTTTAAACATTTACATTGATATACTAAGTTTTTCATCTATACCAAGTTTCAATATGCTTACAAGTATTGACCAATATTTTTAGACCACATTTCAAGTATTGTGTGAATTTTAGACCTTTATTTTTCACAAGACCTACTCATAAATTTGAGCATGCCTCGATCAAGTTTATTTTCAAGTACCTAGCTCATGTTTATTTTTAAGACTAATTTCACTTTGCCTAAATCAATGCCAAGTTCCATGGACTACATTCAAGATTATTTTCCTAGACCAAGACCACCCACTTTATGATAATTACCATGACCATCCATGTCAATTACCATATGTTGAGATCATCCTTATTTGGGCCAATTAAAGTACCAAGTTTTTCCTTTCATGATAATAGCACTTGATCCACTACCTATAATAATAATCCTCCTTTTCCATACATTAGTAACCAAGCTCTACAGTGTAGAGTAAAAACTTCTACATTTTTATTTTTTAAAGTTTCAGTTGTGCGCTTCAAGTTTTGTCCCTACGTGTTTTGGTTTCGAGGAAGTGAAGTTTTTTTTGACAAAGAGCGCAGGTGTGAGTTTCTTTTTGCCTAAATTTTGTCTAAGTATCAAAGTCGCACAGAAGCTACCAAGTGTCATCGGCTGAGACACATTTTATGATTTCTATAAGTTGCTCAGAACATGCCACGTGTCCCATGGAGTGCGACAAGTGTTGGCATCTGCGTTTCAAATTTCTTATGAGTTTCAAAAGCTTATTTCTATAAGCTTCTCTCAGGGTCAAGTGGAAGGTGCCAAGTGGAAATTGCGGAAGGTTTCAATATGTTTTTCTAAAAACAATGGAAGCTGCCATGTGCCCCTAGCTAAAAGCAATGGAAGCCACCAAGTGTTGACATCTATAGTTTCTTCATTTTGTTTCATTGATTGAGTAAAGATTGTGGTGGGCCCCAGGTTTTGTTTCTAAAGTAAGTGGAATCTGCCAAGTGTCATCATCCATGTGAATCTGAAATGAGTCTCAAATGTTTTTGTAGTATAGCTAAAGCTCAGCGGAGAGCACCATATGTCACCTTTCACAAGATTTTCAAAAATTGTCTAAAAGCTTCTAAAGAAAGTGGAGACCGCCATATGTCCATTGTTAAAATTACGCAGAAAGTGCCACTTGTCCTCATTCCCTTTTTGAATTTGCTCAGGCAAGAAGTGTTGTGGGTCCCATTTTCTGTAAATTGTTAAATTTTTGAAGCACTGGACTATGACAGATGTCAAAGATAGAACAACCCGATACAAGGACAGTAAAGAGTATAAGTTACGTAGAAAGTTCTGTGTGTCTTTTATAAGTGCCACGAAAGTCGCCAAGTGTCATTTTTTGGTGCCTATTAAATAATGAGAAGATTTTCAAGTAGAGTAAGTGAAGCACGTCAAGTGTCCTCACCTATTTCATAGTGGGAAAGTGTCACGTGTATCTATTTAAGCCAATGAACTTGTAGGAAGATTGAATGTTTTATATCCAAGAAATATCTTCTATTAGACACTTCCAGTTCAGTTAGTTTTCAGTTAGACCATTGGTTTGGGAATGTCTGGGCAATCTAGAGCTAGTTTGATGCTATAAATATGGGTGCAGGGATCATCAAAAATCATCATCAGAAGATAGAGAGAATTTTCTGCAAGAGATTGTTATCATGAAGTTTTAGACTTTATTGCTATGGCCAGTAATATCATTTGCCTTTGTTTTATTTTCTTGATTTAAAATGTTTGTATAACTGTGCATGTTTTTGTGCCTTTTATGTAACTGGAAAATTAATAAGAAGACTGAGTTTTGTGCCTTTGTTGATATTTTTTGTGTTACTACAAAATAGTCTAAGTTTTGAGCCTTTGATTCTATTATTTTCATCTTTTACATTGATCATACCTAGTTTGCTCTTTAATGTAATTGAATCCTAAATATAGCTTCACTATGCTTAGTATTGATCATCAAAAGATAGAGAGAATTTTTTGCAAGAGATTGTTATCAAGAATTTTTAGACTTTATTGCTGTGGTTAGTAATATCATTTGCCTTTGTTCTATTTTCTTGATTTAGAAAGTTTGTATAACTGTGCATGTTTCTGTGCCTTTTATGTAACTAGAAAATTAATAGGAAGACTGAGTTCTATGCCTTTGTTGATATTTTTTGTGTTACTACAAAATAATATAAGTTGTGAGCCTTTGATTCTATTGTTTTCATCTTTTACATTGATCATGCCTAGTTTGCTCTTTAATGTAATTGAATTCTAAATATAACTTCACTGTGCTTAGTATTGAGGATCAAATTAAATTCAGGTGCATCACCATTTTATTTCATTGCATATATGTTTCTATTTAATTTCTATCCTTTTTCCCACAATACTTTTGAGATAAATAAGAGCCAGCTTCTTTAAAATTTGGAGGTCATTTTAAGTTGCAAGTCCCACATTCCTAAAACTTCCCATCATTGGTGTTGACAATAGTGCAATTTTAAGCATCAATAGTTTTTGGCATGCCTAGTGGGACCACACTTTCTTGAAGTTTCTTTCAAGATTGTATGAATGAGAGAACTACAAGGAGTCAGAGCTGTGGATCAATAACAAGATCTCAATCTACTGTGAACCTAGGTATTCTTTTACCACCATTAATAACTAGTCCTAGAAGAAGGGTCAATCAATTTATAACAATACCAAGAGAAAATATGGGAGCACCTATAACCCTAAAGAATTATGCAAGTTGGAACACTCGCAATCCTTTGATTCTCCCAATACCACTAGCCACTTGGGATCCTATTCCAGTAAATGCCTTGAAAGCTCTACCCAAATTCAGTGGGCAAGATTTCAAAACCCCTGAAGAGCATCTTCAAGATGTGTCTGATGTCTGTGCTATACATGTGGTCACATAGCAGAATGTGGCTATAAGATTGTTAGCAACTTCTTTTAAAGGGAAGGCTCTGGAATGGTATAGATCTTTGACCCCAAATACAATATCTACATGGGATCAACTTGGAGATCTTTTCTTTGAAAGATTTGAAGAAAAGGGTGATAAATATTCTTTTTTGCAATAATTGATTACTATCAAAAGGGCACCACAAGAAGCAATGACTGACTTCAATTCAAGATTTCAAAAGACTTGGGAAAGAATTCCTACTACAACAAGACCATTACTAGGTATGGATATAGTATTTTATCTTAAATATTTAAATTCAGATATATCAGTAATGATTCAGTCAGTTAGAGGTCAGACTCTACCAAAAGCTTATGACTATGCAGTCAGAGCTAAAAATAATTTAATAGATGCTGGAAAGTTGCCCCCAAGGCCTCCCATGCCCATGTTTCTAGATATTACCTTACCTTTGCCTCAATAAACCCCTAATCCTATAGCCCCACATGTGTCTATGTATACATATCCTCAACAACCTACTAAAGAACTTATCCCTGTCTAGTCATCTGAGATGGGTGATATCAAAAATATCTTAAGGACATTTTCTATCGAGTTAATTAGCATAAAAAGACAAAAAAATCCTTATCCTAGACCCAAATATCAAGGCTACTAAGGAAATATATTTCCACCATAGCCAAACCAGTATCAGGGTCCTCAAAGGCAAACTAACCCTCAGCCAGCAAACCAATTAGTTGCAGTCCCTACACCCTCACAAACTATTCCCCCTAATTCAAATAGGGAGATTGTTCAAGGGTAGAATAATTATGCAGATGGAACTAATGCCTGGTTTTTCCCTTGTAATAATGCTCATATGCCTAGAGATTGTCCAATGGGTAATCTACAACAAAAGGTAGCAGAGCAAAGAAGAATGGATGGACAATTTGCAAGTACTTCTAACACTCAAGCCTACTAGTCCCCTGGTATGCAAAATTTAGTCTTGATGGCTCAAATGCAAGGGATGTCCTTATAACAAGAAGAAGAAATTACCCCTAAACACATTTTGTTTTCATGGGTTGAAGATGAAAATTTGGTATTCTTGAATGAAGCTTCTACTTCTAAGAAACCAGTGGTGCAATCAGACTACTATACCAGATCAAAGAGAAGAATGATGGAACAGCCTGAAGTTGCAAATAATGAAGTTATGGAGAATCCTCCATTTCAAGGTCATCAAAACATAGCTATTAGACAAGAAGTGCCTCAGCTAGTACAGAACCAAGTGATTCCTAGACAAGTTCAAGAAAAAGCAAGGTGCCCTTATTTTCCAAGAACCCAAACATTAGGACCGATGAATGTGGTGGATCAACTGAAGAGGACTCCAGCAAAAGTGTTAATATGGGACAATTAGCTATTATTGAGTAAAATACACTATTACAAGAAGCTCTGTAAGGTCAATAAATGCCTAAATATATTAGTACCAAAGAAGGACCTGCTGATAAAGAAAAGTTCAAAGATACGATTCCTCTGTAGACAATAGCTCTTTTGAAAAATGCACCAGCGGTAAGCAAATCCAAACCAGAGCCTTTCTATTTGACTTTGATAGTTGGAAAGAAATTGTTTCATAATGTAATGATATACTTAGGGGCCATTACTATAGTAATGCCTAAGCAAATAGCAGATGCTTTAAAAATAAAGTATGAACCGCTTACTAAAGGAGTTATGTAGCTGGATGGGAAATCAGTGCAAATAATAGGGAAAATTAAAAAAATCCAATTACAATTATATACTTACCCTAATATAATTGTCAATCAAGATGTGGTAGTCATAGATATACCCCCTATATTTGGCCTATGTTTATCCAGAGATTTCACAGCCAAGATAAGAGGATATATGTCACTTGATTGGTCTCACCTCATTCTAAAAACCAAATATGGTTCAAAGATGAAAATAATATTTGAGTCACCATCTAAGCATCACATGACCAATGAACCAACCCCAAAATTAGATTCAACTCATGCTATGTTGAATAAGGAAGAAAGGGTCTCTGTAGAAGAGTTAGGTGACTGGACTGAACATGACCAAGAAGAGGAAAATAACTAGTTGTTAGCTATGATGCAAAGTGACCCATATGGAAATTATGACTCTACTAGTTTGGTCACTTATGTCATATTTGATGAAGACCATGAAATCCCAAATGTTTTAAGTAAATAAATGCCAAAGACTCAAGAATCTAAAAAAGACTCAGAAAGTTGGACCTTAAATTTGGATGGGGCTAAAAGTAATAATAATGCTGAATATGAATCCTTAGTACATGGGCTCATGTTAGCCAAGAAAAATGGAGATTTCATGAGTGCAGATGAGAAGGAGGTCACTATAGGTACACCCTTTGATGAACAAGAGGACAAGTCACAAGCTTTTGCCTTTATCTCTGATGAGGAAGAGATAATTTCTAACCCTTTTCTCACTTTGCAAGACGTCATGGAGGATCATGGACACTTCCTTGATCATGTTTTGAATGACTTGTTTGAAGTCATTGGGGTAGGTTACACTATTCTTCCAGGAGGCTGTAAGCTGGCTAGGGATGGAGAAGGCAGCATTAAGACTCAAATAAATATGCAAAATTGTTGCAAGCTTTCAGGCTTATCCTTTCAAGAGGTTGGTAAATCTGAAGATGATATTTTTGAAGTCATCAAGGAGGATGATCATGCAATGGAACCTGAGCATGGGGCAGAAGGAGATAAGCCAAACAATGATGTATATCAAAGGGATTATGGTGATGATCCAACAACCATTGATTTATTGATGAGACACACCAGCATGAAGAACCAACATTTGACAAGCTTCCAAGAATAAAAAGAGTACGTATATGTTGGAAGCATGTTTGACTCTGATCCACTCGAATGCAGGCCAATCAAGGTGGCAAGAAAGAAGAGCAAGTCACCAGAACTCCATCCCATTTAGCCACTTGTTTGGCACCATAAGTCTCCTTGCCATGAAGGAGACTTTAGACATTTTCCCTTTAATCTAGGAGGAAGGCAAATATACCTAAAACATTTCAGTTAGCCTGTGTCTTTAATGTATTATAGTTAGATAGTTTCCCTTTCCTTGTTGCTTTATTTTCCCACTCTTTCTTTTGATAAGTGTTCTTTGAACACGTGGCCGAGGCTTAGAGCCTTTTTCAAAATTTTCAAAACTCTCAATACATTAAATCTCTCTCAAATCTCCAACATTCCCCAAAGTACCTTACGCAGCCATTTCATGACGTGTCTAACTCGTTGTCCCATGCAAATTCAATAAGATTTGCTAATGGTTATCAGGTTTTAATGCCATTCTACAGACTTGATGGGTCATTAAATACCCCATAACAAGAGTTAAAGCTTAACAGTGTCTCAAACATTCCTGCGTCTACTAGAAAATCCTTGTTTCTTGCATTTTTAGTTCATAGCAAACTGACTTAGTGAAAGTGCCTTCCTTATTGCAAATCTCCATACCTATTACCACAGTTCACTATTTCCATGTATAGATATAGATATGGAGGGAGCATAGTCTTTGCAACAAGGGTCTGGGATTTGTGAATCCATTGATAAGTTTCTCATAAGCAAATCATATGCTTTGGCTCCTGCACAACCCTTAAAGACCTATCCACGTACTAGAGTCCCTAAAATTGGTTATGAAAATGACCCAACAAGGGTGAAGGATTTTGCAGATGGAATCATGGACCCAATCCTTCAAAACCCTAGAAAAAATCTAAGAGAAGGGGCACATCAAAGATGTATTCAGAGGGCCAAGGATAGACAATACAAAACATTTGCAATGAGGATATGGACTTCCCAACTGGCACAATTCATTGTCCCAGGTGTACATCCGTGCCCTGACTTGGTTGAAATATGCTCCAAATTTTTTCATGCACCCTCAAATACCATACAATAGGGTCCATTCATGGTGTAAATTACACCAAAGGCCATCAGGGACATGTTGGCCCTGTATCATGACAAGACAGCCACATTTCCCACCATTACCAAAATGTAGAAAATGTGGGCAAACGTAAATAATCAATTGAGGTTTTTGAGATTAGAGTTGCAATTAGGGGAAGATGATACCACTGTGCCAATACTACCAACAACAAGAGCACAAGTTACACAAGCCAATCAAGAGGCAATTTCCATGATGGCATTCATTTTTGGAATGAAAGAAGATATAACTATCTATGAAGAGCAAATGGCTATTCTATTCAGATTGAAAACTGTTGACAAGTCTCAGGAATATTGGCTAGATTTCTCTGAGTAGATTGCATATTCAATGGTTGAACAACTCACCCAGTTCAAATCTAAAGGGAGTTTTAGGTATTCTTCTTATTTGTTTCACCTTATGTTGTATCAAAACTCTGGCATCTTTTCCCAATACATGCATCTAAATATGTATGACCCAAGCTTCGGTCTACATAGTACCATTCCTGTGTCTGCATGGACACATATCTTGTCTAAAACCAGTGACCCATATGAATTTTGGGAACTTTTTGTTGCCCCTACTTTTTGTCATCTAAGCCCAGAGCTGGTTGAAAATAGATTGACTCCAAGTGTCTCAGGCCTTATGACAAATTGCACTATTCCTTGTGATTACTTTTTTGGATCCCATCATACTATTATTAGAGTCCATGGTTTTAGTGGAGAACCAGTGTTGCTACCTAAGATTTTGACCCTTAGGTTAGCATTCTTAGAGGTCACCAAGCAAGTGTCTGTGGTGGATAATGAATATAGCACTGGGAAGAAAAAGAAGAAAATGTATGATGTTCCATGGGTAACGAACAACATGGCCCTAGAGGCCATAGATGTTGAGCACGTGTTGCTGAGAAAGTTAGCTTTCCTAGGATTCTTTCTAATTGAAGATAAATGGGGATATGACCCAAGTAGTTTCATAACCACATGGGTCAAGAATAGCAAGGTCACTGTTAGAATTGTGCATGAGGACCGTCCCTTTTGGGAAAATAGAAGAAACCCTCAAAAAGATATTCTTGATTTATATGTAGAATTGACAGATTTGCCTTTAGAGGAGGCCAGGCCATGTGAAACCTTTTATGATAAGAAAAAGGAATTTGACCCTAAAATCAGAATGACTTCTATTTTAAGAAGGGCATTGAAGAACAAAGACTGGAAACTTGAGAAAATAAAATCCTATTAGAAGTATAGGCAAGAGATTTGTGAGACTACTCACTCTTTTGGTAATGTAGATTCAAATGAGAAATGTGAAGAAATCTAGGATGAATGTCATCTATCTCCTATCTCTAGCCCTAATACAAGCAATTTTTAGACACAGGGTGGAGAGTCAGAAGCTAGAGCAGAATCCAATCATATAGGCCAGGTTCTAGGACAAACCTCATCCATAGTCACTATAACTGTCTAGCCCCAACCTCTCAATGCTATTGAAAAACAAAAGAGTGTGGTATCCTCACCACATAAAGCTTCTCCATCAGTGTTAGCCTTTTGGGTTCCCAGTTCTGTACATTCACCACTAGCAGCAGTGATAAATGTTGAAGAGAAGGAAGCATAGCTAGAAGAAGAAACACCAAGGAAACATAAGAGGCTGAGGTTTTAGCTTGATTCAGAGGAGGAGGTAGAACCCTCATAGCCCCAAACACTGAGTACATCGGTTGCTCCTCAAGTATGTGTTGTTTCTCTTTCTTCTTCTCAGTCTCTCTCTTCTTCTATAGGGGTGACAATCCCATCTGGCCAAATAATATCCCATGCCACCTCTGCTGTACCCATTTCTCATTTTGCCCCACCTATTCATACTCAGGCCATATCATTGCCTCTTTTTTCCCCCTCTATCCCAAAGAGAGTACCTCCTTAGATTTCCCCTAGCCAACATTTGGATATTCCCTATGGCTTGCCACAGGGTTATCCTTTTGCGGGTGGGCACATTGCCTCTCTTTCTACCTTCCAAACTCAAGCAGACACTGCTAAGAAGGCTAGGGAAGCTAGGATGGAGAAAAAGAGGATGAAAGATTATAAAGCCCTGGCTACACCACATATGAGGTCACAATTTGACCCAATCTAGCAGTAATTAATGGTGACCCATTTATCACCTAATGTAGTCAAGCCCAATGAGTATATGCAGCCTAAAGATTATACAATGAATGCAGTGGCTATGGATATGTCACTTTTTAATCCACAAGATAGGGTTGAGCTACTAAATGAATCCACTTATACAGTATCAAATGATTATTTAAAAGTATCAAAGAAGCTATATAAGATATAGGCTGATTTAGCTAAGGAGAAAGCAAACTATAGTAGTCTGACTATAGAGATCAAAACCAAGAATAATGAAATAGAGAATCTTAATAAACAGTTGCAAGATACCATTTCTTTTCAGACTCACCAGGCTATTCAGGCCCAAAATGATTCTTTGAAAGAGGATCTGATATAGGAGAAGGCTACAGTGACAGCCCTAAGGAGGGAAAAGGTAACATTACAAGAAAAATGTGAGGAAAGCCTGCAACAGGTCACTCAACTTCAATAAAAGCTACTGAATGAGCAGAACAATACCATTACCATACAAGCCCAACTTCAATTTGAGCAAAAAATAACATAACAATTGACACTTGAGTTGGCTAATAGGCCAAAGAGTGTAGGGGTTTTGAATCTAATTAAGGATCTTTATGTATCAATATGGAAAAGAATATTTGAGAATATTATTTAGCTCAAACCCTCTCTAACCTTTTTGCTAAATGCACAAAAATTGTGTGAAAAAGTGGAGACTTCAGTTGAAGCCACTCTATCCACTATCTCTTTGAGATTTTTTGATTCTCAAATGTTGCTGCAAAAGCTATATGATGTAATTGATGAAACGTTATCAGCAGTAGGGATTGGTGACAGAATGATTACTGCTAAAAGGGTGAACAAAGTTCTTAGTTGTAAATCCACAACAATCAAATGAGAAGAGCTTATAGATGTGGTGAAAGAGGGAATCAAAGACATGAAGCAACATATTGAAGATCTAGTGAAATTAGAACTTCCCTCCCCTTTTCCTGATAGCAACACTATGTTGATGGTTGATGAGATTAAAATTTTGTTGTTAGCCAGGAAAAATGATCAGTCAATTTTCCAAGGTTTAACGAATGACTCATCATTGCCAAAAGTGGAAGCTATTTTGATTCCCATGTCCCAGCTTGAATTCCAATTGAAGGCTATAGTTCATATTTTGTATATTTTTTTACACAAGGATATCATTAACCTTGATCTAGCCTTCCACAAATTGCAAACTAAGCAGGGATTATCTGATGCTGAGTGGTCTGCTTATCAGACGGCCTTACTGAAGTTGTAATTTTTTCCACATTTGATCATGCAGGAGATTGTGGATTCTTCTTTTTGAGTAGGCTCAAAAGTCCTCAGGGTCGCCAATAACTGTAGAGTAAAAAAATATACATTTTTATTTATTAAAGTTTTAGTTGTGTGCTTCAAGTTTTGTCCCTGCACGTTTCAGTTTTGAGGCAGTGAAGTTATTTTTGACATAGAGCACGGGTGCGAGTTTCTTTTTGCCTAAATTTTGTCTAAGTATCAAAGTCACATAGAAGCTACCAAGTGTCATCAGCCAAGACACATTTTATAACTTTTATAAGTTGCTCAGAACATGCCACATGTCCCATGGTAACTCAGCAGAGCATGACAAGTGTTGGCATCCACATTTCAAATTTCTTATGAGTTTCAAAAGCTTATTTCAATAAGATTCTCTTATGGTTAAGTGAAAGGTGCCAAGTGGCAACTGCAAAAGGTTTCAATATGTTTTTCTAAAAACAAAGGAAGCTGCCACATGCCCCTAGCTAAAATTAGTAGAAGCCGCCAAGTGTTGACATCTATAGTTTCTTCATTTTATTTCATTGATTGAGTAAAGACTGTGGTGGGCCCTAAGTTTTGGTTCTAAAGTAAGTGAAAGCCACCAAGTGTCATTTTTCATGTGAATTTGAAATGAGTCTTGAATATTTTTGTATTATAGCTAAAGCTCAACAGAGAGTGCCACATGTCACCTTTTGCAAGATTTTCAAAAAGTGTCTAAAAGATTCTAAAGAAATTAGAGATTGCCACGTGTCCATTGTTAAAATTATGCAAAAAGCACCACCTATCCCCATTCCCTTTTTGAAGTTGCTTAGGCAAGAAGTGTTGTGGGTCCCATTTTCTATAATTTGTTAAAGTTTTGAAGCAGGGAACTGTGACAGATGTCAAAGATGGAACACCCTGATACAAAGACACAGTAAAGAGTATAAGTTATGCAAAAATTGTTGTGTGTCTTCTATAAGTGCCATGGAAGCTGCTAAGTGTCATTTTATAGTGCCTCTTGAATAATGAGAATATTTTCAAGTAGAGTAAGTGAAGCACGTCAAGTGTCCTCACCTATTTCATAGTGGGAAAGCATCACATGTATCTATTTCAACCAATGAACTTGCAAGAAGACTAAACATTTCATCTCCAAGAAATATCTTTTGTGAGACACTTCCAATTCAGTTAGTTTTCAGTTAGACTGTTGGTTTGGGAACGTGCAGGCAATCTAGAGCTAGTCTAATGCTATAAATATGGGTGCAAGGATTATCAAAAATCATCATCAGAAGATAGAGATAATTTTTTGCAAAAGATTGTTATCAATAAGTTTTAGACTTTATTTTTGTGGCTAGTAATATCATTTGCCTTTGTTCTATTTTCTTGATTTAGAAAGTTTGTATAATTGTGCATGTTTTTGTGCTTTTTATGTAACTAAAAAATTAATAAGAAGATTGAGTTTTCTGACTTTGTTGATATTTTCTGTGTTACTGCAAAGTAGTCTAAGTTGTGAGCCTTTGATTCTATTATTTTCATCTTTTACATTGATCATGCCTAGTTTGCTCTTTAATGTAATTGAATCCTAAATATAGCTTCACTTTGCTTATATTAATCATCAGAAGATAGAGAGAATTTTCTGTAAGAGATTGTTATCAAGAATTTTTAGACTTTATTGTTGTGGCCAGTAATATCATTTGCCTTTGTTATGTTTTCTTGATTTAGAAAGTTTGTATAACTATGCATGTTTCTATGCCTTTTATGTAACTGGAAAATTAATAAGAAGACTGAGTTATGTGCCTTTGTTGATAATTTCTGTGTTACTAAAAAATAGTCTAAGTTGTGAGCCTTTGATTCTATTGTTTTCATCTTTTACATTGATCATGCCTAGTTTGCTCTTTAATGTAATTGAATCCTAAATATAGCTTCATTGTGCTTAGTATTGAGGATCAAATTAAATTTAGGTGCACTTCCTAAATATAGATTGCATTTATGTTTTTGTTTAATTTCTATCCTTTTTCCCACAATACTTTTGAGATAAAGAATAGCCAACTTCATTAAAATCTGGAGGTCATTTCAAGTCGCAAGTCCCACATTCCTGAAACTTCCCATTGTTGGTGTTGGAAACAGTGCAATTTTAAGCATCAACATACAACACCCAAGGATTACCATTCTAGGACCTCATATTTGTGCCTACATTAGCAACCAAATTATGAAACACCCACTCATTACCATTCTAGGACATCCTCCTTTGGCCTGTATTAGTAAACAAGCTTTATAGTGCCCATTCACTACCATTCTAGGCCCTCTTACTTTAGTCTTCGTTAGAAACCAAGATTTACAACACCCATTTACTACCATTCTAGGCCCTTCCAATTCTGATAGATTCTTATCCCAACAAGGTTGCATAACTATGACTAGATGGATTATAATTACCATCCCAAACCCATAGTTAGTATTTGTTGAGCCCATCTTAGATGAGCCTATTTATAAAGAGATAATTATTGAACCATAGGTTATTCTTCATCCATTTCCAAACTACCAAGAATTTATAAAATCCAAGTCAATCTTCAAGCCATAATAGAGCCAATCATACCTCTTTAAGATCCATATTTTAAATACCAACATGTGTCTAGATATGATATTTTGTAACCAATTGTAAGCCATGGCCAATAAAAGTAACTAATCCATGATGTTTTTATTGAAACACTTATTTTTGATGAGTTAACTAGTGTTGAGTCACCCTTTAAATCTTTCCCTTTGTTTCAAAAGTCTCACTTTGAAAATCCAATCTTTTTTGACTCACCTCCTAATTTCTCTAATTGAATTTGGACAAATTACTATTTTGACCATAGACCAATTTTTAAGGAGTTTCACTTTGACAAGTTAGACTCCGTGGAGTTGCTTATTGACCATTTCCATGTTATTGAGAAGCCTCACTTTCATGAACCAATCTTTGTGGATTTCTTCTTAGCTTAGCCTATTTATGAAGATCCCATTATTCAACCCAGGACATTACTCATCCAATATCAAACATTCAATAGATTATCTTTACTGTAACACCAGATAAAGAATCAACATTGAAGTTAGGTTCTATTTTTGAATTGATATTAGATTTAGCATCAGAATCATAATCAATACTAGTCTCTACATCAGATTTAGATTCCCTTGAGTCAGACTTAGATTCAAAATCAAAGTACATTTATGGTTTTTATAACATTAGTTACACGTGCCTTATAGATCAATTTGAATACATTTGTGATCCTTCTATAGTTTTTGAGGATGATTACTCTAGAATAAACATAATTTCTCCTAGTATATTCTATGAGGATTGTGATACCTCTTATAATTCCATTACCATTTCAATTTATATTAAAAAAAACTAACCTAGCCATTATATTGACATTTCACCTCCCATAAGTGTTAATTGAGATCGACAAAATCACATGTTATTGAACTACATATATAGTGACATATTAGTTGCAAAATATCAGGGGGACCAAGACCACATTCATGTAAAAAAAAACAATCTCCTACTAAATCCTTTTTAGAGGCATTAGGTAGTAATCAAAGTCCAAACTCAACATCTTCGAGTGGAACCTTGTTTGAGGCACCAAAATATAATCAAAGTCAAAATTCAACATTCTTTAGTGAAACCTTTTTAGAGGTGATATGAGATAATAAAGGCAAATTTATTAGTGAAAACTTCTTCAAAGATCCAATACATGGGCACAATAGTTATTTAATACATGATGAAGGCATTATTAAATATAAGATCAGTACAACTTCTATTCTATAACATAATTAGACGGTAGCATCTATCAGGCCCAAACAACATAAAAATATGGTGGTCCTATCAAAAACATATTCATAAGTCTTTGGCCCTATGACAACTAAAATTAAGTCAAATCTAGAATTAGAAACATTATGTGTCCTTGAAAATATAGATCTTTATTTGTTTCCCAACCATCATACATTCCATTATGATCTATTTTTCCATTACCAAATTAGGCCTTTTATCCACTAATTATCCATATTTACCATCCTTGGCCACAATTTTATTTATAGAGGCTACAAAGACATCTTGTCTCGATGTTTGGAGGAAATAAAACCAATGACCAAATGAAGATCAAAACACCATTATTAGAGTCCAAATCAACAACATGTTCTTAATGGAGTGGATATTCATAAGGGGTGTGGGCTAACTATTTACATAATTTACCATTATGATTGTATCATATGTTGATCAAGACATGTATCTCCACATCAACAAGAATAATAGAATCATTTACTATCCATTTACCTTGCCTTTTCCATTTGCCATTCACCTTGCCATTATTTCATACCTTTCCATGTGCCTTGCCTTTCCCTTTACCTCACCTTTCCATACTTTCGTAACTTGAGGTCCATTTGGACTATGTAGGTAGTGATCAATTTCTATTGAGGTTAGTTCAATCACCCTTTTGTCATGCACTTGCAGTTTTATAAATAATTTTAAGTTTGAATGTTCTTATAGTTTTATGAGAATATTTAATCTATGATCTCACCATTTTTTTAGTTAACCCATTTTGTGTCTCATAATTATTCATTGATTTGAGATGCATAGAAATACCCAAAAACATGCATGCCTTCAACATTGGGCCATCCAGATTATATCAATGCCACTCAAGATGTGCATCTCCTACTCAATCGATATAACTAAAGCATTATCATAATTTTTATCATGACCATTTCCATTTGCCTATTTCATTTTCTAATAGTATTTCATCCCATTCATGGGAGAACTACATTTGGCTGAAAGTTCATGTTGGGTCTTGTGTCCATGGGAATATGTAGGCAGTATACAATTACCTCATGTATTTAGATTCAACTGAGCTATTTTTTTTTGATTGGTTTTATTCACCATTCTTTTGGATCATTCCTTTCTCTAGGTTTGTCTCCAAAATGCTATCATATTTTTACGAGTCGATTTTTTTTGTATTATGCATTTATAACTGATGCACTAATGCACCCTTGGTTTATCTCACATTATCACCATTTTGTGAGATTAATCTCATTATTAGCCTTAGATGTAGTAAGCATTATGAACCACATTAATATGTTAGTGCTTGTCTATTATATTTTAGTGTGGTTTTAGCCTAAACCATGTTTTTCTCACTTACATGATTTATTTGTGTTGATGTTTTCATGACAATGAGTGTCATCCCCTTGTTTTCCTATGCACTCACAATTTTGTGAGACCATTCCCATTTTATTCTACATAGTGCATCTAGATTCAGGTTAATTACCCCCTTTAGTTTCTTTTATTCCCTCCCCTCCCACCCCCCATTTTGTTTATTTTATTTCATTGTCCCCTATAACCTGTGGGCAATGTTTGTCATCTTATTTTTTTCATTGTTCCCTATAGCCTAGGTGCAACCTTATGCCAATTATTCTTATGTTGTTTTACCTATGTCATTTCTACCTAACTTATGGGTCACTCGATAACCAAGATTAATACCTTTATTACACATGCATGAACACTTTGTATTCTATTTGTACTAACATGGTGATTAGCCATTATTTGTGTATTATTGTTTATTTAGTTTAGTTTGTTTGTTTTTGTGTGTTTAGAATAATTTGTTTATTTTAATTTTCTTTGCTTTGGATTGTTTGGTTATTTTGATTGAATTATTTTATTCACTATTCTCTTGGGTCATTATTTCCTCTAGGTTTGTCTCCAAAATGCTATCACTATTTTGGGAATAGTTTTTACATTTGTAATTGATGCACTATTACACCCTTCATTTATCTCACACTCTCACCATTTTGCAAAATTATTCTCATTCTTAGCATTAGATGTAGTAAGAATTATTAAACAAGTTCATATGTGAGTTCTTATCTATTGTCTTTTAGTGTGGTTTTATCCTAAACCATGTTCTCACACTTACAAAACTTGTTAGTGTTGATGTTTTCATGATAATGAATGTCATCCCCCTCTTTTCTTGCGTACTCATCATTTTATGAGACCATTACCATTTTCCTCTACAAGTTAATAATGTTTTCTCAACATTATTTTCTTCTATCTCATATCTTAGGAGAACTACATTTGGCCTGAAGTTCACATTAGATATCGTGTACATGGAACTATGTAGGCATTATCCACTTACGTAGTGCATATAGAGTTAGCTTGGCTACCCCCTTATTTTTCTTCTATTACCCCTAATTTTATTTATTTTGTTTTGTTTTTCCCTATAGCTTAGAGGCAATGTTTGTCATCTTATTTATGTCACTATTCCCTATAACCTAGGGGCAACCTTACGCTAATTGTTCTTGTGTTGTTTTAATTGTGTCATTTTTACCTAGCTTAGGGGTCACCTTATCACCAAGAGTAACACCTATATTACACATGCACAAATAATTTATATTATATTTGTACTAACATTGTGATTAGCCATTATTTGTGTATTATTGTTTGTTTAACTTAATCTGTTAGTTTTTGTTTGTTTATTGTACCTTTCTATGCTTTGGATTATTTAGTTCATTTTATTGATTTATTTAATTTGTTTACAACCTTGTTTTTTTATTTATTTTATCTATTTTTGTTATTTTTTAATGTTTTATTTGTTTGTTTAGTTTTGTGTTGTTTATTTGAATCTTGTTTCTCTTGCCTTGTTTGTTTATTAGTGTTTTGTTTTGTTTTGACTTATTTCCTTTTTGTTTCTTGGTTTCCATAGGATTCCTACACTTTATTTACACTTATGTCTTGATTACCCATATATTTTACTTAATTCATGAATTATTGTATGTTCTTACACTTAGTTTATTGCAATATATAAACTTGGGATTTACTTATTCATATATTACGCCTAAGTTATTTGTAATTAATTTTAAATTAGGTTTTATATGCTTTGGATACACATTGTTATTACAATAATATATAACTATATTACATAATATCACAAGCTACAATAGAATCCATGCCAATAGATCTATTCGATAATGTAGTGGGTAGTACTTATCCTTGTTCACACTTGACAAATCCCAGACCTACCTAGACACTACCCAAATGCATATTTTTGTGATTTTCACAATTTAATAGTAATCCCTTATAATTAGGATACAAATATCCATAGTATAAATTATCCCAAATTCATGTTTATACCTTGTTTCAGCTTATTATTACTTTGTAATTATGGATTATATATGTAATCCCCCTTTCTTGATTTGTTAAACTATGGAAATTCATGTGGACTTTCTTGATCATATCCACCTGACCAGGGTAAAGCTAAATTGTATCATACTTTCGTATACCCTACTAGGTAATTTTCACTATGCTGATGATTATAACTACCTTTAAGTAAAACATTATTTTCACTCTCATATACCCTATTAGGGTACCTCCTTGTGCCAATGATTATAATTGTCTTTGGGAAAATAATTATTTCCATTCATCTACCCTATTAGGGAACCTCATTATGCAAATGATTATAACCACCTTTGGATAAATCAATGTTTCCACCTCATTTCCAATTGAGTGCATCATTTCATTCTTTTTTAAGGAATGTTTGACAATTTTATCTTGCCACCCCATCCCTTAAGGGGGCATGCAGGGTTCATCCATCACCTTTTGGGGCATTATCCAAAACATTATTGAATTTTTCATTATTTGATAAATTTTTGCTATTTTTTTGTGTCACAATGCCTTCCTAAATAGATCAAACTATAGAGACCCCATTTTGGCCACAATTATGCTCCAACCGAACTTTAGGTTGATTTGTAGCAAACAGTGCAAACTAAGTTTAGGAATCATTGAATTCCCTAATTTTATCAACACAATAGACATTAGTATCAAGAATCATGTTGAGGCATCCCTATTTTGGCTATTATCATATGCGTATGAATAACCTCTCACAAATTAATCTTTGATCATGTTTTGACCTAAGAAATTGACACATTGGCCTTTGAACCCATTAAGCAGGGAATTTAAATCATTTCTAAAATTTAAAAATGCTAAGGAAATGAATTAACTAAGCAAATAAAATCAGATGCTTAAGTGAAATTTCCATGTGTAATTAATGCATATTAATTTTTAAAAAAAATTGTAATAAAAATGAGGTCATGATAATGGCATCATCTTCAAAGTCAAGGAATTGAAAATATCTCCATTAAAGCCTTAAATTTAGAAATGGATAGCCATTCTTAATAAATGGGATCCCTATCCAAAATATTAATTATTTTCCCCCTACTTAACTCAAATAGGGTTAAACTATATCTAACCATAGTTAAATCTAGCTTAGCTTCACTTAGGTTAGAGTTAAATGGAAAACCTATAAATAGAAGTGATAAGGTCCTTCTAAAGAGAGTTTTCATGTGTAATGTTATAATGTTTAGTTATTGAGAGACAAATATTTCTTGTAATGTTATAATGTAAAATTATTTATATATTGTTATATCCTACTAAAATCAAGTCAAACATTGCCAAGGTGACAAGGAGAAACATTTTCAAAGACTCTTTGAGCACATGACCAAGCACATTTCTCATGGCCAACATGCAACTCTTGTTCTCAAGGAAGGTAAATAATACTTGTTTTGTCTTCCTTGTTAGTCACTTGCATTATTCTCTTACTCCTTGACTATCTAGGCTTATGGTGTTAGATTTATTAGTGTTTTTATTGAGGTTTATTATACTAACACTTGATTGATTCCCCTCTTGGATTCCTATCTCACATAATTGACTAACTCCTCTCTTGGATTTCTAAAATTCAAAAGTGCTAAGCAAAATGAATTCATTTTATGCTTCTTGGAAGTTATGTAATCAAAGGCCAAACATGGGAAAGTTATATAAAAAAAATAAATCAAGGTATAAAATGAATGTTTTTTGGCTCTAAGGAGGTCCATATATTCTTCCATTATACATGTGAAGTGCATGGTCCCACTAGGCATGTCATTATGTAAGATAGAAATCCAAGAATGGAATTAATAATGTGTTAGTATGATAAACCTGAATAAAAACATACTAAAAAAACTAACACGTCAAGCCTAGACACTCAAGGAATAATAGAATAATTCAATTAGATAACAATGGAAGACAACAAGTATTATTTACCTTCCTTTGACTTCAGAACTATGAATTATCTAAGGATCCATGCATTGCCTTCTAGGGAATTAACCAAGGCATTAATGATTTTTTCATTCTTTGAGAATATGTTATTGTGCTTATGTCTTGAAACACCTTTCCAAATAGGGGAAAACTATAGACACCCTATTTTGGCCATAACTATGTTCCAATTGGACTTCAAGTTGATTTCTACCAAATAGTGCAACTAAGCCTAGGAATCATTGAATATCTCAATTTTGTTTGCACATCAGACATTAGTACCTAGAATTATATTGAGGCATCAATATTTGTAGTTTTATCCTATATGTAATAGTAACCTCACACTCTATTTAAGTTGTGACCTAGCAAACTGATAGATTGGCCTTTTAACCCATTAAGCAAGGCACTTAAACAATTCCTAAATTGAAAAAATGCTAAGTAAAATGAATTAACAAATCAAATAAAATTAAATGCTTAAGTTAAATTTATAAGTGTAATTAGTGAATATTATTTTTTTTTAAATAAATTCAAATAAATATGAGGTCATGATGATGTCATCATTCTCAAAGTGAAGGAATTGAAAATATCTCCATTAAAGCCTTAAATTTAGAAGTAGAGAGCCATGCTTAATGAATGGGATCTCTATCCCTAATATTAATTACTTGTCTCCTCTTTAACTCAATGAAGGTTAAACTAAACCTAACTATGGTTAAAGCTAACCAAACTATACTTGGGTTATAGTTAAATGGAAAACTATAACTAGAAGTTCCAAGGTCCTTCTAAAGAGAGATTTTTTGTGTAATGTTATAAAGTTCAATTGTTGAGAGACAAAGCTTTCTTGTAATATTATAATACAAAATTATTGATAGATTATTATATCTTGCCAAAGTCAAGTCAAACATTGCCAAGGTGACAAGGATAAATAATTCAAGTAACACCATTTTCAAAGACTCTTTGAGCACACAATCGAGCACATTCCTCCATGGCCAATATGTAACTCTTGCTCTCAAGGAAGGTAAAGAATACTTGTTTTGTAGTTAATTGTTAGTTTCTTAGATTGTTCTCTTGGTTTTTTAGTGTCTAGGATTGAGGTGTAAGTTTTATTAGTGTGTTTTTATTGAGGTTTATCATACTAACACTTTAGTAGCTCCCATCTTAGATTCCTTTGCCTACATATTTGTGTTGCTTCTCCCTATATCCTAGGGGAAACCATTTTCCATCATACCCTTTTTCATTGCTCCCTATGTCTTATGGGAAACATTTTGCCATTTTTTCTCATGTTGTTTTACCTATGTCATTGTTACTTATCTTAGGAGCCACTCTTTCTCCAAAACTAACACTTCTATTATACATGTATGAATAATTTGTATTATGATTTCACTAAAATTAGGATTAACCATTGTTTTTATATTATCTTTGTGTGTTCAAAATAGTTTATTTATCATAGTATTTTTCACTTTGGATTATTTCATTATTTGGATTATTTTGTTTTATTTATTTACAACCATGTTTGTTTATTTATCTATTTTTTTCTTTTATCTACTTTTGTTTGTTTTAGGTTGTTTATTTGAGTCTTGTTTCTCTTGATTTGTTTATTTACTTTTGTTTATTGGTATTTTTTTATTTGTTTGTTTATTTATTTGTTTTATTTTATTTTCCTTTTTTTTTCTTAGGTTGTTGTAGGATTCTTACATTTTATTTATACTTGAATCTTTATTACCCATATCATGTACTTGAATAATGACTTAGTGTACATTCATAAAGTTATTTTATTGCATTATATCCACTTAGGATTTGCTTGTTCATATCTTATGTCTAAGTGAATTATACTTGCATTTAAATTGAGTTTTCCATAATTTAGTTACACATTATTATTATTATTATATTTTTCTATAATTATGATATATAATATCATAAGCTATAGTAAAAACTAGGCCAACGGATATATTAAACAATGCAGTGGGTGGTACCTCTCTTTGGTGACACTTGGAAAATCCTAGACCTACCCAAACACTATCCAAATGCAAATTAACTAAATCATAACTAAATAGTAATCACTGATAGTTATGATTTACATATCCATACTAGAAGGTAGTACAAATTCATACCTATACCTTATGTTAGCTTATTATTACATTGTAAGTACATATTCCATACATAAGGCCCCTTTCCAAATTTTCCATACTAGTGAAAATCATGTGGATCTTCCTAATCATATCTACCCTAATGGGGAAAAACTAAATTGTATAATGCTTCCAACCACACTACTAGATAATTCTCACTCTATCAAGGATTATAACCACCTTTGGACAATTTCTAATTATCACTTCCATGTGCCCTACTGGAGCACCTCCCTATGCCCATGATAATAACTACCTTTAGGAAAATTATTATTTTTGCTCATATACCCTACTAGGGAACCTCACTATGCCATTGATTATAACTACTTTTGCACAAATCAGTATTTCAACCCTAGTTTCCCACAAAGTTCATCATTTGTTTCTTTTTGAGGGAATGTTTGACGACTCAATTTTACCATTTGATCTCTCAAGGGGCATCCAGTGCTCATCCATCACCTTCTAGGGTATTAACCAAGGCATTAATGAATTTTTAATTCTTTAAGAAAGCATTAGTATGTATGTGTCTTATAACACCTTCCCAAATAGGGGTAAACTATAAACCCCCCATTTTGGCCACAACTATTTTCCAACCAAACTTTAGGGTGATTTATACCAAATAGTGCAAACTAAACCTAAGAATCATTAAATGTCATAAATTCATCCACACATTAGACATTAGTATCTATAATCATGTTAATGCATCCTTATTTAGGGTATTATCATGCATATAATAGTAACCTCTCACAAATTCATCTCTAGTTAAGTTGTGACCTAGCAAATTGATAGATTGGCCTTTGGACCCATTAAGTGGGGCACTTAAACAATTCCTAAAATGAAAAAATGATAAGAAAAATGAATTAACTAAGTAAATCAAATTAAATGCTTAAGTGAAATTTCCATTTACACTTAGTGAATATTAATTTTGTAAAAAGTAAATTACATTAAAATTATGGTCATAATGATGTAACCATCCTTGAAGTCAAGGAGTTGAAAATATTTCCATTAATGCCTTAAATTTATAAATAGAGATGCATGTTTAATAAATGGAATCTCTATCCTAAATATTAATTGATTGTCCCCTCCTTAACTCAACTAGGGTTAAACTAAACCTAACCATGGTTAAAGCTAACCTAACTACACTTGGGTTAGAGTTAAATGGAAAAAATATAAATAAAAGTGCCAAGGTCTTTCTACGTAGATATTTTTTATTTAATGTTCAAATGTTGAGAGACAAAGCTTTATTGTAATGTTATAAATCAAAATTATTGATAGATTATTATATCTTGCTAAAACCAAGCCAAACATTACCAATGTAACAAGGAGAAATGATGCAAGGAGTATCATTATCAAAGACTCTTTGAGCACACAGCTGAGCACATTCCTCTGTGGCCAACATGCAACTCTTGCTCTCAAAGAAGGTAAATAATACGTGTTTTTTCTTCCATTTTAATTATTTGCATTGTTCTTTTGTTCCTTGACTGTCTAACATTGAGGTGTTAAATTTATTAGTTTGTTTTTATTGAATTTTATCATACCACATGTTACTAAATCCCATCTTGGATTCCTATCTCACATATTGTAGCTTTCATTCATCCATAATGCCAATATATTGACACCTAGACCTATTACACTAGGCTTAAGAACATACAATAATCTCGTACTCATAGTTCTAGAAAAATAGAAAGGTTGTAAAGAACATGCATATAGTTAAATATTTTAAGGTAAGTTATGTGGTGATGGTGAGGGGAAATGACAAGTTATTTTAGGTGATATTGTACACTAAAGGTTCTATATAACAATATAATATCATATATAATATAATAATATGATATAATATTAGCTTCGATGAACATGTTATCATTTGAAATATATGTATATTTCTTTATGGTGACATATGGGTAGATCACTTATCCCATATAATTTACACCTACACACATGACTACATTATATTACCCACACACACACACACACACACACACACACACACACAATTATTAATACAAATATATTAATATTATATATAATATAATATAATAATATATATTCTAATACTATTATATTATAATATTATATACATAAAAATATTAAATATTAAATAATTTTATATATTCTATAATTTAAATAATAATATATACCATTACTACATATATTAATAATAAATATTTTAATAAATACCTAATTATATATTATAATGTACAATTATTTGTTATTTATTATGTATTATATATCATATATTTTAATAATAAAATTATACACACACAAACACTTTTGATTTATAATTATATTAAATATTATATATATATATATAATATTTTATAACTTATTATATAAAATATATAATATATTATAATAGTGGTATATTACAGAAGTTTATACGTGTCTCTATTTAGGCTTCTTCGAGTCCATCATTTGAAATACTTTGTCACTAACCTTTACCATTGTTTTTTTGCTCAACTTAAAATATAGAATTTTTTTCATGTTTTATATGCCCTTGTAATTTTCCAATATTTTGTCATTGATTATACTTACTGCGAAATAAAATATTTCATTCCCTTCCTCCCTAGACAACTCATCATTATATGAAGGAACACACAACTTCATTTTCTACGATTACCTCCAACAAAAATATCAAATTATTATTGTTTGAAACTTCATTCATAAAATATGATTCTATAAGTTTAAGTGAGATATGACTACCCATTTACAATCTTTGACTTTGCAAAACCCTACTTTACAAAAAAATGGAAATTATGCTAGTTTATATCTTATTATAAATAAGATTAACTAATATCTAACGACAAGTAGTGATAATATAATTTTTAAGTTCCATAAATAATAATATCATATTACAATGTTAAAACCTTTAATTTTATACAGGGTCTTAAGTTCAGGTTTAAAATTAAGGCTATAAATTACAATGTTAAAACTTATTTTAAAAATCAACAACATCAACCTTGTAATTATAATTTATTTATTTATTAAACTAGGTGTCACAAATCTATACCAAATCTCTGAATTGTTTACAAGTAATATATTAAACTAATGGATTGTGACTTTGGATTAAGAAAACTTAAAAGAATAATAGAATATTTGGATATTATCATTATGTGTGTGTGTGTGTGTGTGTGACAACACATTTTTAAAAGTAACTTTAATTAATTTATTTTATATTTATATATTTTTGTATGATAATATATTTGAGAAACTAATTTTTTATATTGGAAGTGTACTTTCATTAATAAAATATAATAGTATGATACTAATTATATTTTCAAATGCCTAGAGAATCACAACTTCGAATGCAAGTTACCTCAAACTAATATTGGTTCAAGAAAACAAACTTACATCAAAACAATGATAAAATTAAAGTTTTATAATAATTATAGCCAAAATAAAAATGTGGTTTAGATTTTTAAAATAAAGTGATAAAAACAAAGATCACCAAACATAAAGAACAAGGTTATTAGTGTTGTTACCAAAATATGTCACTCCTTTTCGGGACAACACATGAACTATTTTGGTCCTACAGGCCAAAATTCTCTCTTCCCATCTCAAAAATTGTTCTGGGAATTCAAATTCTCTATTTCTATAGATTCTACATGCTTATTTCTACGAACTCTACAGGCTTATTTCTACGGACTCTGCATGATTATTTCTACAGACTCTGCAGGCTTATTTCTATGGACTCTGCAGGAAAGAAACAAGTTCCCAACACTTAGGCATTTTCAAGGTTGGTTCAATCAAACATTTCAAAGGAGTCTTCTAAAACCCTGAAGGACAAGTGCTCTTGCAGAGGACACTTAGGTGCCAAAAGGACCTTTGTGACTTTTTTGAAAGGCAATTTTGGAGATCAAACAGCCCTTGCGGAGGGCAGGTGATGAGCAAAATGGACCATTGTAGAAGGCCGAAAGGGTAAGGCTTTCTTTGGAAAAGTGAACAAGGTAGAAAAGTTGGAATTCCTTCAGATTTGTTCAAGGCAAAAGACAAGGTGAATTATTTTAGATAAAAAGTTTGAAGGAATTCCTTTGAACTTTTGTCTGAAGGAATTCACCCGAAAGAAAAAAGCTCGAGGGAATAAGCAGGAAAGACAAAGGAAAGAATTCCTTCAAACATTTTGTCTGAAAGATTTAAAGATGAAGGCCACCCAAAGGACCCCGAAGGGTAGGTACCCTTGTGGGGGGCTATTGGCGACCAAAAAATTGACCTTTCTCAAGACCCTGAAGGGCAGGTACCCTTTGGAAGGATTCAAAGACTAAGCTCGATTAAAGGAAATCCAAAGGAAATAAAGCCAAAGGAATTGAATAAGGGGTGACATGCCCACAGACATCAAATTTGGGCACCATGAACTAACCATTGGAATCCAGACATCTGGTGATGTCCTCAAAGCTATCAAATTTAGGGAAATAAATTAACTGTTGATCTTTAAAGGCTTGAGCACAGACCCGAATGCATTCAAAGGCCTTAAGGCCAAAAGGAAGAACCACTGAGAGAAGAGTGCAAGGAGCCAGCAAAGCTAGGAATATAGCCCCAAGAGCTCAAATTCTAGGAAAAGACAAAACCAGGAAGAGACAAAGCTAAAAAAAGACAAAGGTTAAAAACAAACTCAACGACCAGCTGAAGAAGGAGCCAAAAGAGCCAGTAGAAAGGGAAAAGATAGCCTGAGAGATTGAATTGCAATAGGAAAGAGGGAAAGACTAGACATGTCTGTGTAGGAGTTATTTCAGTAGGTGGAACAGTCCATCAAGTAGATATTTGAGCTTGCAAACATTAAAGGGCATGACCTATTTTTCTCCCATGAAGTAAAGGTGAAGTGGATAGCTACGTAGATATTTGGTGAAAGACCAGATGACCCAAGCCTAGGAGAAGACATTTGAGATGAATCAACATGCCACAGTTAAGGCAGAGCCATGTTCCATCATGGCCCTCTTTGACAAAACTAAAAATGCATTCAAGGAATTGAATGCATCATGGGCCGTTCCATGAAACAAAGTGCCAAGCCTTTTTTGGCTACTATATATTGTAAATCTCTTCTTTTCAGTAGGAGATATTTTTGGATATAGAAGCAAAACTCTACCAAAATTGAGAGTTGAATGTTGAGACTTTGAGCTCAGATTATTGATCATATTTCTTTATTTGAATGAGAAAGCAGGTTACTTTCAGACTTTGTGCTGTTATAGCTTGTGTCATTTAGGAGATTGTTCTTATGTCTATTTCCTGAATGCATTCTTATTCATTTTAATGAAATAAGTAGAATTAGTGGAAGTAATCAGGAAGGTGTCCTAAAGCCAACTGTGGAGAGACTTTGTGCTGTCATAATTGCCTTTAGTGTGTTTGTCTATTTTTTATTTCTGTGTAAAGGAACTTGGGATGACTTTGTGCCCTCATTGTCTTTTGTATTTCACTCTTGGGCAGTTGAGGGGGAGACTTTGTGCTACACCTCATTCTAATAGTTACTACACCCTTGTTACTAATTACTTATTACTTATCAGAAAGAACTCTTGTTGCTTGCTGTAAGACCACTTTTGAAAGAAGAGAAGTGCCTTGAATGTTTTCACCTAGATTTCTCCTTTGTCTATGAACATCAACTCTAAAAAAAGAGAGATGGATGGTGTTGTCCTACTCCTGAGTGTTATTTTATGCATATATATATTATATAGCCCCTCATACTTATAGGGATCCTCCCCTTGATGAGAGGAGATATTTGTCCCCTTTTGATGTGGTAAACTTGTACACTTGGCCAACCAATCTCCCTTACTGTGGTTGATATGACCTATTTTTCTCATCAGTTAGCTGGTGACAAAATATTCACCAAATAATTTTTTAGCGACTCCACTAGGGAAGAACATGCAGTTTGAAGCCTCAAGCTTCAAGCTAAAGTAGGGCAAATTCTTTTCCACTTTTATTCTACAATCTAGAAACTCCACACTATACCAAAAGCCAGAGAACCCAAGGTGTTGTTGACCCTATTTTTGAGTTGGTGCAGCAAGGAAATTTTGATTTGTTTCCTCCACAACTTCAAGTTCAATGAACTAGGAGTCTTCCTCCTACCAATACCAAGTCACCAATACAAGGCAGAGCTTCTCTTTATGTTATTAGCATAACTTTGCCTATACATACTCCACCCAGATTTATTATCCCCTCTTTCCATAATCAAATCATGGCAGTTCAAGGACCCTGGGGTAACTCTTTTGGCCCACTCAATTTAACTCCACCTATACATGAGCTACGACATAGTTCAAGAAAGAATTTCCCCAAATTCTTTGGTGATGGGAGAGTTAATCTTGATGAACACATTGCAGCTTTTAGCATAGCCTAAAATATGATATGCATGGAGTATGAGGACGTAGTAGTCAGGTTATTTGTGGAAACATTGCAAGGTGCCACTACAGACTAGTTCTATCATTTGCAAGCCCAGACTGTGACTGACTGGAACACTCTTAAAGCTAAATTTGAAGCTAGGGTCAAGCCTATGAAGATGTGCATTCCCTACTGGCCCAACAAACACAGATGAATAAAGAACCCCATGAAATTATGAGGGATTTCATTGCCAAATTTAACAAGCTGAGGAATAGAATTCCTATAATTGCTCATCCAACACTTGAGAACCTTAAATGTTTCTTCATCAACTCATAGCTGCCTGAAGTGAGTTTTCTGCTGAGACGTGTTGGCTACATAAACCTTGCTACTGCTCAAGATTTGGCCACTGATGTGGAAGATGACCTTATCTTGGCAGGAAAAATAAGGAGAGATCTTAATAGAGGTAAATCTTCTTCATCTTCTAAATATCCATCTACAGGCACCACTGATCTAATGGTGCAAAAGCTAGAAAATGAGTTGCTTTATTTTAGAAATAAAATGGTGCAAGGGATGTCATTTTATCCTTCATACAGAGATATACCAAGGAGGACATTCCCTAATAAGTCATACCAAGGTAATGATACCAAAAATCAAGGGCAGCCAAAACATCTTCCTCCCCAACAGGGGAAACTTACCATTGAAGCACCTCCAACCAATTCAACAGTTGGATATCTTGAAGTAGAATTATATTTCTCCTTCTAGCCTGAGTTAAACCTAGAAGATGATGCTAATCTCTTCATAGAAGGAGAAGAATAATTAGTTGGTGACTCCAACATTGGTTTCTTGAATTACTAGGATGAGCCCAGAAGTGAAGGTAAAGTAGTTGAGGGATCATACATTATTTTCATCCAGTCTAAGAATCAGTCAACCCAGCAAGCTGATAAAGGAAAAATAGAGGAGTGACCTCAACCTATAATTTTGATTGCCAAACGAGGAACCACTCTACCTTTTCAAGTAAAGGACTCGGTGATCACTAAAAAAGTAAGTACTTCAAGTATGCCTTCACCTTCAACTTCAATTTTGAAAATCAGTCCTTCCCCTCCTAAAAACTAGAAGGATGAACACCCTTCCCCTATTCATAATTTATTTTAGACATTTGACATAGTTGACCATGTCAAGAAAATTAAGATTCAAATGTCTAAATTTGAATTTTTGCAATCCAACCCTGAGCAGTTGGATAAGTTAGTGGAATGTGTGAGGAATAAAACCATCCCTAAAGGACTAGCTATTCCAAAGGTGACTCCCACATCCACCTAAAATAATCTTTTTATTACTCCTCTTGCTACTCCCAGAAGGACTAAACCATTTTATGTCTCTCTACTAATAAATTGACATCAGTTGAACAATTGCATCATAGACTTAGGTGCATTTGACAATGTCATGCATACCAAAGTAGCTAAATCCCTTGGTCTCACACTGATCAAGACATTTGGGAGATGTATCTCCATGAAGAACAAACAAGTGCCACTAATGGGACAAATCAAGGACACCCAATTTGCATTTGCAGCATTTTAAAAACAAGAAAATCAAGATGATAGTCCTGGTGGCTGACGTCCTAGCCTCATACAGCATTCTTCTTGGGTGAAATTTCTACAAGGATGTTGGTGGCGAGTTGAGCATGGACCTATCTGAAGCAAGGATCCCAGTCAAAGGCATTATGCAGAGATTGCTCCCTGAGAAGGAAGCAAAATATGTAGTCACTCAAACATCAACGCCTAAAGCTCAAATTTTATTTGAGTCTTCAGGCATGGGTAATTACTTACTAACTACTGAGGATGCTCCTATCTTAGCTAATGAAACTTTTGAAAATAACAATCTAAAAATTGGTTTAGATAAAATAGCAGAAGACATAAGAGAGCACAATGTAAGCCTAAAGGAATATTCCCCTCCAAATAAAGGAAAATCTAAGGTAAGGTCAGCTTCTAATGATGTATGGATACTATAATTTGATGGTGCTATTCCTCTACCAATTCAAGAGCTGAGATTGTGTTGATATCTCCTCAAGGAGATATTTTTCCTTCTTCATACAAGTTGCAGTTTAGTAATACTAACAATACTACTGAATATGAATCATTGTTGCTTGGATTGAAGGCCACTCAAGACAAAGGGCATAAAGCTCCTTCATGCTAAAGGAGATGCTAAGATGGTGGTTTATCAGGTGAGGAACCTATACCAAACCAAAAATGTGAGATTACACCATTACCATAATCTGGTTTGGGATCAAATTGAAAGTTTTGATGCTTTTAGCATCTCTGCATTTCCCAGGGAATTCAATGACCGAGCTGATGCTTTATTTGTTTTAGCCACTCTTTTGGTTCCTCACCCTAATTTTAAGGGAGACAATTACACTATCAAATTAGTCTTTTGACCAAGTGTGCCTGATAATGCCAATCATTGGTAGGTATTCAATAGTGACAACTAAATCATTGCCTTCCTAGAACAAAAAGGTAGCTTCGAACAGCTCCACTTTAAAGGCAGTAAACTAGTCCCTAAAACAAATTCAGATGTAGGTGAAGAATTATTTCAACTTAAAGGGAATAAAATTCCCAAAGGATTGGTTTCCCTTGAGAAGTTTTTTGACAGGCATGATAGGTTCGTCAAATAGAAATAAATGGATTCAAGATCCTCTCAGGTGTTTGATCAGATAAATTTGGTTACCAAGGAAAATCCCAAGATAATAAACATTGGGAAGTGTTGCACTCCAGAGGAGAAGTTCAAATTTTCTACTCTGCTTTGCCAGTACATGGATGTCCTAGCATACTCCATTGATGATCTGAAGTCACTCAAGCCTGATGAAATTCTCCATGAAATTCCTCTCAAAGATGATTTGGTGCCTTACAAGCAAAAATCTAGGTAGTAAAATTTGAAGATATCAGGTACTATTCTATCTAAAATATAGAAAATGTTGAATAATAGGATAATTTTCTCAATCCATCATTCCACATGGATTGCAAACATAGTTCCTGTGAGGAAGAAGAATGGCAAAATTTGCCTTTGTGTGGACTTCAAAAATTTAAATCAGTCATCCTTAAAGGATAACTATCCTCTGCCCATCATGGACCAAGTGCTTCAGACAGTGACTAGTTCAGAGATGTTATCAATTCTAGATGGCTTCTTAGGATACAATCAAGTTGAATCTGGTGAAGCAGACCAACATAAGACTGCCTTCACCACACCTTGGGGCACCTTTGCATATCAAAGAATGCCTTTTGGCCATATAAATGCTAACGCCACTTTCTAGAGAGTAATGGACCTTGCTTTCAAAGATGAAATGGGTAAGTTCATTGTGATATAGCTTGATGACTTGACCATCTTTTTTAAGCATCACCCTGATCATGTGCACCATTTACAACAAGTGCTGGAATGATGCCACTATAATGGCATTTCTCTAAATCCCAAGAAGTCTATTTTTGGAGTAATAGAAGGGAAGCTTCTCAAACACATTGTATCTAGAGAAGGCATAAAAAATGACTCAAAAAGAGTCAAGTCCATCCAAGAGCTTACTCTATCCATGAGTAAGACTGTAGTTCACTCTTTATTTTGAAAAGTGATTTTTTTATGAAGATTCATCCCTGAGTTTGCTGAGAAGACTTGCCATATTGTAAACATGATGAAGGGAAAGACCACCTTCAGTTGGACTGAAGAAGGCAAATTGGCATTTTGAGACATCAAGACAGCCATTGCCCACACCTTAATTTTGGTTTGTCCAAATTATACCAAGGATTTTATAGTTATAGTTATGTTTTTGAGCACACACTTTCAGCAATTCTGGTTTAACATAATGAATAAGGTGTGGAATCTCCCATATCCTTCATGAGTTATCCTCTCAAATCTCATGAACTAAAGTATTCAAACATGGAGAAGCATGTTTATGCAGTGGTAAAGGGAGTAAAGCACTTCCATTTTTACATCCTTAATTCACACACTACTACCTAGTTTTTGATACCATAGTTAAATCCATATTAACTCAGCAGGAGTTTGGAACCAAAAGGGGCAATTGGATTGCTAAAATCTAGGAGTTTGATCTTGATATCAAACCAAATAAGCTTGTATGGGGAAGGGGCCTCTATCAATTGATTGCTGACAATAGACCCAAAGAAGCAGGGCATGAAGAAAAAGAAGTGGAAGACATGCCAACAGTCCTCTTTGTTTCCACCATGAATGAGTGGTATTCAAGTATTTCTCATTTCATTACTTATGGTGAGTGTTCTGCCCACCTATCTCGTAAAGAAAGGAGGACGTTTCAATTGAAAGATGCCAATGTTGTCTTATGGGAAAACAGCCTATACAAGAGGAGCCTTGATGGAGTGTTCCTTCGCTACATGGATAAAGAGCAGTAGAACTGACTTTTGAGGTCTTTTCATAATCTAGCCTATGGAAGACATTTTTCCATGTCTGTGACTACCCATAAGATTCTACAAGCTAGGTATTATTGGCCTACTTTATTTTAGGATGCATACAAATGGGTATGAAGATGTGAACTATGCCAATAGTTCGTTGGAAGACCCAAGTTAGCTACTCTACCTCTCAAGCCAGTGGTAATAAACGAGCCATTTTAGTAGTGGGGAATTGATTTCATTGGTGCTATAAACCCATCTTCAAGCACTGGACATGATTATGTCCTCGTAGCCACTGATTACTTCACCAAATGGGTGGAAGCAATTCCAACCAAGCATGCTACTTTAGAAGTGGTATGCGATTTCCTCAAGGAAAACATCATTTCTAGGTTTGGGGTCCCAACCAAAATTATCACAGATAATGCAGCCTATTTCTCTTCTCATAAGATCACTCAGTTCTATTTTTACTATGAGATTACCCTCTCCCACTCTTTTGATTATTTTCTACAAGGGAATGGCCAAGCAAAATCAAGCAACAAGAACCTGGTGACCATCATCAAGAAGCTGGTGGATGACAACCAATGAACCTAGCATAAAGCATTGGTTGACGCTTTATGGGCAAATAGAATTACACCCAAGAGGGTGATAGGTATGTCACCATTCCAACTTTTGTATGGTCTCAATGCAGAGATATCGATCACCTTGGAATTGCTAGCACTAAAATTGGCAAAGGCAGTCGAAGATCAGACATATGAAAGCTCCATTGACAAAAAGATCATGTGATTGACTGAGCTAGATGAATAGTGAACTATGGTGGTGGACCGAATTGCTACACATCAAAGTCTAGTGAAGAAGCTCTTCGACTAGAAAACAAAAACCTATGATTTCTAGATTAGAGATCAAGTTTTGTTCTGGAACAAGAGAAGAGAACCAAAGGGAATGCATGGGAAATTTGATTCCCTATGGAGAGGTCCATTTACTATCCATTAGCTCAATGGTGAAAATAGTTTCTTGTTTAAGTATCAAGATGGCACGCCATTTTCTCTACCTCACAATGGGTAGCATCTAAAGCACTTCAATTCTTGAAGTATCAAATAAGATCATCTGTACATATGTATATTTGTATAGTCTTTAGTTTTGTTTTATGCTTTTCATTTTTATTTTTTGGCACATTTATTTTTTGGTTAGCACAACTCCATAACCCAATGGCATACTTGAAGGCACTAGAGATTCTAGTTTCTACTCCCTTTAGATGCTTCAAAATTTCAACTAAAGGAAGTTCCCCAACTGGAGCCAGCTATTGTTCCCAAAATTTGTCACTCCTTTTTGGGACAACACATGAACTATTTTGGTCCTACAGGCCAAAATTCTCTCTTCCCTTCTCAAAAATTGTTCTAGGCATTCAAATTCTCTATTTCTATGGACTTTGCAGGCTTATTTCTATGAACTCTACAGGCTTGTTTCTACAGACTCTATAGGCTTATTTATATGGACTCTATAGGAAAGAAATAAGTTCCCAACAATTAGGCATTTTCAAGGTTGGTTCAATTGAACATTTCAAAGGAGTCTTCCAAAATCCTGAAGGATAAGTGCTCTTGTGGAGGGCACTTAGGTGCCAAAATGACCTTTGTGACTTTTCCAAAAGGCAATTTTAGAGATCAAATAGCCCTTGCAGAGGGCAAGTGATGAGCAAAATGGACCATTGCAGAAGGCCAAAAGGGTAAGTTTTTCTTCGAAAAAGTGAACAAGGCAAAAAAGTTGGAATTCCTTTGGATTTGTTCAAGGCAAAAGACAAAGTGAATTTTTTCAGACAAAAAGTTCAAAGGAATTCCTTCAAATTTTTTGTTTGAAAGAATTCCTTTAAAATTTTGTCTGAAGAAATTTGCCCAAAAGAAAAAATATTGAGAAAATAAGCAAGAAAGAATTCCTTCAAACAAAATGTTTGAAGGATTTTCTTCAGACATTTTGTTCAAAGGATTCAAAGATGAAGGCCACCTGAAGGACCCCGAAGGGTAGGTACCCTTGCAGGAGGCTCTCGACGACCAGGAAATTGACCTTTCTCAAGACCTTGAAGGGTAGGTATCCTTCAAAAAGATTCAAAGACTAATCTTGAAAGGAAATTTGAAGGAAATAAAGCTGAAGGAATTGACCAAGGGGTGATGGGCTCGTAGATGTCAAAGTTGGGCACCATGAACTAGCTGTTGGAATCTAGACGTCTGATGACATCCTTGAAGCTATCAAATTTAGGGCAATAAACTAACCATTGATCTTTAAAGGCTTGATCTTGGACTCAAATGCATTCAAAGGCCTTAAGGCCAAAAGGAAGAACCACTGAGAGAAGAGTGCAAGGAGCTAGCAAAGCTGGGAATATAGCCCTGAGAGCTCAAATTCTAAGAAAAGACAAAACCAAGAAGAGACAAAGCTGGAAAAAGACAAAAGTTAAAAATAAACTCAGAAATTAGCTAAAGAGGGAGTCGAAAGAGCCAACAAAAAGGGAAAAGATAGCCCAAGATCTTGAATTACAACAGGAAAGAGGGAAAGACTAGAAATATCTATGTAGGAGTTATTCCAGTAGGTGGAACAGTCCATCAAGTAGATATTTGAGCTTGCAAACATTAAAGGGCATGACCTATTTTTATCCCATGAAGTAAAGGTGAAGTGGATAGATACATATATATTTGGTGAAAGACCAGATGACCCAGGCCCAGGAAAAGACATTTGAGATGAATCAACACACCACAGTTAAGGTAGATGCCCTATTCTAGCATTGCCCTCTTTAACAAAATTAAAAATGCATTCAAGGCATTGAATTCAGCATGAGCCATTCCATGAAACAAAGTGCCAAGCCTTTTTTGGATACTATATATAGTAAATATATTCTTTTCATCAGGAGATCTTTTTGGATATAGAAGCAAAACTCTACCAAAATTGAGAGGTGAATGTTGAGACTTTGAGCTCAGATTGTTGATCATATTTCTTTATTTGAATGAGAAAGTAGGTTACTTTCAGACTTTGTGCTATTATAGCTTGTGTCATTTAGGAGATTTCTCTTATGTCTATTTCTTAAATGCATTCTTATTCATTTTAATGAAATAAGTAGAACTAGTGGAAGTAATCAAGAAGGTGTCTTGAAGCCAACTATGGAGAGACTTTGTGCTGTCACAATTGCCTTTAGTGTGTTTGTCTATTTTTTGTTTCTATGTAAAGAACCTTGGGTCGACTTTGTGCCCTCATTGTCTTTCGTATTTCACTCTTGGGTAGTTGAGGGGGAGACTTTGTGCTACACCTCATTCTGCTGGTTACTGCACCCCTGTTACTAGTTACTTGTTACTTATTAGAAAGAATTCTTGATATTTGTTGCAAGACCACTTCTGAAAGAAGTGCCTTCAGTGTTTTCACCTAGATTTCTCCTTTGTATGTGAAAATCATCTTATTTTCTACATATATATATATATATATATATAGTCCCTCATACTTATAGGGAACCTCCCCTTGATGAGAGGAGAGATTTATCCCCTTTTGATGTGGTAAACCTGCACACTTGGCCGAACAATCTCCCTTGTTGTGGTTGATGGGACCTATTTTGCTCATCAGTTAGCTGGTGACAAAATATTCACCCAATAATTAGGAAGGAATGAAAAACATAAAAACTAGAAGAGTTGGAGGAGGGGAACTATCAGGTTTGCTCCCTAGCCACTAGCACCTAGAGGATCCATTATGTCAAGGATGGGATCCCACCCATCTATCTACTAATTTTCTTCAATTTCTTTTGATTTTTAAGAATAATAAATGGTAAGAGTTAGGGATATAAATTTTTATTAAGGAGGAACACCCCAATGGCTACCGCTCTACTTCCAAGATAGTCAAACATGCCGCCACCATGAGGGGGCAAAGGTTGATGGGATTGGAGAGAGGATCTCTACCTAGTCCTAATATGATGCCAAAAAAAACCTTGGCCCTAAACCTAATAAGGAAAATCATGACATGGAGGATCTAGAGGAACCTGACTAACAACACATAGAATGTTCCCTTATGGTCTAAAATAGTCTAGAGGTGATCCATCTCCAAGTAGGAATTCTCTATTTGGACTTGGATCTAAAAAGAACATTAGAGACAATAATAAATTTATTAATCACCAAAAAATATCATTCAATGGCTTCATTATTGAAAATATTATAATTTCTAACTTTCCAATTCTATATATGGAAAACAATATCAACACAAAATATCTAGAAAAAATTGTTATCTCTTATAGGTAATACAACTGAGTCATTAAGAATAACCATTTCCAAGTAAATAATTCTACAAGTAAAGATTGAAAAAGGGTATGAATCCATTTCTAGGTAGATTTAACATGGAGGTGGAACAAAAAATGGTGTTTAAAGGTTAAAACTTGATGACAAGAAGGGAAAGTGGGATTTTGAACCACCATGTACTTGAGCTAATCTCCAATTCATAGATCTTTCTAGAAAATGCAACAATGAAACTGTGTTTTTTGGGGCACTAATAAAATATTTTTTGTTGGGTGTCTAACCCCACCCATAAGGTGATGTGGACCCTTTTTTATTTTCAAGGATAACTTATTGGGTTGACTAACTTGTATGCTTCAAATGACATCATTGAAAGAGCTCTAATCTAGAGGTGGTTAGTAGATTCACTTCCCAAAGCTCACAAGATACTCTGTAGTGATTTTAACATGGTGAAATTCAATGAATATAAATAATGTCAGCTTCCTATAAATTGATGTTTTGGGGAGTGATATAATTGATTATCCACATGTAATAATACTATTATCTATAATACCAATTACCATAAAAAAAATATACTCTATTTCACCTTGGTTTACTTGGTTAAATTTCAGACAAGGTAAAGAAAAAATGGTTAAAAGGTAGTCCCTTGGGTTGTGGTGTAATGATGTAGGTACATCTTGGTAGAAAGGTTATAATAGTCTTTTCACTATCTTAGGATGTCTTAAAAACTTTTTCAGGTCACAATAATCCTTTATGAATAAATATATGTCTAGTTTTAGATAATTTAGAAGTTTTAGAAAGTTTCCCTCCAAAACACCAAATTTGAATTTTCAAATGTTTATTTCGAAATATATGAATAAATGTTATTACACAAGGGTTTTAATGATTTATAAATGGAATATAATTAGTATATATATGTATTTATTTATCTTATAATGTTTCTATAACTCATAATCATCTGTAAAAGCTCAAAAAATAGCAAATGTAACAAAGTACTATTCATAAAAGGTCATTTACTATCTTAGACTTGAGTATTTGAGGAATAATATCAACAAAATGTGGCATTTATAAGCTTTGGAGAAGATAAAAAAACATTATTATCATCTAAATTGATAATTTGGAGATGTTTTAGACCTTTTGTAAGTGTAAAAGATCAAATTTCCATTGTTGTGGAGTTTTTAATGATAGTTTACAGTCTAGAAACAAGTTTTGTAAGTATTGGGAGTCAAGTTTATTGATAATAAAGGTCACATATTAGTTGAATATGTTTTAATCATACTATATATGTATGTATTAAATATAATTAATCTCTTTTGAGGTGATTTCGAGCTTGGTTTAGAGTTATGTTGTTGGAAACTCTCAAATACTCTATTTTTGTACTTGCATTGTCATCTCAGTCAGTTAAAGTATATATAAATATATGAATGAGTTAAATATGAGGATTTAAATAGTTATAATAGTATCATGAGAATATACTAAAAATTTTATAAGGATTAGAAACGTTTTAATCTCTATGAACATTAGTTAAGAAGCTTTCAGTTCTTATACACATAGAGAAAGCCTAAAAAAGGGTTTGGAGACACAAAAAGAGCCATAATTTCATTTTTAAAAGGATAAAATCCTCCACATTTTTTATGAAGGTGGATGAGGATGTATTTTACCTATTAAAATATTTAGTTTGTAAAAATAGACCACATGAGACTAGAAATATTCGACTATGTCTATGCTTCCTGTAGATGCATGCCAAGAGATCTAAAAAGAAGAAAGGTTTGATTGTTTAACCTTGTTATTTGATCCCATAAATGGTATATATATTTATTAAGGTTTTTATATACCTATGAAACAATAAATACATGTATTTCCATTCATTTTTTAAGTGTATAGTATCAAACCAAATGAGAAGGGTGAATTAGGCATACACAGGCCTTAAAAATAGAATTGTCTTAAATTTTTATTTTAAGAATCAAATATACTCAATATTGTTTTATTAATAATTTTAATAGGCTAAAATTATTTAAAGGATCATAAAAAAAAATTAGACAAAAATTTCAAGAGTAAAATACCCTTTCTTATGATCTAGCTAGCCTAAAATACTCTTGTAGTAGCCTATTGAGTTGAGTCAAGTTTTGGATCATCAAATGTCTTGATAAATGTTTGAATTCACACCTAAGAACATATTAGAGTCAAATACCAATAAAAAAATCCATTTATTGGTTTTTGATAAGGATTGAGTCAATAAAATAGTGACAAAAAATCCTTAACAAGTTTTAAGTGATTATCTCACAAAAGTTGCAAGTTTCGTTCAAGAGAGTTAAAGTAAAGTAATTCCACTTGGCATAATTTTTTTGGTATCATAGCTCAGTGTAGGATTTATATCTCAATAAAATTAAGGATAATTATATATAAAATTAGAAATGGTATCAAGAACAAGATGTGGTTCAAGGAGACAACCTACACAAGCAGTTTTGCTTAAGGAGATCATAAATATCAATGTTAGGCTAAAAGATATGGAATTAGCACAAAGAAAAGGAGATGATATGGGTGATATCAGTGACAAATAAGATGAGGTACATATATAAGAATAAGTACCTATAGATATGGATGAATAATCAATAAAATAAATATTGGTGCAATCAATAATTGGGATTAGTGCAAAGCCTAAGGTAGAGGTTCTAATATATGATGGCAGCCTAAATGTGGAGGACTTGATTGATTGGATAAGTGTTTTAGATAATTAATTTGATTATGAGAATGTTGATGAAGATAAAAGAGTGAAATTTTTCATTAATAGGCTCAACCTTATGGTGGGATGGTGTACATGAAGAAAGGAGAAGAAAAGGAAAGCCCAAGATTAAGATCTAGGATAGGATGGTAGCCAAGCTCAAAGGTAAGTTTATGTCTAAAGACTATCAAACCAATATTTTCGAAAGACTTCAAAATTTCAAACAAAAATAAATGTTAGATAAATATTATACTAAATAATATACATGTTTATAATAAGAGTAGGCCATATTGAGGAGGATATGGAGAAGGTGGCCAAATATGTAAATGGGATAAGGTTTAACATATAGGATCAGAGTGGTCTTCTTAAAAATAGAATAGTTGAAGAGGCATATTAGTGTGCCTTAAAATCTAAAGAAAAACTTTCAAGGAATTAATGTCGACATATGATAGGAAGAGGTAGAATTTAAAGAGGTAGAGGAAAACAAGGAGGAAGTAATTAATTGCAAACACAACAAACATAATCTAGAAGCTCACAAAATGCAAGAATAATCTTGAAGAGGTAGGTACTCTTTTAGAGGTATAAGACCATTCAATATAGAAATAGGTATAAGAATCATTGGTAGATGTTTTAAGTGTGGAAACTTTGAGTATAGGTCTTATGAATTCCCTAAAAATGCATCTACAAGTCACTGTACTATTTATCTAACTCAAGCTAAATAAGAAGGGAGTGTGAATTCAGCTACCCATGAAGAATCTCCAAAATTTGGGGAATCCTTACTCATGAAAGGGATATTGATTAAACCTATTAAAGAAATTAAAGAACCTCCTAAATTAAAGATACTCTTCAAGACTAATTGTAAATCTCAAGGTAAGTGTTGTCAAGTTATTATTTATAGTGGGAGTACAGATAATTTAGTGTTTGTAGAAATGCTTAACAAGCCAAATATGAAAAAAGGTAATGGATCCAACTCCTTATAAGGTATATTGGTTGCAAAAGGGTCATCAAATTTTAGTTAATGAGCAATGTAAAGTATAATTTCAAATAGTAATTTATAAGGATGAATTCATGTGTGATGTGATGACCATATACGTGTGTTATGTTCTTCTATGAAGGACTTGGAAATATGATAGGAAGGAAATTAATGATGGCAAAAATAATATTACACATTCGAAAAGGATGGTAGGAAACATATTATTACACCATTGAAAGAATAAGGTATAAATTTAGAATATAATTCAAAGGTGATACTAATCAATGATAAGGATTTCTTGTGGAAAATTGATGTTGAGGATAAGAGAACTTATCTGACACTTGTCTTATCCCTTGTGCTAATTCCCATTAGGCTGACTATCTCACTCTCTTGATCTCAGGTTTCATTATATTGCTCATGGGATCTGAATGTATAAATCAATATTTTTAGGGTCTCATTATACCTCTCATTCCATTTTCAACACTCCTCATATCATTTCAATGATCATATACTATTCCTACCCTATTTCACACAATCCTTAGTAGCCTTTTTTGGCTATTTCATATACTATGACTTTGTATAGATGTATATTAGGAAACCACTTAAAAATTTAGGTACCCTTTATCCTTGGTCAACTATGTATGAATTTTCACACTCAAATACTTCTTGTAAGACACTTTACTAACCCTTCTTTGCTCATAATTATGCATAATTAGGTGTGTTCTACCCTTAGTCACATACATGTGGTTATAGACGTATGAAATCATATCCCACAATTTCAAAACCTCCAAAATCTATGAACACACATGGATACATATCAAACTAATTTTTTTTAAAACATTTCACTAGTGAAAACTTGTTATAAACATGATTTCTTTCCGATACCCTAGTTCAGGGTTAGTAAGGGTATGTAAGACCCGCGAGCAAACTAACTAACTTTGCACATTCTCAACAAGGTTTCAAATTGTTGTAAGAGTTGTTTCATGTCTATGTCACCTAGGATAATGTTTCCAAACCATGATTTTTTCACCAATCCTCATCTATTCAAACTTTTCACAGCTTTCTTGTACACACAAACTACAAAATCATGGTCTGCAATCATCGAAGAACTAAGTGTTTATGATTTGATGAAATAGGAAAGGTTTATTTTACCTGTGAAGGAGCCACATGCCTTTTCCCAACATCCCACACCTATTCCAAGTGTTTTATTTACAATACCTCCTCTGTTCCATGTTTTAATAACTTTCTTGACTCCTTTGTGTGCACAAACACAATCTACAAAGTCTGTGATGTTGGAACACAACTATCTACTGAGAGGGGGGTGAATCAGTAGATCAACTAAAACTAGTCCTTTAATCCTTTTAAAGCAAATTTAAAACCATATTCATATTAAAAGATAAATTCCTAGATCACATACACACACAAATACACATGAAGCTATATTTATACGTAGAAAACCTAAAGGGAAAAACCACGGTGAGAATAGTTACTAGAATATACTATTCTAATCTAGCCTCACAATCAATTCCTCACTTTGAAAAACCTCATTGGTTACAAGCTTCACTAGCTACAAGCCTCATCATCAAAACCTTACTAGTTACATTTAAGGACACTAATCCTAAAAAGATACCAATCCCCTAACTAAGCACCAACTCGGATAATCTGATGGCACAAACCAATCAGATATATAGAGATACAACTCTAGATTACAACATTGATTCATAAATGAATCAAACTCTATTCTATATTAAAATTCCTTTCTATAACATGCTCATACGATGCCCATTCTCTTTATGACTTCTTCCTCTTTGTCCCTTTCTCTCTATGTCTGGATATATCTTTAATCGACACACTTCATCTCACTCTATCACTCTATATCTATGTGTATATATATCTATGTTTGAAAATATTTAACATTAGCTCATCTTCTCTGCACTTCTACCTCTATGAATATATATTTTCATTTGACATAATTCCATTCATAACAATTATATCCTAGATGTTGTATATATAAGCATTTGATATATGATTTGATTCTTCTCTCTATTCACACTCAGACTGTAACACATCATGCTTCTATAATTTTCTTGTGTCTTGAATTCAATCTCCACCATCATTAATCTTTGTCTTTTTACTATATTTATCAAGTCTCAAGCTCTAGTTATGACACACATGCGATGTTACATAGTTTAATTAATCACTGTGATCAATATCTTTATCTATGTCATGAATTGCATCTTTCCTTCATGTTTTTCCACTTGACCATTGGAATTTAAACACTTTAAATACTAGCCTTTGATCTCTTTCTTCACACCATATCCAAGCTCTCTTTATCTATTGGATCTCTATACGATGCTAAACTTTAATGTTCCACTCTTTAAAATGCATCTGTCAATCTTCAGATTTCATTTCCCATGTGTTGTTAGATCTTTGAACTTGCATGAACTTTACCTTGACTTGGTCATTAAACTTTGACACTTTGACCTCATCTCATTGATACCTAAGTCTTTGTAATTATTTCACTCCATCAGCTTCTCAGACTTACTTGGTCTTTAACTCATCACTATGTTGATAAATGTCAGGCACTTTATAGCATTTGAGTCCATTCACTCCATTGGATCTCCTTTGCATGATCACCCACTGACCATCATATCTTTTGACAAGGTTTATCATTAACTCTAACAATCTTATGCTCATTGGGATTTTGTCTGACAAGCTCCATGAATGTGACACTTGTCACTAGCATGTTTACCTAGAGGAGCCTTTAATAATTTGACTTTAATTTTCTTTGTTAGATCATCTATGTATGATGAAGTGATAGTTGTTGATCAATCTAGAACATATATTAAGTATTAGACTTAGGAAAATATAATTTCCTTTGATCATTTCTCCAGTCCAATAATTGCTAGGTTGAGGGGTTAGTTTCTTAACGATGATATAGACTTAAGTTGTAACTTAAGTTATCACTTCCTAGCTATACCGAGTCAACATTAAAATAGAACTTTGCTTGTTGATGCCATAACTAAACCCTTAAGATTTTACTGTGAAACCCTATAATGTTTAAGAGCTAAATAAATCAAATATGAGATCATTCCTTCTCTAAACCTATGGAACATATTTATAGAATATACATAAAAAAACTCATAACAAATCTTCTATCCATTTGACTTTAAACATCCATAAATGGTCTCTATAAAAGCATGACAACTTTGCATAGTGTAATTGTGAAACATGTTCTTCTCTGCATCAATATTTCCTGATCCTTTTGACATCAATGACATCCATAGTGTCCCTTTTGACATTAATGGCAATCATATTGTCAACAATCTCCCCCTTTGGCATTGATGGGAAACCAAATATTATGATCTTCTACTATTCCACTCTTTTCTATAGCATTGCTTGCATTGACTTCTGATAAATATGAATTGAATCTATTCATACTAATCTTTCTCCCCCTTAGGCAATGACACATTTTCCTAATACTCAACTTGGACACTTTCTCTACTTCTTCTTTGACATTTGCACTTTTTGCTCCAAACATTTGTAGAGAGCATTTTTCTCTTCTTCTCCCATGGAGAGCATTTGCACTTCCCCCCCACCCCCTTTGACATCAATGGAAAAGGGACTCTTTCTTATTGTTTTTATAAATTTTCTCCCACTTTATCATATAAAGGAGTTTGTCTAAGAATCATGGACTTAGACCTTATCACTAGTATCTAGTGATGTGGTGTAGGAGCTTCTATATAGGCTTACTATCCTTCTCTCTCTATCTCATATTATCTTCTAATACTATGACCTAACCAATTGCAAAAATCTTCTACTCTAAGCCTTCTTGATCCTAACAAACTGAACAATCTATCTCCTCCTTACTCCATGCTCCATATTTGCATCAAGGGCCTACCTATATCACACCATAACTTTATTTAACACATATATATCATCATTTTACACATGTTATTTGAGTTTGGTGACCCAACTTCTTTGCACAACCCAAGATATATAATGTTAAGGGTTTTTTGTATTAGAACCCTTATGCCAATGAATCTACATACCATATATATATGAGATGTACTCCAACAATCTCTTTATGACATATTGAAACACTCATTCTATCCCTATAGATACTTCATACATATAAATTGACTTAGTCTGATCAAGTCATCATCATAACCTTCTTGAGTTCACATTTATAGCAGACATCACTTGTTTCTCCACTAACAAGGGTCTCTTAAGAAGCATAGATAAAGACACCTTACTTCACAATGTAAAACCAAAAGTTGCCCAAAACTCCTCATATTCCTTCTCCTCCTTGGTCATCTTATGCTTTCTATTATTCTTCTTCTTCTTAGGCTTGAGATAAATAACATGTTCATCCATTAAAATGTTCTCCTTTTCTTTTATGAGTGGATTAACAATACATAGAGACAATATGGATTCATGACATACCTTTTCATCCGAAGTATCTTCCTTACAATTCAAATTCTCATCACTAGGCATAGAAGACTAATGTTCTACGTATGAAATTTTATCAATAATATCAAAGTGTTCAATTGAATCTATACTCACTTCGTAACTAGCCTCAACTAGTACCTTGGTTATCTCCTTGAGCTTGGTCTTCTCATTATCAACATGAGTATACATTGAGAACTCTTGATATTCTCTAACCTCTATAGCATTGGCTTGATATTTTATTTTCTATACATGCTTGGGTTTCTTATATGTCATATTTTTCTCCTTTTTAGAGACTTGTGAACCTTTGTTCACACTAAGAGGCATACCTTTCTTCTTACTATGTAATTTTGATCTTATAAATCTTGTTTTACAATGTTTAGCTATGTGACCAAAATTATTACAATTATAGCACATTACATTTGTATCTAACAAGGGTGCAAATAATTTTTTTCTTACAACATTGGTTATCCTTATAGGTACAACTCTACAATACTAGTCTTATGACCCAAATAATTACAACTATAATAATAACCATAGAAAGATGAGGAATACCTAGTCATAGCTTTTCTTTGTGTAGGATGGGGAGTTCTTCTTAACTCTTACTTTTTCAAGTTGCTTACCCTTGTGTAACCATCTTCATCAATTGCCTTTGTCTTTTAAATCTTCCTTGAGTTTACAGAGATGGACTCATTATTCTTTTTCCTTTCCAAGATCTCTTTTCAAAGCCACTATCTTTGCTTTTAGCCTCATACACTCATCAGATTTGAATTCTAGTTTAATTTTGACTTCATATTCTATTCTTTCAGCCTCTTCAACTTGAGTCTTAAGGATTACTATCATTTGATTAGCTCTTTCAAGACTTTTTGATAGTTTTTCAATTTAGTTTTGTCCAAGTTTCTTCTACCTTGATTTCTCTTTTCTCAACTTATCAATCTCATCTAGAGTATAGATGAGATCACACTCAAGGTCCACTTCTCCTTCCTCATATTCATCAAAGTCTTCAACTTCTTATTGATCTAGATCTATATAAGTTGATTATAATTCCATGATCAGGGATTCATTTCCCTCAGCCACAAAGTCATAGTCATGGTCATCATCTAAGCTATCACTATCATCTAATGAGTCACTATCTTCTCTTATATATAACATTTTCTTTTTTTCAAGTAAGTTATTCCTTTTGGAATAGTGGGGATTTATCCTTTTTCCATCCTCTTCTTTCTTAGAGTTATCTTTTTTCTCATAAGGGAATTTAACAACAAAATATCCTACCTTACCATAATTAAAGCATTTAAAGGGTAACTTACCTTTGTACTTTCTAGATCCTCCTTTCAATTTTCTAATAAAGTTGGCTTCTTCTTCATTGGTCTCCTCAGATCTAAATGTAGATGCTTCTGCTTTTGATTTCTTGGATGCTTTGAATGCAAATTCTCTTTTAGGAGTATCTGCTTCTCCCATTCTCATCTCATAAGAAATGAAGGTTCCATGCAACTCATCTACAGTGATCTTATCTAGATGTCTTGCTTCCTCTATTTTAGATATTTTAGAATCATAAATTAATGGCAAAAATCTTAGGACCTTTTTGATAATGATTCATTTTTTCATTTATTCTCCAAGGGTTCTAATCGCATTGACTGTTCCATCTACCCTAAGAAGGTAGTCTACAATATTCTCTTACTCAATCATTTTAAGACTCTCAAAAATTCCTCTGTATGTTTGTATCTTGGCCTACTTTACCTTGTCATCACCTTCATATATTCTCTTCAACTTTTTCCATATATCTTGTGCATTTTGATAATGCATCACTTTGAAAAACTCTAATTTGGACAATCCACAAAGAATAACATTCTTTGCCTTGGCATCGCTCTCATATGACTTCTTTGACTCCTGATCATTGGATTTGTAGTAGGGGTTGTATATCTATTTACCAAAGACATCTATACATCAAAACCTAATGAGGATAAATAATCTTCCATTCTTATGCTCTAGAATACATAGTTAGATCCATCAAAGAGAGGTTTTTTGTTTGATGAAGATCCTTATTGACTAGCCATATGTGTTCTCCTTCCAAGATCTACCTAAGATGATTAAGCTTATATTACGAACTTGTTACTCTGATACTAATTATTGGAACACAACTATCTACTAAGAGGAGGGTGAATCAATATATCAACTAAAACTAGTCCTTCAATCCTTTAAATCAAATTCAAGACCATATATAAATTAAATGATAAATTTAGAGATCATATACACACACAATACACATAACACTAGATTCATATGCAGAAAACCCAAAGGGAAAAACCATGGTGAGAATAGATGCTAGAATCTACTACTCTAATCTAGCCTCACAGTCAATGCCTCACTTGACAAAACCTCACTAGTTACAAGCCTCAATGGATACAAGCCTCACTAGCAAAACCTCACTGGTTACATTTAAGGACACTAATCCTAAGGAGACACCAATCCCCTAACTGAGCACCAACTCAGTTAATTTAATGGAGTCAATTAATTAAATATAAGGAACTACAACTCCATATTACAATATTGATTCATAAATTAATCAAGCTTTGTTCTCTATTATAATTCCAATCTATAACATGTTCATACTATGCACATTCTCTTTGTGCCTTCTTCTTCTCTACCCCTTTCTCTCTATGTCTAGATATATATTTATTCGACACACTTCATCTCACTTTGTCACTATGTCTTTGTGTGTGTGTGTGTGTGTGTGTGTGTGTGTGTGTGTGTGTGTGTGTGTGTGTGTGTGTGTGTGTTTGACACCATCAACAATAAATCATCTTCTATGCACTTCTGCCTCTATGTCTATATATTTTCATTTGACACAATTTCAATCATAGCAACTGTATCCTAGATGTTTTATATATAAAAATTTGATCTAGGGTTTGATTCTTATTTATGTTCACACTCAAACTATAACACATCATGCCTCTAAAATTTTCTTGCACTTATAATTTCAGATCCATCTCCATGAATCCTTATCTTTTTACTATATTTATCAAATCTCAGGCTTTGGTTATGATGCACATGCCTTGTTACACAATTTGATCAATCACCATGATAAATTTCTTTGTTTGTGTCATGAATTACATCTTTCTTGCATATTTATCCACTTGATTTTTGGAATTTAAACACTTTAAATACTGGCCTTTAATCTCTTTATTCACACCATCTCCAAGCTTTCTTGCTCCATTAGATCTCTGTACACTATTGAACTTCAATGTTCCACTTTAAAATATGTTCATTGATATATAGATCCTATTTCTTGCATCTCATTATATCTTTTACATTACATGAACTTTACATTGACTTGGTCATTAAAATTTGAAACTTTTACCTCATCTCATTGCTACCCAAGTCTTTGGAACACTTTCATTTCATCTATCTTCTTAGACTTCCTCAGTCTTTAACTCGTTGTTGTGTTGATAAACTTTAAGAACTTTATAACATTCAATTCCATTCACTTCATTGGATTTCCTTTACATGATCACCCACTCATCATTAGATCTTCTGACAAGCTTGATCATTAACTTTGACAAGATTACGCTCATTGGTTCTCTGTTTAACAAGATCCGTGAATGAGACACTTATCACTAACACATTTACTCAGAAGAGCCTTTGAAAATTTGAATTTTCTTTACTTCATTGGATTGTCTACATAGAATGAAGTGATATCCATTGATCTATCTGAGACATATATTAAGTCTTAGGCTTAGGAAAATATAAATCCCTTTGATCATTGCTTAGAGCTAGTAATTGTTAGGTCAAGGGGTTGATTTCTTAATCATGATATAGACTTAAGTTATCAATTCCTGGGTATACCAAGTCAACATTAAATTAGAACTTTGCTGATGCCATGGCTAAACCCTTAGGATTTTACTATGAAACCTTATAATGTTTGAGAGCTAAATAAATCAATTATGAGCTCATTCATTCTCTTCTAAACTTGAAGACCATATTTTTAGAATGTACATGAAAAAACCCATAATGGATATTCTATTTATTTGACATTAAACATCCATATATGGTATCTATAAAAGCATGATAACTTTTGCACACTACAATTTTGAAACATGCTCTTCTCTCCATCGATCTTGCCAGATCATTTTGACATTAATGACATCTAGTGTCCCTTTTGACATCAATAACAATCATATTGCCAACATGTGGCTCAGTCTTGAGAAACTTATGTCTCTAAAGAGGATTTATACACTTTGACTTAGGTTTATATGCCTTTACACAATCCCATTCACCTTATATAATCAACAACCACTCTCAAAGAAACCTCTTCTACATCTTTTTCCACATACAGTGTGCTCACTATCTGTGTATACACCTTTCAATAGGACAATATGTCCTCAAAGCCAAATAACATAAAATGTAACAAATGAAATTATTAAAAATACATTAAAAACATGGAAATAACTCACCAATTCTATTACAAGCATCAAAACATGTCAATATGGAACTTTCATTCTTTGAGCATTCTAAAGACAGTCCTTCCTCATTTTCAAAGAACAAGAAAACAAAGTTATTTTTCATTTATTTCTTAATCTTTAGAGTTTTCATACATCTTGTTATTGATTATGGACCTTTTCTCTTGAATACAATATGAGAAGTGAATTGAAAAACCAAAAACAACCTATGAGTTTGTGTCAAGCATAACTACCCTAAGCAATTCTTGTTAGGATTGTGGAGCTAAAAGCTTCACTGATGCAAATAGGAGAGGAGGTTGCTGAAGGTTGCTGAGTTGCAGAGAAGTTGGGGTCGGTCTGATCAGTCGACGTCGGTGGGAGAGCATAGAGAAGCAACCGACGTCGGTCATATATCGGCCGACGTCGGTCACCTCCAGACAGACAGGGACCGACATCGGTCGCCTGTGTGGTTCGACTGTGAGCTAATTACGGGCAGTTAGCTAACGAACCAAGTGTTTGCATGATGAGCGCTAATTTTAGACTCATAGCTGCGGATCTAATTATTGTAATTAGATGTCTAATTACTGTTTGGATGAGATCTATATAATAGACTCATGGTTGTATTGGAAAAGTGTTCTAGTTTGAGTTGAGCAAAGTTTGCTCCTTCTGTGTGTGAAGTGAGTAAGGGTGCTCCTCCTAGTTCCCTATCAGTGCCAAGCTTGGTACTGGTTGGAGAATCATAAGGACTTGGTGAGGCAAGGACAAGGGTTCTTCAGGGTGTAGAGTGATCTACATGGTAAGTAAGATCGTTGATCTGCAGGTGTATGTGTGTGCAAGGTCAAGGTTCACAGGTGAGCAGAACCGTTGTTTGATTTGCAGGTGTGCAAGGTCATATAGACAGCAACACAACAGGGAGCAGTATCAGGCAGGATCTACTTGGAGTATAGGTGTGTACTCGGATAGAGCAGAGAGGAAGGCAAGGGAGTTCCTTCCATAAGTATGGTCTGTTGAATTGCAGGTTGTTGCAGGTTCATGGGAGATCTACTTGAAGTACCTTGAGTACTTGTGGAGCACGTGGAGTGCTTGTGGAGCACTTGTGTTGTGTGTGGAGCATGGGAGGTGAACACCAACTCTATATTTGAGTTGGGTGTTGGGACCTGTGAGAGGGAGAGCTTTGGGGAGAAGATTTACTATTCACTTGAGGTGTGGGAAACCTCTGTAAGGTGGTGGAGAAGAAGTGGCATCTTCTTTATTGTATTCTTTTCTGTATAAAGTGTTAATACAATTTGTGTATTGTCTCTCATATCTTGTGTTATTCTGAATTCTAGTTACTTGGTGAATCTGGTTAATTTCCGCATATTAAGTTGCTTGGTTTAGTAATCAATTGTGTGCTTCCGATTTATCTCCCAACAAGTGGTATCAGAGCTAAGGTTGGAGGAAGCAGGTTTTGTGTTTGGTTACAGGGCACTCTCAGGGGTTTCTGATCGAGTGGGAGTAGAGCAACAACAGATCAAAGTAAGCTAAGAATGGAGGAGTTGAAAAGCACAGATGGTCACTCACGGTCCTATGGAAAGAAAGAGCAAGTAAAAGATTATTGTTGGTTGATAGCAGATCAGCATGAAGGAACTGAAGAAGCAGATGTTGCAGGGGTTATTGCACAGGATGTTCTTGGAGGTTTCTTGGATAAAGTTGAATCTTGGATAAAAGATTTGGTTGCCTCTTTCCATGCAGTTCCAGGTAGAGGAGCTGGTGAGCCTTGCCAAAGAATTAGCAAAGGGGAAGTGAAGCTGAAATTGCAGGCGGCCAACACACAGGTGTTGATGAAGGTCATGCAGGTCCCAGGTTTGGAGATATGGCTAATTTCTTCAGAAAGATTGGGTGATGAGAGATGCACAAGAACTCTCACAGCGGATGCACTTGAATTAGCTGGTGGTAAGAAAATAGGTACCCTTTATCTACTTGTTTATATTACTGATTCTTCTTTTGTTGCGGAGACGTGGCTTCGTAGGCTTGGTCACATGAGCAGGAAGGAGATGCATGTTCTTAAGCAGAAGATAGATATATTTGACAGGCTTAAGAACTGGAAAGCCTTGGTGTTTATGGAGGAGATGGTGGATAGAACCCAGTGGATGTGGCTGGATACTTCTGAGCAGGGCAATTTGGACATGGGTTTTGATTCAAAGGAGTTCGCGGGTAAAAATTCATCACTCACAGGCAAACACAGGTACCGATGTCGGTCAGGAGGAATCGGCGTCGAACAGACAGGTGCCGATGTCGGTCATGTGCAGACCGAAGACGGCGATGTCAGGCAGGGTAAGACCGATGTCGGTCATGGGACCGACGTCTGCAGTATGTAAGACCGATGTCGGTTATGAGGACCGACGTCGGCAGCAGGGACACCAGTGCTGGCAGGTTGGTAGTCAGGTACAGACACATGGAACCGATGTCGGTCGGATGCAAACTGTGGAGTGACCGAGGTCGGTCACTGTAACGGATTTTGGGTGGACAGCACGCTATCAAGGAGTCTCAAACACCCATACGGAGGACTGAAGGCGTAAGTAGGCCCTCAAATTCATGTTCCTCTTCTTCATACTTGTTGTTGATTGTATAGCAGGAAGGATCCAGGAAACAGGTGTGAGCTTGGCACGGATGAGGATGTGATTCCTTAGAGCAGAACCAGACGGGTGTTTTGGTAGGTTTGCCAACTGGATGAAAGCACAGAGACAAATGGATGCCTTAGTAGAAAAATAGAGAGAACGGATACGTGAGACGGAAGACCAGGCATATGGTCTTGAGGAGCTGCAGGACAGTGGTACCAGGTTTGACAGGTGGAGGATGAAGCATGGCTTCAGTCAATGTCAGGGTAACTACTGTGGTTTGACTTACCAGGGGGATGGTGATTGCAACATCATTCTGTTGCTGTATGTGGATAATATGCTAGCTAGCAGGGGTGTACATACAGGGTTTTGCTGAGCTAAGGGTAAGATTAGTTCAGTATCATGTCATGAGGAGTTTGGAGCAGCGAAATTCTTTGACATGGGAGGCATGGAGATCACAGGTTGATTTTGTCTCAGGTGGGAGCTGATGTGAATCAGGTGTTGGCGAGGTTCGGGATGCAGAACCGGAGCACACTAAGGGCTAGACAGGTACAGTGTCCGAAATCACATGAGGTCTGGTATAGACCTGAGTATTCCCATGCAGTGGGAGCTGTCAGAGTTAGGAGCCAATTCGGGGAAGTGGGTTCTCAGTTTTTTGAGAGGGACCGGCAGCAGGTGTTGCTATGCAGGGTCAGGACTTCACTACAGGTGTTGTAGGTTCAGATGTGGCAGGGTACTCGGATGACAGGTGGTACATCATAGGATGTGTGGTGGGTTGTCTTCAGGTGGGAGCTTGAAGAGGGATACAAACCAGGAAATAGATTAGATGGAGTACAGGTACAGGTACAGGTACAGTGCAGCTGTTTATCTCCAAGTGGGAGATTGTTAGGATTGTGGAGCTAAAAGCTTCACTGATGCAAACAGGAGAGGAGGTTGCTGAAGGTTGCTGAGTTGCAGAGAAGTTGGGGTCGGTCTGATCAGCCGACGTCGGCGGGAGAGCATAGAGAAGCAACCGACGTCGGTCATATATCGGCTGACGTTGGTCACCTCCAGACAGACAGGGACCGACGTCGGTCGCCTGTGTGGTTCGACTGCGAGCTAATTACGGGCAGTTAGCTAATGAACCAAGTGTTTGCATGATGAGCGCTAATTTTAGACTCATAGCTGCGGATCTAATTATTGTAATTAGATGTCTAATTACTGTTTGGATGAGATCTATATAATAGACTCATGGTTGTATTGGAAAAGTGTTCTAGTTTGAGTTGAGCAAAGTTTGCTCCTTCTGTGTGTGAAGTGAGTAAGGGTGCTCCTCCTAGTTCCCTATCAGTGCCAAGCTTGGTACTGGTTGGAGAATCATAAGGACTTGGTGAGGCAAGGACAAGGGTTATTCAAGGTGTAGAGTGATCTACATGGTAAGTAAGATCGTTGATCTGCAGGTGTATGTGTGTGCAAGGTCAAGGTTCACAGGTGAGCAGAACCGTTGTTTGATTTGCAGGTGTGCAAGGTCATATAGACAGCAACACAACAGGGAGCAGTATCAGGCAGGATCTACTTGGAGTACAGGTGTGTACTCAGATAGAGCAGAGAGGAAGGCAAGGGAGTTCCTTCCATAAGTATGGTCTGTTGAATTGCAGGTTGTTGTAGGTTCATGGGAGATCTACTTGAAGTACCTTGAGTACTTGTGGAGCACGTGGAGTGCTTGTGGAGTGCGTGGAGCACTTGTGTTGTGCGTGGAGCACGGGAGGTGAACACCAACTCTGTATTTGAGTTGGGTGTTGGGACCTGTGAGAGGGAGAGCTTTGGGGAGAAGATTTACTGTTCACTTGAGGTGTGGGAAACCTCTGTAAGGTGGTGGAGAAGAAGTGGCATCTTCTTTATTGTATTCTTTTCTGTATAAAGTGTTAATACAATTTGTGTATTGTCTCTCATATCTTGTGTTATTCTGAATTCTAGTTACTTGGTGAATCTGGTTAATTTCCACATATTAAGTTGCTTGGTTTAGTAATCAATTGTGTGCTTCTGGTTTATCTCCCAACAATTCTTGACCTTCCAACGGTCACAATAAGAATGTTTTCACCTTGTATAAGGAATACGATTATTTTTTTCATAAAATATTTACTCATGACCAATGGCATCATCCATAGTGTCTTTATTATTATTTCCTATTCACTAACACTTTCAAAATTTCTTGAAAATTCTCCTACAACACCTATTCTAGACCAAATTAATCAAAAATTCAAATAAGGCAAAATGGTGGGAAAATCTAAATTTGAAAATTTAGACTATCCTATCACATTTAAATAATTGGAAATAAATCCAAGGTTCATTTTTAGACACCTAAAACCTATTTAATCACCCTAAACATGCTTATTGATTAACAAAATAGTAATAATTCCATAATGGTTTGAACAAACATTAAAATGAGTCATCCACATAGGATTTTCTTGTATCATACTCTTGGGGTGTGAAAGAAAATTTACCTAAAATTTTATCAACTTGTATTTATCTCCTCAATAATCCTCTCTCTATTTTTCTCCTTGTATGCAATGGTACACCTCTTATATCCCAAGGTCTATGAGTAGCACATAAACCTTTTTGTGCTTTGACCAACTCCACCTTGCTTACTCCTTTGAGGTTGATGTCTTGCATAGTGATCTCCCACCTGATCATCTTCATCACTTGGTTTCTATCCTACAACCATCCTGTGTATGGAACACACAAGTCAAAGAAAATAAACCCCTATTTATCTCCTTAGAAACCACTCTCTTATTTTGGCATATTTCTCTTATCCATGCTTGGGTTTTTTTCTTGTGGGAGTGTTGTTGTTGGTGTCATTTTTTATCCTTCAATTCCTTTAACTTCTTCAACCTCATTATTCTCCTCTTTTTATTTCATAATATTTACTTGATCATTGACCCCTCTTTTTACGAACAACTCTCTCAACATGACCACTTTCTCAAAAAAACCTTTTAAGAAACTCCTTGTATTGTGTGAGGTATAAATGATTGGACAAGTTTGTAAACAAATCCTTCATGTGTTAATCTAGGATAAAATCAGCCTACTGGTCTGAGAGTAACAACTCCTTATTGATTGCCTTTAACTCCTCAAGATGTCATTCAATTATTTCATTCTCTTATTCCAATGGCTTGACAACTTGTACTAGCTTGTTCCCTTCTTAAAAAATATTTTCCACTATCATGATCTTGTCTTCCTTTATGCAACTAACTTCCTTGGGTGGGTACTCTTTCTCTCCAAACGTCATGGCACTACCTAGTGTCTCTTTCCATGAATTTTCATTTAATGGTTTTAATGTATGCTTGCAACCATCCTTCTCTATGGTTTAGGTGTTAGCTTTCCCATCATGAAAATATCTCCTATCGTATTGACATGGTTTACAAATAATTATGTGAAAAACATCAATTGGAATGGCATCACACAATATTCTATCCATGTATCTACCTATTTGCAAGTCTACATAACTTTGTTCACTCACTGGGACTTGGTGACTATTTTGGATCCAAGAGACCTTGTATGGACTTAGATGCTTACTTGTTTCTATGCCTAGGTTAGACACCATCAAGGAAGACACTAAATTATCAATACTACCATTATCTACTATAACTTTTCACCACTTACCTTTACTCTTGTACATGGTTCTAAACAATGTTTTTCTTTGTGGTGGTTCTCTATCCTCTTAGATGGTCTTCAATAGAACTATATTCATTAGCAAACTATCACATATTTCAGTATCCTCCACATAGTTAGGAAATGATTCTACACTCTTATCTTCTTTCCACACCACCTGGTTTCTAGTCTCACTCCAAAAGATACCACTTTGAACATCTTTAGGACACTCATAAGACCTATGCCCTACAAATTTGTTACACTTAAAGCATTTTATTGCAAACCAACCATTGTCTCTTCCTTTACATATGATATGCCACCTCTATTTCCATAACCAACTTTGTTTGATGAACTTGAAGACTCTGAACTACTACACACTTCTTTGCTTTGACCTTGTCATTGACCTTTATCACATGGCTGCCCTCTTCCTTCTTGTTTCCCTCTACCTCTATAGCTTCTTCCACCTATACCTATATTCAACTAGATTTTCCTTCTTGAAAAATTATCTCCTTCCCTCGAGGAATATTGATAGGCCTCTTCAATAGTCTTAGGTTCCAAAATACTCAACTCATCTTGAAGGACAATCTTTAATCCATTCATATATCTAACAACCTTCTCAGCATCCTCTTCTAAATATACTGCTCAAATGGTCAACTTATAGAACTATTCCATGTAATATTTCACTATCATTTCTTTCTAACTCAATTTTTATATCCTCCTAAACAAGTAGGTATGATAATACTTAGTCATGAACTTGCCTTTCATCTTGGCCACAATTCTATCCCATGATCATACCTTGTCCTTTCCTCTTCTTCTTCTCTCTTCCTATATACCATCCCACCACAAAGATGCATGACCCTTCAGCCTTGGTTCTACAAAATTTACCTCCTTATTTTCATTAACCTCTTTTTAATTGAATTAATATTCCATGGCTATGATCTAATCCACTAACTCTTTCATGTTAAGACTACCCTTATATATGGGCACCTCCATCTTGGGCTTTGAAGTCACCGCAAACACTATTATAATGAATATGTCTTAAAATATTCCTTCATCTCCTTCCTATATTGATTTTTCATTAGTAATATCATCATCTCCATCACTAACATCACCTTTGTTTATCTCTCTTTGATGTGCCAACTCCATGGCTTGCAATCTTTCCTGTAGGTTCCTCATTTCAACCACCAAAGCATCTACTACTTGCAACCTCATTTGGGATTCTACTTTAACTCATACTCTACCTTCCATGAGGTATTTAATCCTTTCAAATGTATACTAATCTCTAATACCAAATTATTTAGAGGATAACACAACTTATCTCACACTTATCTTTTCCTTTGTGTTAATTCCCACTAGGCTCACTATCTCATTCTATTGATCTAAGGTTTCATTTGATTGTTCATGGTATGTTAAGTCTAAATCAAGGTTTTAAGGTCTTATTATACCTATCATTCCATTTTTAACACTCCTCATAGCATTTCACTAATCATATACAATTCTTACCCTATTTTACATAGTGTTTAATAGCCTTTTTTTACTATTTCACATAGTACGGCTCTGTACAAATGTATATTAGAATAAAACTTACCAATTTAGGCACCCTTTATAATTTATCACCTATTTAATAATTTTAATACTCAAAATATTATTTTAATCCACTTTACTAACCCTTATTTGCTCATTGTTAAGCCTAATTAGGCCTCTTTTGCCCTTAGTCACAAAGAGGTGGTTGTAGACGTACAAAATCACACCCAAAAATTTCAAAATATCCAAAATATATGAAAACATGTAGAAATATCTAAAAATAAATTTTTTAAGAACATTTAATTAGTATAAACTTGTTATAAACATAATTGCTTTCCAAAACCCTAGTTTAGGGTTAACAGGGTTCTGTAGGACCTGAGAGCAAACAAACTAGCTTTGCACATTCTAAACAAGGTTTTAAAATTCTATAAGAGTTTTTTCACATCCATTTCACCTATGATAATATTTACCAACTATTAGTGGTTCACCAATCCTCTTCTATTCAACCTTTTGACAACTTTCTTGTACACACAAACTACACAATCATGGTCTGCAGTCATCTGAGCACCAAACATTTGTGATTTGATGAATTATTAAATATTTATTTTAAATATGAAGGATACATATAAATTTTCCCAACATCACACACCTATTCCAAGTTTTTTTTCACAACACCTCCTATGTTCCATGTTTCAACAACTTTCTTGACTCCTCTATGTACACAAACACAATCTACAAGGTTTGTGACTCAGTCTTTAGAAACTTAGGTATCCAAAGAGGATTTCAACACTATGACTCAAGAGTATATAACTTTAAATAATACCATTTAACTTATATAATCAATAATAACTCTAAAATAAACCTATGCTACACCTTTTTCCACATACTATGTGTTCATTGTCTGTGTGTACACCTTCTAACAAGACTATATGTCCTCAAATCCAAATAGCATGAAATATAAAAAATGAAATTACTATAAATACATTTAAAAACACGTAAATATCTCACCAATTATATTCCAATCATCAAAAATGTCAATATGTAACTTTCATTCTTCCAACATTCTAAAGATAATCCTTCCTCATTTACAAAGAATAGGAAAACAAAGTTATTTTTCATTTATTTCTTAATATTGAGAGTTTCCATACATATTTTTATGTATCATGTAATTTATCTCTCAAATAAAATATTATAATCATATTTCAAAACCAAAAACAACCTAAGAGTTTGTGTCAAGCATAACTACCCTAACCAAGTCTTGACCTTCCAACAGTCACAACAAGAATGTTTTCACCTTACATAAGGAACAAGGTTAATTTTCCATACAATGTAACTCATGACCTATGGTATGGTCCATAGTGTCTTTATTATTTTTCATATTCACTAATACTTTCAAAACTTCTTGACAATTCTCCTACAACACCTATTCTAGACCAAATTATTCAAAAATTCAAACAAGGCAAAATGGTGAGAAATTTTGAATTTGAAAATCTAGACTATCCTAGCACATATAAACGCTTTTAAAGAACTCCAAGGTTCATTTTTAGACCCATAACACCTGTCTAATCATCCTAAACATGCTTATTTACTACAAAAACACTCATCATTCCAAAATTGTTTAAACAAACATCAAAATGAGTCATCCACATAGGATGATCCTCCATCACAAATAAATAAGAGATAAGTTTTAATCTCATTAGTAAGCCAAAAATAGTGATTACCACAACTAAATTTAATTATCCACTCATATAAGTATAAAATTTATTTAATGAATCCACTGACATTTTTGTGGATGATTTACCAAGTGAGTTGCCTCCAAGAATAAGTATTAGTAATAATATTGATCTCATATAAGAAGCAAACCTTCCAAACAAATAAAATTATAGGATGAAACCACAAGAAAATGAAGAAATCAAGAAGAAAGTATAGGAATTTTTGGACAAGGGATTGGTTAGAGAAAGTCTAAGTCCTTTTTCAATGCCAATTATTTTAGCACCAAAAAAAGATGGAGGTTATAGAATGTGCATCAATTCAAGGGATATTAAAAATATCACTATTAGGTATAGATTTCCCTTACCTAAAATATATTATTTGATGGATTATATAAGTGGTTCTAAATAATTTTCTAAGATATATCTCAAAACTAGATATCATCAAATAAGGATTAGAGAAGGGGATGAATGGAAAATAACTTTCAAAATAAATGATGGTTTATATGAATGGCTTGTCATGCCATTTGGATTGATAGATGCTCTAAGTACCTTTATGAGGTTCATGAATGAGGTACTTAAACCCTTCATACATAAATTTTTCATTATCTAACTTGATGATATATTGATTTATATTAAATCAAAGGATGAACATCTTGAGCATTTAAGAATGGTTTTGATAAGATTGCAAGGGGAAAAACTAAGAATCAACCTCAAAAAGTGTAATTTTCTGAAAATAGAGCTGATAAACTTGGGTTTTATTGTATCTCAATAGGGTTTAAATATGGATAAGGACAAAGTCAAAGCTATGGAAGTGTGGCATACACCAAGGAACTTTTTTGAGGTAATAATCTTTCATGGTCTTGCAAGTTTTTATATAAAGTTCAAAAGATATTTAAGTAGTATTTGTTTTCCTATTGTAGAGACTATCAAAATAAATAAAAAAACCTTTAAGTGGACTGAAATAGATGAAATAAGTTTATAGATTTTGAAAATAAAGCTTACATAATAACCTATTATAAAATTACTTGATTTTGGTAAGTTGGTTCAAGTGGAATGTGATACAAGTGGGACTATTATTGGATCTATTCTAATTCAATAAGGTAAACTAATTTCTTATTTTAGTGATAATATTAATGAGGCCAAAATTAAATATTAATCTTATTATTAAGAATTATATGCTATAGTACATCATTTGAATAAGTGGATGCACTATTTAATGCCTAAGGAGTTTATTCTTTACACTGACAACCATGCTTTATAGTTTATTAGTAGCCAAAGTAAATTGAATCAAAGGCATGTTAAGTGGGTTGAGTTCTTACAAAGTTTGTATTTTATTATTAAGCATAAAAGTGGTGAATCTAACAAGGTTGTTGATGCCTTACATAGGAGAATATGATTTTGAAAGAGATTCAAGTAAGCATCATACATTTTATTATTTTTAAGGATATATACAAGGAGGATGCATATTTCAAAGAATAAAATGAAGCATGCAAGGATCCTACAAGTAAGGATAAAAGTCCTTGGATGGACTACATGTTTTAAGAAGGATTTTTTTTATAGGTACAATCACTGAGAGGGGGGATGAATTAGTGATGCTAGATAATCCAATTCAACTCCCAACTTATAAACAGTAAACACATATAATCATGATGCATACAAATTAACCAATGTAATGAACAAGGAAAATATAGTAAGATCAAGCACATAACACATGATATATGTGGGAAACCTTCTTTGGGGATAAAACCCACTGAACCCTAAAAGATGGACTAGAATCCTATAAATACAAGATTCAACATTTAGATTAACACCAATTCATCAAGGAACATCCATCCTACAAGGAGGAACCAACACCCTAGGAAACCAAACACCAACCTAGATACCTTGATCTGATCTCTAATTATAATATAATATATTATACACCTGATTATGGAATTTTATTACTTGCACTCTTTCCCCTTTACACTCTCACAAACTTTCACACACAAGTAATGCATCCGAAACACCCTTTTGGATCACTCTTCACTTCTTAGCACATACATAATTAGAAAACCTACAACAACTCTTGTCACAACATTAGAAACATGACCTATAGTAACTCTTCACTTCTTGGCACAATTTAGGAACAATCCTCATCCTTCTCTACTCCTAAATCCATCCACTAAGCACAATCACTCAATCAGCCTCTAGGGCTTACTCACTCAATCTACCTCTTCTAGGCTCATTAGGTCTAATGACCTATGTGTTCACCTTGATCAGACAAGCATGATTGATACTATTTAATATCTATTGGTCCTAAATGACTTGTACATTCTCTTTAAAAGGTTCACTCCTTCTCTTGGATCCACACTCACTCTACTCAATTAACCTCTAGGGCTAACTTGCTCAAACTGCCTCTTTAAGGCTCATTAGGTCCAATGACATGTGTGTCATCCTGCATCAAATTGATCATATAAAAAATGTCTAATATTTTGACAATATAATGGTCCTAATTGACCTAAACCTTATATTTCAAAGTTTCTCTTCTTCTCTTGAATCCACTCTAAAACCTCTTGCATAATTAGTCTAATTATGCCTTATACTTATACCACTCTCTTTCTTTAACCCATACTAGTCAACCAAGATGATTTACATATTTATTATTCCTTTGAAATAAGTACTCATACATGTTACGTGTAATAAACACAAACTTATTAGGTCATCCAAGACCTCATTAGCCCTAAACCACCATTACGTCTTGGTGAGACCTAAAACAATTAGGGCTTCATACTCACATGTTACATGTGAGACTATGTGGACCACCTTCATCCTTTACCAATGATTAGAACACATCAAACCTATTTACAATATCCCCTTTATTACTCTCATATGGGTCCATGCCAACTATAACACCAAAACAACACTTGAACCTATCAATTAGGTCTCCTTCCTCTTCAAGCCTTTGAACATAAAAAACATAATCTCAAACTTTTGAAGAAACTACTCAAATATTTTATATATACATATGATTAAATCACATAGATTAACCCTTAAGGAAATTTTATACACATCCATGTGCTTTAAAAACTTCAACATAGGCTTTAAGGACCCAAAACAACTCTCTCATACTGACCACTCAAACTAGTCACATACAGTCAAAATATAATCAAGATTATTTTGACTCTCTATATTTGATCAGGGCCATATAATGACAACCAATTATTTATTATAATACTTTAAGACTTTAAAATATCTCCATACTCATTTTATCATTAAAGTTTTCTCACAACATCTTCAACTCACTCCAGTAACATGGTCACTCAATCTACCAGTGTATTCAACAAACACAGTCAATTTCTAACCTTTGTTCATACTGAATATGGATTGGTCAAACCTATACAGTCAAAAAATAATGTATTCATGTATTTTATAATAATTTAAAATATATATTTCATTTATAAACATCAAAATACCATCAAGAAATCTTCAATTAGCCTTCTCAGGTCACTTGTACAACATGGTCAAATACACAATCAACTTTGGAGCTCAATATATACAACTTTATGAACATTAAAATCTTATAAATAGATTCTCTAGATGGACCTTGAAGTCATTTACAAATTTTCCTCTAACATCACCTTAAAATTCATCTTGGATCAAAATATATTAGAAAAATATTGAGCACTAGTTTTTACTTTATTAATTTCAAATGCCAACAGTCCCTGTGTAATGCAAATATTATAGACATGTGTCTTCATATCATGCCCTCACATAATTTGATCAAATTCACTCCATTTATCTCATTTGGAGTATCTTTGTCTTTACCTTACATTTCTCACCATTGATCATTGATTTGCTCTACCATGATTAAGACACTTGGAACCCTTGTGTGCCTTCTGAGCACATTGACTATTTGATTCCAATGAACTTCTACCACTTGGTATCCCCACGTGCATCTTGAGCATCCCTAAATTTTTTGAATAAATATGCACCATTTTATCATTACTAAAAATATCATGTGATCTATTGGATCTTTGTCTAATAGGTTTCACATTCACCATTAGATTTATTGCTCAAACTCCATGATTGTGATACATGTCCCTAACACGTGCCTTCTGAGCATCCTTTGACATATTGAATTTCATGTGAACCATTGGATCAATACTGAAAATATAATTCAATTTTTTATATCATTATTTTTTTAGATTAAATTATTGTCATTAGATCTATGATGTGATTAAATTCTCATCGTAGATCTTTGATAATGCGAATTTGGCTAAGTATGGGAAGCTAACTATGTACATTAATAATTTTTGATACACACCATTTCCAAACCTAAAATTTGAACCACATGATAAAATTTAATATGATAATACACCCATGTATCAAAATGATCCTAAAACCTTCACATATGTGAAATATGACATCATTAAACTACTTACTTTACTTTATATGTCAAGATGACTACTTGAGCTTAGACATTCATATGACTATTTTGATGAATTAAATTCACTTTCATAATCATTCCAATCACTCATAACACTCCATATGGTATATTAAACATGTCCATACCATCAAAATCATCCATCAAATGCCTCACTAAATCAAACACTAAAGAACCATGTAGGAATACTAAATCACACTTTCTCATTTTCATTCTAGCACACATGACACCCCATCAACATCCTTGGTTACATTAGAGACATCACTGAAAAACCTCCAAAAATATCTCACTTTGTCATTAATTTTAAACACCAATACAAAGCATATGCTCAGACTCTATCTCTCTCTTAGAGCACTTTCTCCCCCTTTGATACAATGACAAAGTGGGCTCAACTCCTGATCTTATGGACTTGAAAAGAATTCAAGGACCAATAATAGGAAAGGACAACCTATGAGAGATGATAAAAACTCCCCCTAACATTTTTCATATATCTTCTTTCCTTGAGCTTCTAAAACATGCTTAATGACTACACTCTTTTTTTGGGGGTCATACATAACTTCTATGAAGACAAAACATACATAAACATCAAAATATGCATGAACTTATCTTGAAAAAATTAATATAGACTCCCCATAATTCACTTTATCTTAGGAACCCATTTATCACCTTGTTATTTTGGATAAAATGACCAAAATTCCACGTATTCATACTAGCCTTGCTTAGAGGCCTTTAAGCCCTACCTGGACCTTGTATATCCCATACATTTTTGTGTATGAGCTATCATGTCTTGAAATTTCATATCTAGAGTATTCCCATATTCTCCCTTATGTATGCCAAAAATAAACACTCATCACTTTCTCTAAAATATACTTCCTTTACAAACCTTCTAGCTAATTAGCCCTCCCTTTACACAAATCCTCCTCCATGGAACCAACTATGCACTTATAAAAGACTATGAAAGACTTTTTGATCACCCATTTATCCATTCAAACTAATTAAATATCCTTAGATCTCAAATAATTAGGCAACCCATTTTTCTAACATGAGCAAAAATATAAGGTTTAAAAGAGAAACTTGATCAACACACCACCTTTCAATCAACGCCCATATCTAAAATGTTTCTCACACCTGGAGGTCATTAATACACAATTATGGACCAATTTTTAATCTCATACTCCTTTTGTAACCCATAATTTTTATACTATGGTTTTTGACCTGTATACCCTTAAACACAAAATGGGAAACTCGAGAGCAAACATAATTATCTAATTACACACAAAAGACCTTAAAAACTTAAAATACACTTTAAATAGGTCAACACACCTTTATATCCCACTAAAACAACTTGACAACTTGCAATTATTTAAACAACACCTACAAATCTCCATAACTAGCTTGTAGACCTTGAAAATACAATAGTCAACATGCCAAAACACCAAAAAATTAGTCATGAAAACATTTTGACATCACCAAGATACCTCATCTACTTTTACAAACCAAACTCAACTAATCTCAAATCTCATTTTTATTTAGGACTAAAGTCCCTGAATACTCCTATAACACATAATTCACCACAACATCTGAAGCAAGCTTATGAACTTGTTGATCCACCTTAACCAAACACATATTCAAATGATATTCTTGTCTTGAAACATCAACCAAATCTCAAATATTATCCACCATGCTTATTCTTTCTTGTTAATTATCTCCTTGAAGCCTAGATAGAGACACCCTAACCCACATTGTCTTAGAACAATGTGAAACTAGGAGTTTCCCATAACTCCTCATATTCCTTCTCCTCCTTGGTTATTTGATATTGATAGTTCTTATTATTTTTAAGTTTAAGAGAATAAACATGATCATATACTACAATATTCTCCTTTTATTCTAATATTAGATTGAAAACATATGGAAATAACAAAGATTCATGACATACCTATTTAATTGAAGAAAGAACCTCATCAATGGGCATAGATACTTGATGTTCTTTGCTCAAAACTTGCTCAATAATAGAAGGATTTTCTCTTGGATCCATACATACCTTAGAACTAGCCTCAATTAACACTTTTGTCTTTTCCTTGATCTTTACTTGAACTAAATTTTGATTTTCCTTTTCTATCTAGATAGATGACACATTCTCTTAGTATTCTTAAACCTTCTTCATATCTGATTCCTCTTTTACTTTAGCAGGTAGTCCACCTTGATCTTTCATCTCAAATAAATTAGTTTTCTTGGTCTTAACTTCCTTATTATTCCATACCAAGGATTGACCTTTCTTGAGCACATCAGGATATCTATGCACCTTCTTATGACTTAAAAGATTGCTTATACAATATCTTTCAATATGACCAACTTGATGACAACCAAAACAAATACAATCTTATCTCTTAGGTTCATTATGCTCAAGCTTGATTATATTAGGTATTTATACCTAGTTAATCTTTTCCCATGCATTCTAGGGCATAATCTAGCAATATGTCCCATGTCATGACAACTATAGAATACTACATTATCCATACCTATAGCTGACCAACTACTCTTCCTTCTACAATGCTTGTCATCCTTCAATCTAAATGCTTGTTATTTAATAATATTTATAGAATCAATATTATAATTCAACTCATCATGCTTGGAATTATAATTACTCTTCCCATTCTCAATATGGCTAATCTGTTATTCAAGACTTTTGACCATTGATCTCAACTCAAGATTTTCTTTCCTTAACTGCTTAACCATATTTTTGCCTTGGATCACCTTCACTATTTAAAATTTCATAGAAGTTCTTGATCAGGTACCAATTATTATAGGTACAATCACTAACTGAGGGGGGGGTTGATTCAGTGATGTCATATAATCCAATTCAATTCCCAACCCTTAAACATTCATCCCATATAATCATGATGCATTTAAATTAACCAATGTAATGAATAAGGAAGATATAACAAGATCAATCACATAACATATGCTATATGTGGGAAACCCACTAAACCCTACAAGATGCACTATTGTCCTATAAAGACAAGATTCAACATTTAGACCAGTACCAACTGATCAAGGAACACCCATCCCTTAATTTAGTGAGACACCCATCCCACAAGAAGGAACCAACCCCTAGGAAACCAAGAACCAAATTAGATACCTTGATATGATCTCCACTTATGTTATAATGTCTTATACACCTAATGAGGGACTTATCTTACTTGCACTCTTTCCCCTATACACTCTCACAAACTTGCACACACAAGCAATGCATCCAAAACACCTTTTTAGATCACTTTTCACTTCTTAGCATATATATAATTTGAAAACTTGTAATAACTCTAATAACAACATTAAAATCATGACCTATAATAGATAATAACTTATTGGAACACTATAGGAATAATCCTCAACCTACTCTACTCTTCAATCCATCCACTAAGCACACTCAATCATCCTCTAGGGTTTACTCACTCAATCTGTCTCTTCTAAGCTCATTAAGTCCAATGACCTATGTGTTCACCTTCATCACCTTGATCAAACAATTATTATTGATCCTCTTTACTCTATATTGGTCCTCAATGACCTATATCTTCTCTTTCAAAGGTTCACTCCTTAACTTGGTTCCATACTCACTCTACTCAATTAGCCTCTAGGCTAACTTGCTCAAACTACTTGTTCTAGGCTCTTTAGGTACAATTACCTATGTGTCCTCCTACATAAACTTAATTATATAAACATGTCTAATATTTTTCACACTCTAATGGTCTTAACTAACCTATACCTTATCTTTCAAAGGTTCTCTTATTCGCTTGAATCCACTCTAACACCTCTTGCATAATTAGTCCAATTAAGCCTTGTATTTATACCACTCTCTTCCTTTAACCCATCTTGGTCAGCCAAGATGATTTAAATATTTTTTATTAATTTTAAATATCCTCATACATGTTACATGTAATAACCACACACTTATTAGGTCAGCCAATACCTCATTATACCCAAACCACCATTAGGTCTTGGTGAGACCTAAAACAATTAGGCCTTCATACTCACACATTATATGTGAGACTACTTGGACCACCTTCGTCCTTTACAAATGATTTGAACACATAAAAAATATTTCAAATATCCCATTGCTTACTCACATATGGGTCCATGCCATCTAGAACACCAATTCAACACTTGAACTTATCAATTAGGTCTCCTTGCTCTTTAGGCCTTTAAACACAAAAACCACAATCTCAAACTTCTAAATAAAATACTAAAATATTTCACATGTCCATATGAGTATATCACATGGGTAAAACCTTTAGGACGTTTTATACATTTCCATATACGTTAGACACTTCAACAAAAGATCTAAGTACTCAAAACAACTCTCTCAAAATAACCACTCAAACTGGTTACATATAGTCAAAATATAATCAAGCTTATTTTTAATCTCCATATATAACAAGGGGATATCATGACAAACAATGCATTATTATAAGACTTTAATACTTATACAACATCTCCATACTCATTTTATTCTTCAATTCTACTTAGAACATCTAAAACTCACTCTTGCAACATGGTCACTCAATCTGTGAGTGTATTCAACAAACACAATCAATTTTTAAGCCTTTATTCATATTGAATATGGATTGGTCAAACCTCAAAAATACACACAAATTTCCATCATGTATTATATAAAAATATATAATATATTTTTCATTTATAAACATCAAAATATCATCAATAAATATTCTATTCGCCTTCTCAAGTCACTTACAGAATATGGTCAAACACACAGTCAAATTTTGAGCTCAATATATGAAAATGTACAAACATTCAAATATTCTAAATAGATTATTTGGATTTTTCTTGAATTAATTTACAAATTTACCCTATGCATCACCTTAAAAATTTTCTTGGATCAAAATATATTTTCAAAATACTGAGTACTAGTTTTTCCTTTGTTAATTTCAAATGACAATGATCACTATGTAATACAAATATTGAAGACACGTGTATTCATCTTGTGCCCTCACATAATTTGATAAAACTCAATTTATATATATATTTGATATTATCCTAGTATTTAACTTACATCGCTCACTATTTATCATAGATCTATGATATCATGATCAAGATAATTGACACCCTTGTGTGCTTTTTAAGCACATTGACTATTTGACTCCAATGAACTTATACTACTTAGCAGACCCATGTGCCTTCTGAGAATCCTTTGACATTTTAAATAAATATGCACTATTATATCATTACTAAAAATATCATGTGCTTCTTTTGATCTTTATCTAATAGGTTTCATGCTCATCATTAGACCTACTGCTTAAACTCTATGGTAATGACACATGTCACTAATGCATGCCTTCTAATCATCCTTTGACATATTGAATTTCATGCACACCATTAGATCAATACTAACAAGATCATGTACTCTATTATATCCTTATTTTTTCAAATTAAATGCTTGCCATTAGATCTGTGATCTGATTAAATGCTCAACATAGATATTTGATAATGCAAATTTGGCTAAGTATGGGAACTTAGTAAACTTAACCTGAGAAGCTAAATTTGCACATTAATAAATTTTACTATGCACCATGTCCAAACCTAAAATTTGAACCACATGATTAAATTTCATAATATAATTCATCCATGTATCAAACTACTCTTTAAACCTTCACACATGTGAAATATGATATCATCAAACTGCTTACTCAGCTTTATCTGTCAAGATACTACTTGAGCTTCGACATTATTATGACTATTATAATAAATTCCATTTACTTCCATAAGAAATACAAGCACTAATAACATCCCATGGGGTCTCTAAAAATTTTCCATACCATCAAAATCATCCATTAAATGCCTCACTAAGTTAAACACTAAATAACCATGTAGGAACATTGAATCTCATTGAAACACACTTTGTCATTGTCATTCTAGCACATATGACACCTCATCAACATCCTTGGTCACCTTGGAAACATCATTGACAAACCTCCAACATTTTTTTTTGTTAATCAGCTATGTATTTCCAAAGAATATATGAGAGAGAACGTGATCAAAGAAAAACATAGTGGTAGCCTTGTGGGACACTTTAGACAAGATAAGAAACTTGCTCAAGTAAGTGCATTATACTATTGGCTAAGTATTTTATTTGATGTAATAATTTTTTTTGATAATTTTAGAATATTTTAGTATGTAAAAGGTAGGATCTTAAATATAATAGTTTATCAACCATTATCCATTCTTAATAGGCCATGGGATTCAGTAAACATGGATTTTGTTCTTGGTTTACCTATAACTCAAAAAGGTAATGATTATATTTTTGTGGTAGTTGATATATTTTATAAAATGTATCATTTTATTCCTTGCTATAATACAAGTGATGCAACTCATATTGTTGATTTATTTTTCAAAGTGATAGCAATATTATATGGGTTGCTAAATAGTATTATTTTTGATAGAGATACTAAATTTTTTAGCCATTTTAAGAGGACTCTTTGGAAAATTTTGGGTACTAATATTAATTTTAGTTATGCATATCATCCTTAAATAGATAGAAAAACTAAATTAATCAACATAAGCCTTGGGAATATCCTTAGATGTTTGGTAAATAAACATCATATTCAAAGAGATCATGTGTCGGCACAAGCATAATTTGCTTATAATGATTCATCAAATATAAGTACAAGTATGATTCATTTTCAAAAAAATTATGATATGCATCTTATATGTGTATATGAGTTGATAATTTTAGGCCAAAAAAATAGTTGCATATGGAAAAGAATTTACAACTATTCAATAACTCTAATAACAGACAAAATAAAAGCTATAGGTAAGTTTTAAAAAAATAAAAAAAGAGAGCAAACTTGAGGAGAGGAGAGGTACAATTTGAAGTAGTATATCTTATATTACCTCATATAAATAAGTAAATATTCCCAAGAGGGGAATACAACAAGCTAAAATTGAAGTAAATTGGGCCATACAAGGTCCTTATAAATTTCTTAGAAAATTCTTATAAATTAGAGCTTCCAAAGGATATTGGAATCTCAACTATTTTTAATGTTGTTGACATTTATCCTTATAGGAAAGAATATAATTAGGAGATATCACCTAGAGATGAACAAAATTAGACCATTACATGAGAACAATAGTTACCTAAAAATTCTCCAAAATAGCCTGAAGCAATCATAGACAAGAAAGTGATCAAGAGGAAAAGAGGTAAGGAATACTTGTAGTATTTAGTAAAGTGGAAGGGCCATCCAATTGAAGACTCAATGTGGATGTCAAGTTTAGATAGCCACAAACATGGCATCAACATAAAACAAGTCATGAATACGAGTACATGATGAGTTATTTGTACCTTGGTAGTTTGATGCAAGTGCATCTAGGTACATATGTTAGAATAGTCTTGTCAATGTCTTAAGATGTATTGGGAAGTTTGTCAAGTCACAATAATCCTTTATGAGTAATTATTCGTCTATTTTTAGATCATTTAATTTTTTTTTTAAAGTTTCCCTCTGAAATAACAAATTTGATTTTTTAAATGTTTCTTTAGAAATATATGAATAAATGTTATTATACAAGGCTTGTAATGAGAGAGAAAAGGTGTATCTGTAGTCTATATATGTATCTAGGTTTCTTAAAAGGTTTCTATAATTTATAGTTATCTAGAAAATATCAAATAAAGTAAATGTAACAAAGTATTATTCATAAAAAGGTCATTTACTATCTTAGACTTGAGTAGCTGAGGGAGAATCTCAACTAAACATGGAATTTATAAGCTTGGGAGAATCTAAAAAAACATTATTAGATTCAAACCTGATAATTTAGAGATGTTACAAACTTCCAAAAGTATAAAAGATCAAACTTCCATTGTTGTGGAGTTTTTTTTATGACAATTTATAGTTCAGAATAGAGTTATGTAAGTATTGAGAGTCAAGTTTCTTGGTAATAAAGGTAAAATATTAGTTTAAAATTATGTAATCATATTTTCTATACATTAATTAATTATAATTTATCTCTTTTTAAGTGATTTTGAGCTTGGTTTAGATTTATGTTGTTGTAAACTCAAAAATACTTTGTTTTATATACATACACAGTCATCTCAGTCACTTAAAGCATGTATAAATATATGTATGAGTTAAATATGAGGTTTGAAATAGTTAGAGGAGTCTCATGAGAATATAATACAAGTTTTATAATTATTTAAAACATTTTAATCTTTATGAACATTAGTTAATAAGCTCTCAACTTTTATATATATAGAGAAATCGTAAAATAGTGTTTGGAGACACAAAGAGTCATAACTTCATTTTTAATTAGTGAAAATAATAAAAATTCTGAAGGAAGGTGGATGAGGGTGTTTATAACCTAATAATAGATTTATTTTGTCTAAATAGTTCTTGTGAAACTAGAATTATTTGACTATGTCTATGCTTCATGTAGATGCATGCTGAAAGATCTAAAAAGAAGTAAGGTTTGATTGTTTAACCTTGTTATTTTATTCAAAACATGGTATATATATTTATTAAGGTTGTGATATACCTATGTAACAAGTAATATAGTATTTACATTCATTTTTTTAAGTGTATAGGATCAAACCAAGTGAGAAGGGTGAATTAGGCCTACATAGGCCTTAAAAATAGAATTATATTAAATTGTTCTTTTAAGAAATAATAAAATCAAGATTATTTTATTAATAATGCGAATAGGATAAAATTATTTAAAGGATCATAAAAAATGTTATATATAAGGTTCAAGATCCAAAAACCTTTTCTTACGACCTAACTGGCCTAAAATAGTCATGTATCAACCTATTGTTGAGTCACATTTTGGATAATCAAATGTCTTGATAAGTGTTTGAATTCACACATAAGAACCTTTCAAATTCAAATACCAATACTAAAATCCATTTATTAGTTTTTGAGAAGGATTGAGTTAATAAAATAGCTAAAAAGAATCCTAAACAATATTCAACTAATTGTCTCACAAAAGTTGCAGGTTTCCTACAAGAGAGTTGAAGTAAAGTAGATCCACTTGGCATCATGTAATAATGAAGTGGATGAAATCATAGAGGAAAAAACCAAGTTCAAATCCATATATTTATTATGTTACCCATATTAGTGGAGATATAATTAGTTCAATGATATAATGGAGGTATAGGGACTATGACCCTAAATTATGTTCAAAATTATGTGTGGGCCCACCTATCCCACTTTAACATTCATAAGAATATGGTTGAATGATCGGATCAAGACTTAATATTAGAGTGGGAATATTCTCCTATATTTATCCTTCTTAATTTTTTATTTAATTTATCTATGTATGAAGTATAACAAAAAAATGGCTACTATATACCCAAAAATTTTAAGATTTATCAATTAATGATGATTTATTCTTGAAGGAACCCATCAAGTCTTAATATCTCTAAGTGCATGCCCTAAGAGATGCACCAAGAAAGGGGTGGATTGATCATTGGTGCTTCACAGGATTGTTGTCCTTATACTACCACTTTTTATCTATCCAACTTTCTCTAAAAGCATTCCCCTAAGCTTTGCCTCTTCTTTTATAGCCTCCTCTAGTCATTTTTCTACTTTTATTGGCCCTTCCTTAGCCTAAAATACTTTTTAGTGGTTTATAATACACTATTGGCCCCATTGACCATGTAATTTAATTGATATAACTCATTTAAGGTCTAGGTAAGCCCCTGACTAACCTATACTAATACCTGATTTGTTTTTGTTAATAATGATACAAAGTTGATTGGGCCAACTCTATTAGCTAAATGTTCAGAAAGGATTAGGGTTAGATTAAACTATATATACACATTAATTTTTCCATTCTTAGAGAGATAACATGATTTAATTATTCATTTACACTTTTTTACAATATGATCTTCTACCATTCTACTTAAGGAGTCTTAGCTTAGGGTTTCTACTTGGAGAATAATTTTGTCTTGTGGATAAGTATTGGATGCTTAGGCATTTCTTAATGATCCTTACAAACCAAAACAAACTCTTGAGAAGTACCTTTGGCCAAGGGAGAGATTGAGTCTCAATAGGTTTATTTTTGAGGTAAGTATCTTTAAATTTGTTCCTCTCTTTTAGTAAATAGAAGTACCATAAGTAATGGATTTTGAACATATTTCTCTCCCCATGCATTAGGGTCTTACCTATACATAACTTAATTAGGATTATCCTATGCATGTTTACTTTTATGTTTACTAACCCCTCATTTATGCCACAATATTTAACAATCACTAGATTAGGCTTTTACTTGTCATTATATATTGTGAATATAAAAACATAGGACCTAGTTAGGATTATTGCATAATTTTACTTGACTAAAGGCTTTAAAACCATACATAAATATTTTATAGTGGTAAGAGATCCATTTTATAGGTCTAGTAGATCCATATTGGTCATGACCCCTAATACCTAATATATCAACAATAAAAAATGTAAGTAGGATTTATCTTCTCTAAGCTAGGATTGATTTATACATTAGTTACATTTCCATTTTCATACATTTTGGCCTGACCTAAATCTAACCCTTGTAGGTTTTTTTGTATTCCATCTTTCTTTATCATCATTTATATTTTTCTATATTTGCATTACTTTATCAAACCAGTAGATATAGTCCTAAATTTTTATAAGTAGGTTTAACACATAGTCACTTCAAAACAACTCTATTATATCTGTGTAGGTCTTCACCAATTACAGGTTATTGAATCAAGTATTTTAACACAACATTATTATTCAGCTCTAGATTATCATACATAGTCAAATTGGTTGAATATATCTACTGTTTTATTTTGTCAACATATAGGTCAATAAACATAGTTAAACAAGTTAACTCTATTCGTTATCTCTTCTTTAGCACATAGGGTTTTATAAACTTGGTCAAACAAGTCGACCTAGTTGGTATAATTTGAAAGTAGAATTTTGAACATCTCAACATAAAATTTTCAAGCTAAAATGTCTTCAAACCAACCAAGGTTCCTTTCTTTTCTCTCTATCATTTCAGTTCTTCTTTCAGTATTATTTTTCATAAGTTGGTAGTCTTTAAAATTTCATCCCTACAACTAATTAGGTCAACCTTGTTGACTTATTTTTGTAGTATATCTTATATCTAAGATACATAGTCAACTTATTCAATTTTTTTCTTAAAGACCTTGCTTTTGCAGAATAGTAGTGACCTAGTCGACTCTATTCTATAGTGTTTGCATACAATGTCACATGAACTAACTCTGTACTATTATCAATCAAAGAATTAATATTTATTTTATATTAATTAATTTACCTTTCCTTTGTAGTTATTTTAATGATTAGAATAACTCACATAACCAAAATAGATGGTTTTTCAAATTACCATTTTAGTTACATTATTTTACCCTTTTGCACACACTACCAAACCACTTTACATTCAAAAAACATTTAAAATTTGTCTTCCTAAGGCCTACTTCCTTGGATTTTATCACCAAGGGGGAAACCAACTTGGTTCTATATCCAAGTATAAATATGTTGTTAATGGTATATATTAGCAAAACAACTGACGCCCTTATTGATGCAAGATTATAAATGATTGGGTAGGCCCCAATACCAAGCTAATACTATTGCCAATACCAATCCCTTTCAACCCAAACATCATAAAACCATCCTTAGATTGATTTCTAGTTCCCTAATTTCAGATAACTTTCCTATCACACTAAAATTACACTTTATTATAACTTAATAACACTTAGGAGACCAACTAGTTAGTATTTAATTTTTTTAGATTTTGCTTTCTCTTTGATCATTATGTGTGTTGTATTTTAAAACTTGCATTGGACAGTGTTGGTGTAAGGTTTATGCTATGTGTCCCAATTGAATCAATTCACATTGATCCAATTGTTTGTGTATTTTATTTCATTATTGCTTCAAATAATTTTGAAAAAAAATCCCCTATTTCAACACACTGTCATTTTGGTAGATATAGTCTCTTATAGACTATTTTTCACCTTACTGTCTATTGTACATAGTTGAACTACAAGAATTTATATCCCTATATCTTTGTTATGTCCCCTATTAAATATTACATAATCAACCCATACAAATGTATATTATTTTTAACCTATGTTTTAATCATACTCTATTGACCCAATTGATTATGTACTTGTTGGCTGACCTTGTTCCTTGTTTGGATGGCTTTGCTCCCTATTGGCCAACTATATTCCTTGTTTGAATAAATATATACCTTTTCCTTCTTATTTATTAATCTCTATTTATTTCATAAAGCATCATGAAATCCCCAATCAAAATCTTCTTGAACAATTTGAATCCATTTAGATACTATATGGGGTGCTCTTTTCTTCCTTTCTTTAACTCCCAATAGAATCAACACTCTTTGAGTACTTCTTCTCCTCCCTCATCTTTGAATTGCAATATGGTTCAAATCATGACCCAAAATGAGATTGGTCGATTAGATCATTTCCATACCTATCAAGATAATTCCCATCTTCAATCATCTCATCACAATGTTGAGGCAATTGACACAAGTTTATCCAATAACCCCAAAATTAATCCACCACATAATAACCCTCCCCTAATACCAATTTGTAGAGTCATACTACAAACACCAACCCACCAATTGATACAACCTAAATTATTACATAGATAGTGCAACTAATAAATATAATGCAAACATCTAACACCTCCCAAATAATGCAACTAAAACATCATTTGATCAATATGGCTAATCATCCTTTCATTATTTTTCATCAAAATAATAACAATTTTATTCCTCCACCTCTTAGAGATGCCACAAAAATGTCATCCCCCAGCCTATCATGAATGATAAGATGCTCCAACACATCCAAAATAACCCTTTATCCCTTTTCATTATTTATATTAATAATGGTAACATATATCTAAATATTAAATATGATGGGACTAAAGAACCTACATCTTTTCTTAAGACATTTTTCAATATTTATAAGGAGTGGATCCAAAATAATACTTTTTCCATGACTAAAATTTTAGTTAAAAATTTCACTAGTGATGTATTAGAATGGTAAAATCAACTTCCTTAATACTTCATATGGAAACTTGAGGATTTAATCAATCCTCTAGTTAAAGAGTTTCAACACAATGATCTTCCCAAAAATTGCCTTAGCCATTTTATCAATGATATGTAATCTCCCACTGAATCAACTCATGATTTTATCAAGCAATGGAAATCATTGGATCAAAATGTTGATCATAACATGACTAATGATAAATTATTTAAACTCTTTATAACCACCCTAACTCCTTCACTTTAGTATAAGGTTTGAACTTTTGCTCCTCAAAATGCTCAACAAAATTATTAACCAAGACAAATGTCAAGAATTTTTAATGAAATTATTTGAATGTAATACCAAACTCACTAAATCATATTTTTAAAATTACACTAATGTGATAATCAATAATTCTCCTCAAAATAAGCCAGTATTTTCCAAAGATGATAATTCCCCATCTTCTCATACACCATTAATTGTGTAGCAAATGCAATAATTTTTAGTGCCCTCTTAACCATTTACTTATCCGAATAATCCTCATAAATGGTATGACCCTAATCAATTTTTAGGGTTCTAAATTGATATTGGTCACTCCCATGAAACATGTAGAGGGCTCACCAAATTTTCCATCTCCTATATGCTCGATGATTCATTTAATAAAAAATCCATGATTCAAGTCCATCATCAATATTACAACATTTCTAAAAAATGAAAAGATCTCAAATATTCTTCTTCTAACAAATAAAAAACTTTTTCATCATTTAACGCTCAATAAGCCAATAATGATGTTTATATAATTGATGTTGATTATGAACAATATTAAAAACAACTCTCAATATTTTAGTGTGGTTAAGGTCAATTATCAATGAAAAATAGATCACAAAGATCCTATCATTAAACCTAAGAAGCCATCACTAGAAGAGAAACTACAACCACTCACTTAGCTTCAGAAATGAATGAGGAAACATCTCCTCCTTATGAACCCCTAACCACTTCTCTTCCTCCAAAATCTAATTTACCTTCTAAGCCTCATGTTAATTCTTCTTCTAAAACCCATTGGAACTTATTAAAAGAAATCCAATCAATGACTTTCAAGATTAATCTTACAAATTTAGTTTTTACCTCTCCTTATCATTGTAAGTTACTCATACAACAACTTCAAGAAATTAAATATCCATCTCCCTTAGAAGAGGAACCATCTTCTCATGAGCCTTAATAAACTAAAGTGCATACCATTGGATCCATTTGTTATTCTTTGAAACCCTCTATATTTTTCTTAAATGAAGACATGATTAATGATGAGATCCTCTTTTAAATTGATGATCCACCCCTATTCATTAAAATAGCCATTAATATCATCCTAATTCATAAAGTACTCATAGACAAAGGGTCTGGTATTAATGTGACATATTTTTGGATAATCCAACAACTTGGCTATAATAAAGATCATCTTAATCAAACTTGTTTGACTTGCCATGGATTTGACAAAACTAATCAAAATCCACTTGGTTGTATTTGGCTCCCTCTTATGATTGGACCTAAGATCGTCTAAACTAAGCTTAGGGTCCTCAATTTACTATTATCTTACAACATACTGCTACAATTCCCATGGACTCATTTAATGAGGGCTATTGCTTCTTCTAGTAGCCAATGTATCAAATTCCTTCACAATGGAAAAAGGTATAAACATGAGTCTAATGCCAACCCTTAGAGTATTCAAATTACAAAACCTAAATCTCAATATCAAATTCCCACCATTCCAAAAATTAATAGTGATCTCTTACTTGAATTTATTAATATGAATCCAGATTTACATGTCACTCTTGTTGATTTAGATGATAATGAGCCTAATTATCTACAAAATGCTTTTAAAACTACTAAACTGCCTCTCAACATCTCATAGTGGCTTTCTCCTTTGTTGCCTCGTGATTGCACCATCCCTCTAATAGATGAAATCATTGATTTTTCCCCTCCTTGAAATGCTCAAGAATACTCTTACATAGAATATGACTTCACATGCAATGATTATGGAGTGGATAAATTATTCCAAGATCTTTTGATCATGTCTCCCCATAAATTCAATGATATAGGAATCTCCCCTTCCAAAGTTCCTCCTGAATCTCAAGCATGTAAAATTTATCCAACCTATATTGATAATTAAATTATGACCCAAGATCAACCAAGAGACTTGGATGTTCAACATTATCATAAAATTCTACATCAACTACAAGATTTTAATCATGGTGTTCATACCATTTATACTAATTTTGAATTAGCACCTGAAGGACATGTACCTCCTACTAATTCTTCACTTATTAACACTCCTTAAGTGGTAAAACAAATATTACCTTCTAAAACTCTAAAACTTATTGAATCTTCTATACCTTATATCAAACTAATCATTCAGTCCAATCCTCCTCTCATCAATAATATTACCAATAAACCAATCAATTTAGATCAACCTTCTTCCACTACTCCACCTACTCCTGAGATTACATTAGAATATAAGGCCACAAATGTACATCAAATACATTATAAATATTATTTCCATGAAAATAATATTATTTATCTAGAAGTATATGTCAATTACTATGACCCTCTTCCTACTTTGCCTAGCGATGAAGCCATTATTGAATTGTTTCATCCCCAAGAACCTCAACTCCCTTAGCAATATAATAAACTTGGGAATTTAAATAAAAAATCCCCTCATTTAAACAACTTAATCACTATAATTGATACTAAAATAAATCCAATTTACTCTCTACCTAATGTGCCATATCATTTCCAAGATGGAAATGCTATGCTTATCAAGGAAACTACTAAAATCAAATATGGTACCCCATCATGCCCTCAATTAAACACAATCTCTCACAAACTTACACAAAATGATCATGATAAATTTAAATTATTATTTGATAAATATAATTAGACTTTCACTTAGTCCTATGATGCCATGCCTTGAATTTATCCTAGAATCATGGTGCACACTATCATCACTTATCCTGATGCCAAACCTATGAGACAAAAACAATAGAAATTTCCACCAAAAGTTTCTACTTTATGCCATAAATAAATCATTAAACTTCTTGATGCCAAATTTATCAAGCCTATGGTCTATTTAGAATGGGTCGCAAAAATTATCCCCAGGTAGATACAGGATACTGGGGGACAAAAGGGGGGTAAAAAGTGACACTTTTTAGTTAAAATAATAATAATTGAACTTGGAGAGAATGTTAGAGACACTTCAAGAAAGAATTTTATGATGACATAATAACATGAATTATGAAATTTTTAATGTAGTTTTTAAATATATAATCTTTTTCAATACCTAAATGATAAAAGTGTGTGAATTAGATGCATTTATGACAATAGGTTGGTCATTTTTTGTGAAAATATAAGGAGATTGCATGTGTACAAACATACTTTTTTTGAGTAAAAGAATGAATTTTTGTACAAAACTTCATATATGGATATGTGAAATGTCTAATATTATTGAGAATATTTTTATTATATATAACTTATAAATAATTTGACAAGTCAAGATAGCTATAATATTGAAACTGCAAGTGTATGAACATAAATTTTTGACCTTAACTTCATGAAAATCAATTTTTGTAAGCATAATTGACAATGTGTAGATTATTGAGATATATGTTTTATGAAAATTTGATTAATATTAAAAAAATTATAAGGGAATTTGTGATGCTATGTATATAGTCCATAATGAGGTATTTTATGCATAAATTAAGTAATAATTATAAATAATATTCTAACATTATAAAAATTATATATTATAAAACTACACTTTCTCCTATAAAAACCCATATATATATATATATATATATATATATATATATAAATAAGAATTACCTAATTGGATGTGTCAACAAAGATGAAAAATACTCCTAAATTTATTAAAAACTAAGTGAGTTAGTCCATGACTAGTTTCAAGCTAGGTTAAGACCTTCCTAACCTTGTAACCAAGGCAAATCTAGAGAAAAAATGCAAAAAAATATTGAAATGTTGAAAGGGCATACACCCTTTACAAAAGGTGTATGCCCTTTTCAAAGATGTATCTTTTTTGTGTTTTTTATAGTTAGAGCTATTTGTTTTTGTGTTTCAAGATGTGTATGTATTTTTTGTTGTCGTTTTGTTTTTGGGTACTATCTGAGGTGGTTATTTTTGTTGTGTTATTTTTTGTTTGTGTTTACAATGATATATTTAATAAAATAAATGTAATAAGTTTAAATTTAATTTATATTAGATTTTATATTCTTATACTTTAAATTTATTTTAATAAATATAAAAAATGAGGGCCACTCTGCATCTTATGAAATTGATTCTAGAGCTATAAGAGTTACCATTTAGAAGTTAGTTTTTCAAAATCCAATGTGGTCAATACTTAGTTTTCAAAATTTCAAGATTGAAAGATAGAATAAGAAATGAGGTTTCAAATAATGTTATCCACCTTTAAGCTTGGGTATTCAGTCAGTTAGGGTATACTCAATTAGGTAAAATATGAGGCATAATCAATGGTGTGTGTGTGTGTGTACACACACACACCCACACCCACACACACACACACACACACACACACACCATTGATTATGCCCCATATTTTACCTAATTGAGTATGACCTACCTAATTGGGTATTCAGTCATGTAGGGCATACTCAATTAGGTAAAATATGGGGCATAATCAATTGTGTGTGTGTGCGTGTACACACACACACCATTGATTATGCCCCATAATTTACCTAATTGAGTATGCCCTACCTAACTAAATACCCAAGCTTAAAGGTGGTTTCCTAAATAATTTGTGGGCATTTTAATTAATGGTTCTATCAATATGCATAAATGACTTACCTATCGCATGTAGCTTGTAACATACCTATTGTCATGATATAGTCACTCATACATGACATCTATCACATACCTATTACATATATATGTATTCATATACATGAAATTTACCTATAGTCATGATATGATAACTTATACCAGACATGAATGTAGCTAGTCACCCTAATAGAATCCATTCTGAATAGAATAAAATAAAACACCATTCAAAATTAATTATAAAAATATACCATTTACTCTAAAACAAATGTTAGATAGATGGTCAATCCATGCATTTTTCAAATCTAATATCATGCATTATTCCAAAGTCACATAGAATAAAGTCATATTCTAACACTTAAAATTCACATAAAACACTCCCTCATTGACCCTCATCATTCCTAATCAAACCTAATTTTAACTTATCATCCTTATTCACTCCCTCATTATTTCTCATTGTCCCTCATTATCCCTAATCACTCCCTCATTGGCTATCATCATCCTTCATTATTGCTAATCACTCCCTCATCAACCCTCATCATCCCTAGTCACTCCCTCATCATCTCTCATTATCATTGATCATCCCTAAACACTCCCTCATAAAATATCATCATCCCTAATCATACATAATCACTCTCTCATCATCCCTCACCATATTTAGTCACAATCTCATCATCCCTCATCATCTCTAGTCACAATCTCATCATCCCTCATCATCCCTAATAACTCCCTTATTAACCATCATTATTTATTATCCCTAGTCAATCTTTCATCTTTTTTTACTATCCATAATCATCCATAATCACTCCCTCATCAAACTTAATCATCCCTTATCACCCCCTCCTCATTTATCCTCATCCCTCATTATCCCTAATCATTCTTGATGAGGCCACTAATTGCTTCATTTTATAGCCTCATCCATACTTAGTATATGTCTTTTTCCATGTAAATCTCATAATTATTTATGACTTATGCAAATGAATGAATGAAGTTATGATTTTGTATATATATATATATATATATATATATATATATATATATATGTTATAAATTATTGATGTTTTTTCCTTAATTGAATTATATTTGTAGGACTTTATTTAACAAGCATTTGAAGGGTCATGTAAGGTTGTAGAATATTACTAGGTCATAGCCATTGCCAGCTGCCTCCAACAACTGTAAGCTTCACCTATAGGTTGCTTTCAGCCACTGCAAGATACCCATAAAAACTCTAGGCTTTACCTAAATATTGCCCATGTCCACTATAGAGCACTCACAAAAACTATAGGTTTCACCTATAGATTGTCTGTAGCCACTGTAAAGTGCCCATAACAATTGTGGGCTTCACTTATAGGTTGCCTATAGTCATTACAGAGTGCTCATATAAACTGTAGGATTCACCTATAGGTTACCCACAACCATTATACAAAATAGATCTATTATTGATTAGATATTAAAGACACATCTAGTTGTGTTGGGAATCGAATGGGTGATTGGAAAGAACCATAGTTATTGTATGGATTCCCTACATGTAAGGAAATATTGGATGTGCTACCAAAGATTAGAAAGATAAGGATAATGAGAAGAGATAAAAAGAAATAAAATATCAAAACAATATACATTATTTTTAATCTAGTCAAGCCTAAAATAAGTAACTTTGGTTATTAACCACTTGAAGGTTGACTGGGGTAGTTTCTAAAGTATTTGTATTTTTCCTATTTTAGTATCTTTAGTTAAGAGTTAATAAAATACCTTTTGTACTTAATGGTATAACCTAGATTAGATTAGGAGTTAGTTAATTTTAATAGATAATAACATAAGTATTGGAATTACAACATTGCATTCTAAATATTGTAACTTCCTATAACAATCATTAGTTGCTACATAATTGAGTAATGAGAAGGTTGATTTTGTAAGAAGTTTGGGAATTCGTTCATAGAAGGATTGGAACTTGATTTTGAATGAAGAAGGACCCCCTCGAAAGGAGTTACAGTGAAGATCCTAACCCTCTTTAGTGTTAAGTGTGTTGTGTAAGTTGATTTTATTATTAGTTTGATTATATAAGTGTGATGCATGTGTGATTCATAAGTGTGAAGTAGTTCTGTAAGTCTATCATAATAATTTTATAATATAAATATCCAATGAATTTGACATAAGTTCATTGTACTATAACTAGAAAAGCAAGTTCATTTCTAAATCAATAATGCATATATAGTGTTGACATCCTTGAAAAATGTATATATATTGGGTTGATAATTAATGTTAATCATACTAAAAAATTTGGTCATCACTGGGTAATTAGTCTACACAACATTTTGGCATTGTTGTTAAGGAGGGTGTCACTTATTATTTTTAAAATCAATCATTATTTTTTATAATATTAGTTAATGCATTGTTCTACCCAACAAGGCAAGTTGAGTGAGGACACTAGGGTGTCATATGCTAGATGTCTAAGTTCTTAGACATATAATTCCAACTAGGCAAATCAAATGAGGGCACTATGGTGTCTTATGCCAGATGTCTAAGTTTTTGGAAGTAAATGGTGCATAAGTTACTTAGTTCATGTTTCTAAAATTTATTTCCTACAAAAGGTTATTTATTTTCTACAAAGCATGTATTTAATTTTCCTGTTTTCATTTCCTTCTTTCTAAGATAATTTTCCTACATTCATTTTCTGCTTTCTAGAATGATTTTCTTGCTTTCTAAAATAATTTTCTTACTTTCACTCCTATTTTCTAGGGTAATTTTCCTACTTTCAGTAGATAATTTTTACTAATTTATAGAATTAGAATTTGAATCCTTTTTATTTTGATTTCCACACTCCTTTACTTCTACATTATTTTTAATTAGTCTGAAACAACCCCAAGAACCCATGAAAAATAAAAAGAAAACTAACCCTGTGTAGGAAGGGACAAGATAGCTAAAGGAGTGGAATAATGTTTATGCAGAGAGAAAGAGATTATCAAGGGAGATTCATACCAAACAAGCCACAAGTTGCTTCCAAAAAAGAACCACAAATACCTACAATAATTAAGAATCTTGTTGAAAAATATACCATAAGTGAGAAGGATTTTAAAGAAGAGAAAACTACAAATCAAGGGAGGAAACTTGTAGAAGAATCAATATTAGCTATGAGAAAGGAAACAGAGGAACTACACAAATTAGACACTCTAGAGAGTAACATATTCACAACATTTTAGGAAGGCTTTAATGATCAAATTAAAGGAAGATCAGGATAATATTTAAACTTTTCATACAATAAAAAGAATGAGGATTAATAGATAAACATTTAATATCATGATGACCAAGGGATTGATACATAATTTAAGGATGAGATCCTAAGTACATTTGGTATCCATATAACAAGAAAAGCCATCATGAGTAGAGAATGAGACTTTGTGGATGACAATGGGACTTCAAACATAGTTACTATTAAATTTCTTATTCCAAATGCAACAAGTGTAACACAAATGAAAAATATCTCACCCTCAACCTTGCCCAATTTTAGAGGTACATTATCAAAATACCCAGACACATTCTTATTCAAATTTGATATCCTCTATAGAAGTTATGACTATAGGCAAGATGCACAAAAATTGAAAATTTTTCCAGTGACTCTCAAAGACTCAGCGCTTCACTGGTTCATGGGACTGGGTAGTAATTCGATTTGCACTTGAGAGGACATGAAAAAGAAATTTCTAGACAAGTATCAAGAATATGGAAGAGGGAGAAGTTATGAATAAAAGACATATTTAGGATGACTCAAGAAGGGGATGAATCTTTAGAAGACTATGTTGAATGGTTCACATTTAGTGTACAAATTTTAAGAAAAATGCACTTGGAGAAGAACCTTTAAAACTCATCTTCATAAAAGGAGTTAGAGAATATTGTCTAAAAGACTTGAGCCTAATGAGTGGAGGGAATATTTCCCACCTACCATTCATAGATATCAAAGAGCTAAGCAAAAATTATTTTAGATATGCCATAAACAAAGTTAGGGGTAGTAAGCTTCCATTGGCAGCAGCAAATGGCCTATCAAAAACTAAAGTTAGTAACTTGTTACAAGACATGAAATAATATATCATTAGTCATTTGGCCACCCAACTAGATAGCCTAAACTCAAGACAAAAGCAAGAATATTTGGATCAAGCTTTGACCATTTACTGTTCAAACTTTAAGAAAAAAAGTTAGATTGTAGAATGAGGTTAAAGCTAAAGTAGCTCACATCATATCTAAAGAACTAGAAATAATAGAGATACACATTGTAGGAGGATATGGTGACCAAGTTTTATATGTTACATAAATAAATCCATGGGTTCAATGACCATATTATCAAGTTATGGGACAAATTACACCTTTTGCAAATTCTACCTCCTTTAATTCATAATTTGCAAATACTACTCCCAATTGGACTAGTCCTTAGATGATCATTCCACCTCCTAATTATAGTTGTAAGACACCTTAAACAAGATACCCCACTAATTCTTGACAAGATTCATAAAATATATACCCACCTTGGATACAAGATTGGCAACCACCCTAAGGCCCACCCTTAACAAACCAGTGACAACCCTAGAGACCTAATCAGCCATGGGGAAACTCTCCAAGAGGATTTCCTCCACAACAACAAATTCCTACTCTTATGATCAATACACAATATACACCCAAGCCTAACCATCTACTTACCTAACCCATACATAATCTTGAAAATAAGTTAGTGCAACCCACATTTAGTACTAAACCTATTCAGGACTTGGCATGCATAGTGAACATCAATGAAGTTCACCTCCATTTAGAGAAAGTTCTACCACCCCCAACACCACCCATAATAGTAGAGTCATATCATGAAACCCCAAAAGATCATACTAACCCACCTCCATCACCACAAAAACTCTTTAAACCAACAAATAAAGCTATGGATGAAATATCCCCACCATTTCCAAAATGTCTCAACTTCAATGCCATAAATTGAACTTGAGTTTGATTTCATAGGATAGCTCGAGAATCTATGTAAAAATCCATCTATTATAGGCCATCAAGGATTTACCCATATATTCCAAATCTGTTAGAGACCTCTGTCTACAAAAATCTAAAAGGAAGAAAAAAGATCCTAATACTATGCATGTGATTGGCTAGCTAGCAGACATCATGCTAGGAAACACCCTGCCAAAGAAATATTTAGATCCAAGATGCCCAATAGTAATAGTCTAGATCCATGACCGAAAACTATCCAATACATTGATAGCCCTGAGGGATGCAATAAATGTAATTACAACCAAAACCATACATAAACTATAGTTTAATAATATTCATTCCACATCTACAATGTTATAAATGGCTAATAAGTTTACAGTTAAACTAGAAGAAATTATTGAAGAACTTGTCATTAGTATAGATTCTTGGGAGTATCTTGTAGATTTCATTATGCTATAGCTTAAGTCTAAATTGGGTGGATACCCTCTTATCTTAATATGACCTTAGCTTGCCATAGTTCACACCTTCATCAATTGTAGACCAAGTAACATGGTGATATCCAGTGACAACCACACTAAGAAGTTGGTCTTTTATGCCCCAACACAATTGGTTTTTACACTAGAGCATATGTTATTGGCTAAATAAGATGAGGTAGATCATCCTCCTTTGATTCTTGTATTTACCATAGACCAATCATTTATATTGGCTGATCAGGAGGAAAATATAATTCTCTCTAATGTTCTTCAACATAATTATCAAACTCCTTCTATAGATCTCAACTACTTGCAATGTGTTGAGTGCCCATTTTCTAGCCTTTGGAAATCAAATAATTATAATATATCTGTACAAAAATATTCCACTAATTTATACCTCATAGCTAAATCCAAACTAGATCTATTAACAATATAGAAATGATGAAATCACTCTCACAGTAAATTAAAATCTCTCCAGGAAAACCATTGTTTACTAATATCAAGCTAGAGTTAAATGAGGAAAATCACCTAGTCAACATGTTGCATGCAAACCAACATGATTTTGCATGGGATTATGAGGATATGTAAGTAATTAGCCTAAAAACATACAAACATCATATATACATCAAAGAAGAGTGCCAACCAATCAGAAAACCATAATGTAGGATGAATCTAGCTCTTCAAGAAATAGTCAAAGTGGAATTACAAAAATTCATGACTGCTAGATTTATATATTCCATCTTAGATAGTGAATGGGTTTCACCATTGGTAATTATACCAAATAAAAATGTGTAATGGCATGTATGCATAGATTAAAATAAACTCAACATATTTACCAGGAATGATCACTTTTCTCTACCCTTCATTGATCAAGTGTTGGACACAGTAATAGGGAAGAAATATTTTGCCTTTCTAGATGGCTTCAGTGGCTAAAACCAAATAATAATTACTCATGAGGAATATAAAAATACCACCTTTAATTATCCTTTAAGTACTTATTCTTATGTTGTATTACATGTTAGGCTATATAACATTCTTGTAACATTTTAGAAGACTATCTTGAGTATCTTTGTAGATATGGCCAATGAATGTGTATAAATCTATATGGATGACTTCACTATCTATAGAGAACATTTGATTAGTGCCTCAAAAACATGGAATAAGTGTTACAATGATATCAAGATGACCATTCATCTCTCAATCATAATAAATGCTACATGCTTATGACATAAGGTATTGTCTGAAGCCACCTCATATTTTTTGAAAGAATTAATGTTGAACCTAAAAAATTTAGCATCATCAAAAACCTACATGTTTCTATAAAAAAATATGTTAGGAGTTTTTTAGGACATGTTGGTTACTACAAGAGATTCATCAACAATTTCAACAAAGTGGTAGAACCATTGCTCACCATTCTGACTAAATTTACTAAATTTCTCTAGACTCCTACCTATGATAAAACCTTCAAATAATTAAAGGAATTATTGACCACCACCCTATTCTACATGGTCCTAATTAGAATCTTCCCTTCAATATTCACATAGATGCTTTAGATAATACCCTAGGATCTCTACTCAACCAAAAATAGGAAGCACTCAGTTATGCCATATATTTTATATTTAAAAACCTGTAGGTAATATAATTAAATTACATAGTTACTAAAAAAGAGTTCTTGGTAGTAGTCTATGATCTCAACAATTTTTTTCACTACATCATAGGGTATCAAGTCTTTGTTCATAAAAACCATGTAGCTATTTGATATCTTATGAACAAACTAGTTATTCTAGCTAGAGAGATAAGATGGTTGCTCTTATTACAAGAATTTGATATCACTATTGTAGAAAAGCCTAGTAGAGATAATGTGATGGTTGACTTCTTATTACACCAACAATCCCCTAAATAAGATACCATAGTGGATGACTCATTTCTAGATGAGCACCTATTCTTTCTCACCCTTACCACACCTTGGTATGTTGATATTGTTAACTACCTTGTAATAAAACTACATACACAACACTTCCTCACTAAACAAAGGAGAGCTTTGATTCAAAAAATACTATATATTCATGGTTGTCTAGATTTTTTTTCTATAGTAGGCCTAACTCCATGATCAAAAGATGTCTTAGAGAAGATGAAGTTCTAGATATCTTTAAATCCTACTATGATGAACTCTATGGAGGATACTTTGTATCCAAGCATACAACAATCAAAAATTTGAATATATAATACTAGTGGCCCTCACTCCATAAAGATACAATAAGGTATACTACTCATTATGATATATGCCAACATATGGGGAGACCCACACATTCAGATGAAATGTCTTTGTAGCCTTAAATGGTGCTTGAACCATTCAAAAAATAGGGCCTAAACTTTGTAGGACCTTTTGATCTAAAATCTAATAATAAAGAGTACATCCTTATATGTACTAACTATGTCACTAAATGGGTAGAAGTAAAGTCTCTTACACACACTAAGGATGAGAAGGTGGCAGGTTTCCTCTATGAAGAAATATTCACAAGATATGGTATGTTATGATAAATAGTCACTAATCAAGGACCCCAATTCACTGCTAACTTAATTACTATCTTAGTCCAATAATATGATATTAGGCATACAAAATCAACTCCATATCATCCAAAGTCTAATGGGTAGGTGGAAGTCACCAACAGGGAGTTAGAAAATATTTTGATAAAGATTGTTAGTATGTCTCGTAAGGATTGGTTGGCTAGGCTTCCTACAACTATGTAGAATTATAGAATCACATGGAAGACCACTATAGGATTCACTCCTTATGAGTTGGTCTATGCAAAGAAACTTGTCTTACCAATTAAATTTGAGCACAAGACCTTATAGACAAAATTAGAACTTGGGATGGATAACTCTGAAGCACAAAAGGAAAGGCTTCTATAGTTGAATGCGTTAGATAAATATAGATAATAGGCATTATAGAACACATAGCTTATACAATAATAGTGTATTAGATGGCATGATAGATACATTAAGACCAGGTAGTTCCATACATGAGATTGGGCCCTTCTTTTTGACTCAAAATATAAGGATCACAAGGGCAAACTTTAGATCAGATGGCTTGGGCCTTTTGAGATAGATCATGTTTATGATAATGGAGTAGTGCAACTCCAAATCATTGATCTAGTAATATTTTATCTACTGGTCAATGGCCATAGACTCAAGTTATACAAAAACCCACACACTCAAGAGGATTTTACCAAACACATATACAAGAAATTATAAGATGGATACAATGATATACTATATAAGCATACTATCTCACCAGGAAAAGGGAGCACCAGTCCACACTCAGATGAAGAAGGAGAGGAGGACATCCTAGCTATCCTTTGGTATGAAGAATGAGACCTTCACTTGGTCCTTGACTAGTCACCCTTCTAGGTGACTTGGCAAGGACCCTAAATAAATATTATACTATAAATAGAAACTTGAGTAAAAAACCAATAATGAAAACCCATTTTTTGGGAATTGTTGGTAGCTTTTGGGTAAAAAACCAGCCTATTAGTTATTAGAACTATAAAATGGGCCTAAATAGAAAACTATTTTATTAGTTATTTAGGGGTAGGAAAAAGAAAGAGAGAAATGAAAATAATTTAGAGCACAACTATTCAAGTTACCAAGGGTTTTCTATAGTTGCTATGGGTAGTCGTGTAGCTACTATGAGCACCTTCTACATAGTTGGGTATCACTTTGCAACTTGCTATGGGATTTACCTATAGCTACTATAGGTACCTCCTCATTCTCATTCTCATTTTTCTAAAGTGCATGTAGGTTAGATCCTCCTACAACTCTCACCTATGGCTTGACTATTGGATTTTAGGCACTACATGAAAGTCATTAGACAACCTTGTGGAGAAATAAAGGAGGATTGGATTAAAAAACATCATATCTATTACTCAAAAATATCCCTAAATACCAAACTAGATAAGCAACAATAAATCATACACTTTCCCTCTTCATTTGTAAGTGTTACAAACCAAAATTTATGCTTACAGGGACATCCATGATTCATTTTCAATTTTTGGTTATTTCATGGAGATGATTTCACTAAGTTTAATAATGAGATCTCAAATTTATTTGGCACATAGCTTCCATGTTTGAAAATGCTACTGATTACTAAATGCAAGTCCACCAGGCATATAACTTGTAGGGAATAATATAGCACAAAGACAATTATCAACTGGTTCATGCAGAGGAAGGTCACCAAGAAGCAACACCCATAGCTACCCACTTTCAAGTTCATCTAGCCAATCAGTTGGATCACCCAACTCTTAAATAATCACCTTGTGTTAGTAGATAAATCATCTCTTATCCAAGTCTCATATCCTTATTCTAGTTCCATGCAGGCTATCATGCATCACATGCAAGTGAGCTATAGGCATCATCAAAGCCTAACCACTGATGATCTCCTAATCACTCCATAAGGGGCCCACTTTAGTCTAGTTATAACTACCTTTCCAATAATTTTATTTTTTCAATCATTCACATGCAAATAATTTCATGTCAACACATATATAAGTCATCAACATCAACCCTAGTACACTGTTAATAAAAATCTACATCGTATATTTTAATTATTGAAAAGTAGTCATTGTTTTAATATAGCATGTACAATATTAATAAACATATCAAATCATGAATTATGTCATTTATTTAATATCCATCACATCACCGCTAAACTTGCATGGTCCCATCCCAACCTACACTTATACTCCTAATTATGACCCTATTTTATCCCTTCCTATTCACTCCACGTCACCTAAGGACATGTGACAACTCAAGTCGGGGGAGGATGCTATGGGTTAGAATTTCATACACTATAGGAACCCTATGTGTGTAAGATTAAATACCATAAGGATGACATAATATCCTATAATGAAATAAATCATTTCATTACTTTCCCCTTGCAATTATAACCATTCTTGCAAAATTGTAGAATTTTATAACTTACAACCCTGAAACCTACAACCTTACATCCACCATTATTGAAAAAAACCCTACTTTTCTATAGGCAAATTTCCATAGGCCAAACAAAGTGTGTTCCCATTTATTTGTTAAAAGGATTGACACAAAATTTGAACTTAGTTAGATGGGAGGGTTAGTTGTGAGGAAAGAACCCACAAATCATAGACAACTTCAGGGAGACCAAGCTAAATGGGATGTCTTTAATAGAGCTAGTTGGATCATTTATTTTAAAAACTTAAAACATTTTTTAGAGCCTCTTTTTAGGGAATTTACAGGTTCTTTTGATGGAAAATAAGCCACTATACATGGCATTACATTCCTAGTCAATGAATAATTGGTGAGCCAAGAAATAAGCTGCCAAGTATGGGAGAAAACTGGAAAGACAAACCTAATGGCTAAGAACCCAGACAATAGTTTTCTAGGAAAATGAAAGACTGGTATTAAAGAAAGGAGGTGTGGAGAGACTTAGCTTATCTACAACATGGAGGTAGATAACATCATATATCATCAGGTATATGACCCATAAAGGAAGGTATTCCCTAAATTTGCACTCTTTAGTTTAAGTTTCTAAATCACTTAAGTCATAACAGAGCCATTAATGTTCCAAATTTATTATGGAATATTTTAAAAAGGATGTCCAAAAAGTACTAAAAGGGTATTGAAATAGCCTATCCCATCACTACCTAATATGGATAATAACTAAAAAAAGAGTAAACTCTATGATACCTAATTTATGTCGGAAGCAATTTATAGCCCAAGGGAATAATGAACCTCAACAAGAAGAGGGTAATAATGAGAAGGAATCCCCTAAGGAGTTGGCCCAATAGATTTAACATGAATTTGTTGTGGGTATTAGTGTTACTAGACAGCTTGTAGCTATTGAGAGTCCATCTAAAACTATTATGGATAGAATAAAGAGAATGAAACTAGTCTTATCTCCTCCCAACATAGAGGAGGAAATCCCACAATAGAATATTCTTTCTCCCACTTTTTCCTCACCATAGATTGATTCATCCACATTTTTTCCTTATAGACAAGAATAAGTTTTCCTATCAACTGCTTTACAGAAAAACAAATTCCATCAGTCACCCCTCTTGAAAGGAAAATGAAAACCAAAGGGAATCAACCCATGGTATCAAAAATAAGGAGACCTCCTCCTAGGATATATTAAAGAGTTAAGAAATAAAAGACCACTATAACTTCTCTAACCATAGATATCAATGACAATGAAAAACCAAAGAAAGAGCCTAGAGTTAGGAAGACCCATGATGGGTTTGAAATTGAAGAATAGTATATTGATGAGGAATCTACCAAGGTAAAAGAAGAAAAATAATTACCTCATCCATCTAGATTAATTGAGGAGGACATTCATCTCCTCAAATACATTGGGTATATAGAAGAGGAATTGAGAATCATAGATCAACATACAATAGATGAGGAATTGGTTGAAGAAGAGACTATGGAAAAAGAAGTAGAATAAGAAATACTTCTTCATACCCAGGAGTTCCAGACATTGGAACAAGATTTGAAGGAAATATATAGGATGAGGAATGAGATAACAAAATTGAAAGGAAAAAGAGGCATTCAAACACTTCTAGGGGTAGTAGAGTTTGTAAAACCTTTTATGGACAGAGAAAAGGTATTGGAATAACCTATAGTAGCTTCCCTAGAGGAACCTATAACAACTTCATTTACCTTGGCCACAAAATCACCTGTAGTAGATTATACTCTATCTTTGGTACCTTTTTACACTAGCTTTCCTCCTCCATTGCCCACTATAGTAGCACCTACAATATAAGAAGTTATTGATGTGGATATTTTAGATAGCACACCTATATAAATTGATGAACTCTTACATTTTCTTAAGGAACCATTTGGTGATAATGAAACTCACTACAAGAAGTTATTCTAAAGATCTAAAGTATATGTTGAAACTAGAGAATAGTAAGTGGATGTGGAAGGAAAATTAGAAATAATTGAAGCTAGGATCAAGAATCTAAAGGAAAAGATTGGTAAAATACATGAAACCATTGAACTATTGATGGAGTGTAGACCACCTTCTAGGGTGTATGTTATGTGCTTGGAAGCGAGATGGATTAAATTCAGGTATGACAGGGTCTATAATGATCAATATTACATGGTTTGTGACCCCAAATCTTTATTTGAAGAATATAGACATGTTGTTCTTGACCTTAAAGCTTAGTTAAATGAGTTTTACATCCACCACTATGTTGTACCTAGTGACACAAAATAGAATCCAAACATCTATTTGGGAGATGTCCTGCTAAATTCATTTTCTTCAAAGGTTCTAAATGAAATAGGAAGAAGGAAAAAAATAGAAGAATATCAAGAAAAATAAAAGGAAGTTACCCTAATGATCAGGAGTGAATTAATAAATTTAGATGCTATAATAAATGAATGAATATCTTTCATAAACATAGACACTCCACAAGAATGGGTAATTAAAAAACAAGTAGAAGTTTAGAATCATTATTTGAATCTTATGGAAAGAGATGGAAAGAAAAGTTTTGTTGCTTGTTCTCACAGATGGGTAGAACTCTCAGATGCTTTGAAAAGAAAGGAACCATACTCCCCTCAACACCTTATAGAGGCCATCCACAGAGTATACTTATATATTAAGCTTGTTAGAAAGTGGAGGATATAATGGTTGGGGTTGATGTTTCAACCCCCTATATTCTAGGTCATAATTCCTAATTGGAAGGGAAATGTTCTAGCTAATAGAGAGAAAGAGAAGAAAAGATGGGGTGACATTGAGAATGCTAAAGGTTTATACATCTTTGAAGGGTCAGGCTGCCCTGAGGCCCTAGACTTTATAAAATTTTGTGTTTTTAGAATTCAACTAAGGTTTGCTCGAGGTCGGGCAAGAGATAAGTAGGGGGTGTGATGAGGCCACCAATTACTTCATTTTATAGCCTCATTAATACATAGTATATGTCTTTTTCCATGTAAATCCCATAATTATCTGTGACTTATGCAAAATAATGAATGAAGTTATGATTTTGTATGTACATTGATATATATATATATATATATATATATATATATATATATCAATGTATGTGTGTATATATATAAATATATGTTATGTTATGAATTTTTGATGTTTTTTCCTTAATTGAATTGTATTTATGTGACTTTATTTAACAAGCATCTAGAGGCTCATGTAAGGCTGTAGAATATTACTAGGCTATAGCCACTTTAGGCTACCCATAACAACTATAAGACTCACCTATAGGTTTCCTGCTACAAGTTACCCACAAAAACAGTAGGCTTCACTTATAGGTTGCCTGTAGCCACTGCAAAGTGCCTGTAGAAATTATAGGCTTCACCTACAGGTTGCCCATAGCCACTGTAGAGTACCCAAAGTAATTTTAGGCTTCACTTATAGATTGCCCATAACTACTACGAAGTGCATGTAGTAACTATAGGCTTCACCTATAGGTTGTCTGTAGCCACTATGCAAAACATAGCTATTGTTGATCAAATATTAAAAACATATCCAGCTATCTTGGGAACCAAATGGATGATTGGAAATAATCATAGTTATTGTATAGATTCCCTACATGCAAAGAAATATTAGATGTGCTACCAAAGCTAAGAAAGATAATGATAATTAGAAGAGACAAAAAGAAATAAAATAACAAAATAGTCTACCTTATATTTAACCCAGTCAAGCCTAAAACAAGTAACTTCAGTTACTAACCACTTGAAGGTTGGCTGGGATAGTTTCTAAGGTATTTATATTTTTTCTAGTTTTGTGTCTTTGGTTCAGATTTAATAAACTGCCTTCTATAGTTAATGGTAGAACCTAGATCAGATTAGGAGTTAGTTAATTTGAATAGATAATAACGTAATTATTGGAATTACAACATTGCACTCTAAATATTGTAACTTATTGTAGTAATCTTTAGTTGCTATAGAATTGAGTAATGAGAAGGTTGATTTTGTAATAAGTTTGTGAATTATCTCAGAGAATGATTGGAACTCAATTCTCAACAAGGAAGGACCCGCTCGAAAGGAGTTGTAGTGAAGATCTTGACCCTCTTTAGTGTTAAGTGTGTTGTGTAAGTTGATTTTATTATTAGTTTGATTATATAATTGTGATGCATGTGTGATTCATAAGTGTGAAGTAGTTCTGTAAGTCTATCATAATAATTTCATAATATAACTGTCTAGTGAATTTAACATAAATTCATTGTATTACAACTAGAAAAGCAAGTTGATTTTTGAATCAATAATTCATATATACTGTTAACATCCTTGAAAAGCATGCGTGCCCTGGGTTGATAATGAATGTTAATCAGACTCAAGAATCTGGTAATCAATGGGTAATTAATATGCACAATAATTCCCTCATTGCCCCTCATCATACCTAATAACACATTTATCATCCCTAGTCACTCCCTCATCTAGTAGAGTGTTTCCAATCTAGTAGTCAGTAAAAATTTGTTATAGACTGAACAATATATTTTCTAAATGAATCTTAAATGGTGTTTCAATTCTTTTTGTTTTGATTGGAATCTACTAGGGTGATTATTTTCATTCATGTCTAGTAGATTAGGTACAGTCATGATGGATTACTCTAGGAGATTGTTGAATGATTTCTATGGTGGAAATAAGATAATATGTTAATATGTACGTGGATTACTCTAGGGATGTATGTGTGGCTTTGAAAAGAGTTAATATGTTGCCTTAATTTCATGTATCATGGTTTCTTCTATCTTGGATCTCTGATTACTCTACTAAGATTGGTAGGTTGATGTTTGGGTCTTTTGATTTAGTCTGAGCTTTGTCCTCGGGCCACTATAAGGGTTGTTGATACCCTATTCCCAACTCACCCACATAGTAATAGACTTGATGAAATGTGTTTTGGTATTTCTTGATGGTTTCATAGATTTAACATTTAGAACTATTGGATCTCATCTCCCTTATCACCTCTATTCTATAGATGTTGACAAGTGTAGTGTTATGTCAGATCCTCATTAGTATTCATATTTTGATGAAGAGAATGTGAAATCCTTATTTTAAACATCATTATTTACAAATCATTGATCAAAAGGGATAAAGCATTTTGGATCTTCTCATGTTTGTGAGTTATACTGAAAGAATGATGTGGGTCATGAGTATAAATTATTAGCATTTGTGCCACTAACTTTTATATGATATGTTTTCTTCTTGAATTGAAATATTTACACTTGTTGAGGAATTATGATAGGAAATGTTTAGTGTTTTTCATTTATGTTTCATTTTTAGGGTTTTGAGTTAAGGGTTTAGGATTTAAATTTTAGAGTTCAATGTTTAGGTTCTGACATTTAGGTTTTAAGGTTTAGGGTATATCCAATTTTAGGATTTAGGGTCTATGGTTTTAGGTTTGAGGTTTTATGGTTATAGGTTTGTGGTTTAGGGTAAAAATTTCAATGAGGGTTTAGTGTTAAGAGTTTAAGGGTCAAGGTTTTGGGTTTTAACTTTAAGGTTTGGGGTTTAGGGTTTAGGGTTTAAGGTTCATGATGTTAAATTTTGTGTTTAATATTGAGGGTATAGGGTCAAAGTTTTATAGTTTAGTGTTTAGGATTTATGATTTTAGGCTTATGGTTTGGGATTTAGGGGTAAGGCCTTAATGTATAGGTTTTAGGTTTTAGGGTCTAGGGTATAAAGTCTAGGATTTAAGGTTCTATGTTTAGGCTCTAGGTTTTAGGGTTTAGGTATTATTTTTTTGGGTTTAGGGTTAATGTATTATGGTTAAACATTCAAAGTTTTTAGAATTTAGGGTTCAACATTTAAGGTTTATGGTGTTTAGGGTTAATGTTTTGGGTGTAAATAGAGTGTACTAGGGTGATTAGCTACATTTGTGATTAGTATGAGTGACTTTATCATGAATATAGGAATATGTCATGTATGAGTGATAACATACCTACAGTTAGTACTGGTATGGGGTAGATGTAATGTATGAATGACTATATCATTACTATATGTATGTTATAGGTTGAATGTTACATGTTATTCATTTATGCATATTGATAGATCCATTGATTAGAAAATACATAAGTTATTTAGGAATTTATACTGAATCCACCTTAAATCCTTTTGCATGAATGCCCCTAGTCATTCCTTTCTCTATATAGGTGAGAATGACTCCTATCCTTTCAAGATATAGCTTAGATAATTATTGGCCCCTTTCCTTTCTCTATATAGGTGATAACTCAAGATTATGGTTTATGGTTAGAGTTTTAGGATTTAGAAATTTAGTGTTTAAGGTTTATCATTGATATTTCAATATTTATAGTTTAGGGTTTAGGGATTAACATTTAGAGTTCAAGTTTTACTATTATGGCTTAAGGATTAGGATTTATGGCTCATAATTTATATTTTATGCTTAAAGGTTTGGGATTTATGGTTTGTGTCTCAAGAGACAAAGGGTTTAGCTTTTATGATATAGGGTTTGGTCTTTGGGGTTAGGGCTTTGGGTTTATCATTTCATATATAAGGTTTAGGGTTTAGGGTGTAAGGTTTAGGGTTTTGGTCTTATGGGTTTAGTTGAGGGTTTTGGGTTTGGAACTTAACATTTATTATTTAGGATTTAGTTTTTGGGGATTAGGGCTTAGGAATTAGGATTTGGGGTTTAGTGTTTATGGTTTGGGGTTTGGGTTTTAAGTTTAGGGTTTAGGGTTAAATATTTAGGGATTAGGGATTTCGGTTTAGTGTTTAAGGTTTTGGGTTTTTGGCTTGGGTTTAGAATTTTTAATTTAGGAGTTAATTTTTAGGGTTTATGACTTATGGTTTATGGTTTTAGGCTTGGGGTTAAGAGTTTAGAGATTAACTGTAAGGGTTTAGGGTTTAGGTTTGGAGTTTAAGATTTAGAGATTAGGGATTATGTTTTGGAATTTAGGGTTAGGGTTTAAATTTTTAGAGCTTAGTTATCAAGGTTTTGGGTTTAGGGTTAACAGTTTAGGTGTTAGGGTTTAGAGATTAAGGTGTGGGTTATAGGGCCTATATTTTTAATTTAGGGTTTATCATTCAAGTTTTGGGGTTTACATCATATGATTTAGGGTTATGGGTTTGGTTTCAAGTTTCACTATTTAGGGTTTAGGGTTTAATGGATTGGGGCATAGATTTTAAGATTTGGGATGTAGGTTTTAAGGTTTAGGATTCAAGGTTTAAGGTTTAGTGTTCATGGTTTAGGGTTCATTTTTTAGGGTTTGGGGTGAATGGTTTATGGTTCAAGGTCTATATTTTAGTGTTTGGATTTGGTTGTTTAGGTTATATAATTTAAGTTTTAAGGTTTAGTATTTAGGGTTTATGGTTTTGAGTTTGAAGTTTTATGGTTATGGGTTTGTGGTTTAGGGTTAAACTTTCAAGTTTTAGATTTTAGCTCTTAGGTTTTTAGGATCAGAGTTTATGGTTAAGATTTTAGGGGTCAAGGTTTGGGGTTTTGGGTTTAAGGTTTAGGGTTTAGTATTTAGGATTTAATGTTCTTGATTTTCAATTTTTTTTAGGGTTTAGTGTTTGAAATTGAGGGTATAAGGTTAAGGATTTATGGTTTAGTGTTTAGGATTTAATATTCTAGGTTTAGGGTTTAGGGTTAAGGGTTTGCATTTATGTTTTAAGGTTTAGGGTCTAGGGTATAAAATATAGTGTTTAATGTTTTAATTTTATATGTTTTGGTTTTATGGATTATTTTTTTGGGTTTAGGGCTAATGTATTAGGGTTAAAAATTCAAAGTTTAGAGCTTAGGGTTTAGGGTTTAGGTATGTTATTTATTGTTCATGATTTAAGGTTTATGTCTTAGGGTTTGGGTTTAATGGTTTAGGTGTAAATGGATTTTATTAGGGTGATTAGTTGGATTTGAGTCTAATACGAGTGACTAAATACCTACATTTATTATTATGTATGTGGTAGATTTAGTGTATGAATGACTATATAATTATTGTGTGTGTGTGTGTGTGTGTGTGTGTGTGTGTGTGTGTGTGTGTGTGTGTGTGTGTGTGTGTGTGTGTGTGTGTGTTATAAGTACAAATACTAATATTTTGGAGGTGAATTAGTTACCTTAAAATAATCCTTAAATTTCACCTAACATCCATGAAGCATTCATTCACATACATTCATTAACCAAAGCATACACAAGCATATATGAAATCAAAAAACATAAGAACACAAGATATATGTGGGAAAATATCTTGGGGGATAAAACCCACTGATAAAAAAATTATAATATATTCATATAATACATTAATAAAACTTTTAGTGAATCATCAACCCCATAAGGAGCACCAACCCTTCACTAGTCAAGTACCAACTCAACTAGTCCTTTAACAAGCACCAACTTGCAAGGAGGAACCAACCCCATAGGTAAATCAAAACTAAATAAAATATCTTGAATATTTGATAACTATTGGACATATATTTCTCACTCAAATGAAGGTTACCTTTTTCTCTTCACACCTTCTATCTCTCTTAAATAGCCTATTAGTCCTTCTATCTCATCTAGCCTTTTCCTTGGTAGAATTATATCATATGACCTTTATGATCACATATAGAAACATAGTTAGATATTCATGAAATATTCATAAAACCTATTTTATAGTATTCAATCCATATACCTAGTTTCCAAAACTCTATATCATTCACTCATATCCTTAATATTCTAACTAGTCAATTAGGCCTATTAGACCTTCTCTTTGTACTTGACTCTTGCTCCCACCCATATTGGTTAGAAAAGAACATTTAAATACTTGGATAACCATTTAAATATATTAAAAAACATGTTTCACAAGTGAAAAAACCACCACATAGGTCTATCATTACCTTTAAGGGCCAAAACCACCATTAGGCCTAATAAAGACTTTATGCAATTAGGCCTTCTCTAAGAACATGTTTCACTTTAGCCAGTTTGGAACATCATGAGCCTCCAAAAATGGATGAAATTTTTCAAAAATTACTCAAATATACCCATCATAATATAACATTATGTCATTAACATAATTTATCTCATTTTACTCCTTGAACCACCCAATTAAGTCTACTTGCAATTAGACCTTCTTGCTGCAGAAAGTCCATCTTGTAAATATGATGCATACACTAAAATTTTACACATAACCAAAACATAAAATAACATTGATATAATATAAATGAATTTAGGTAAACCATAATGTTCATTATAATTCATCAAATAGTTATAAATACTTCAAACTGATCGATTTTATATGCTCACTCAGAACTACACACAGGCCTTAAGAACCCTATCAAAAGCCTTTGAATTTTAACACCTTCATAGGAGTTTTTCATGCATATTTTTTAAAAAAAAAAATTAACATATGATACCTATATAAAAACTTTATTTACATTGGATTATTCAAATCTATGCAAAAATACTCATGAACACCACTCTCACACATACACAAAAAACTACCTGTAGCTCCAAAAATATATTCATGAAAATCAAGATTTAGAACACCTATGTGAACACTTTTATGAAATTAAAATATTTTAAATGATATTAATAATAATTATAACATATTTGAATATATATATTACAAATTTCAATATTAATTTTGGTCTTACAGACTAATCTCATGTTTTCATTCTACACAGACTTCACTGTGGTAGATAGGTCACTTTGAGAACAACTTTTTGATTGTATATGAGCATAAAAAAAACTTATAAATTTTTTTATATGAGATATAAGTATTGAATAATTAACCCATGTATTTGGATTCATCCTTAATCCATTTCAACCCATCCCTAATCTCATTCTCACTTTTGCCTAGTTTTCTCATTGTCTTCTCCATTAGGCCTATTTAGCAATATGTCAACTTCGATGACCATTTTATCATATTTAGGGTTTTAAACCTGATAATAAAATTAAATTGTCACAAAATTCAAGTATCACACATCATCCTCAATCCATTTTCATGCTTTGAATTGGTCAACCCTACCTACTACATCAAAATTTTGAGAAAGAAGGGTTTTCCTATAGCTTTCACTCACTCTTCTGACACACCAATACCACATTTAGAAAGTTTTAATATTACTATACATGTTTAAAAAATAAAAATATAAAAAAAAATACATTATAATCCATTTATAACAAGATATTTCATATCGGGTTATAATGAGGGGTTTAAGAGGGTTTAGACTGCCTTTCATTCTTAGCAATTGTTCATAAAGGATTGCCCCTCAAATCCAAAATAGAATATAGAAAATTAAATATAGGAACCTTATCCAAATTTTAACTACTTAAGAACTCATGAAAAGGTTTCATGTGCCAAAAAGCATAATAAAATCCTTCTTGAGTCTGTAACACCCCACTCTGTGTACATAAAATAACTCAACACCAATTTTCTTGCTTTCTCCTTCAGATTATGGCATAAAACTTAGTAAAAACACTTTAAAACCCTATAAAAACTATTTAAATTATATGAATAGATTTATAATCTTGGGAAATAAACTTGACCCCTCATTAGGCCACACTAAATCTCTTTACACACTAGGCCTTAAACTGACAGTCTTACTTAGACTTTGAACACACCTTGAAACTTATTAAAATGATATCAATACCTTATACACATGTCAAATGATCTCATATCATGATCACACACTACCAACCTTCTTCACACTAATATTATTGTTGAGGATCAACCAACAATAGATTACACTTGTGAAAGCAATAAACGCGGAAATAAATCAGATAGACAAGTAACTAGAATGATAAACAACAAGAACAAGAGATACAAGAAACCATCCTGAAAACTTGTATTAACAAACTCTTTACAAAAGGAATACAATTGAAGAAACTTCTTTCTTCCACACCTCTCCTAGATGTATAGATCTCTCAATAGATCTCTATTCCTCAAGAGCTCTCTCTCTCAAGAACAATCAACTCCAACAAGCCTAGATTGATTCAATTCTGTACTGTTCTTCAACATTCACATACAATGAATTACTACAATAATTCACACAAAGCTAAGAAGATCTAATTCTACATATAGAATTAGGAAACTTGAGCATGCACTTACAACAAACAGTTAAGCCTCTTGAACAAGGGCTCTAAAAATAATATTACTAATAATAGAGACGTGAGCTTAAGACTACAACTTAAACTCATCATGCAAACACTCGCTTCTGTCCTCAAAAATAGCTTTCTGGACGCACAGGTAATTGACGTCCGTTCCTGCTGCTTGCCTGTGACCGCCATCGGCTGACCCACTGCCGATGTTGATGCCTCTGCAACTGCACCTGGCTGACGTCGATCACTCTTGACCGACGCCGGTGTCTGTGTAGACCCGAAACTGTCATAGTGTGCTCCTTGGTGAAGCTTTTAGCTCCACACCCTAACAATCTCCCACTTGGAGATAAATAGCTACACCAGTACCTGTACAGCAACATCTTCTAGCTCCTCCATCTTCAACTCAATCATGAAGACCAACAAAAGTTGAATGAAGCTTCAACTTCTCCTTTGTAACCAGCTTGGTTAAGATATCAGAAGGATTCCTATCTGTATGGATCTTCTCCAGCTTCAACTCACCATCTTCCAATACCTGTCGTATGAAGTGATACCTTAGCTGTATGTGCTTTGTTCTTGAATGAAAGGCTGAATTCTTAGCCAAATGGATTGCACTCTGATTGTCACTATACAATCTGCAACTCTCATGCTCCCTACCAAGCTCATCCATGAACCGTGTCATCCATATCATCTCTTTGCTAGCCTCTGTGGCTGCAATATACTTTGCTTCTGTAGTTGACAAGGCAACAACCTTCTGTAACTTAGATATCCAGCTAACTGCCATTCCACCTACAGTGAAAACATAACCTATAGTGCTCCTCCTACCATCCAAATCACCTGCCATATCTGAATCTACATAACCATGTAGAGAAGTATTTGAACCTCCATAGCACAAGTGCCTACTGCTAGTTCCTCTCAAATATCTAAGGATCCACTGAACTGCTTTCCAATGTTCCTTACCTGGATTGGCCATATACTTACTTACAACTCCCACTGCTTGGGCAATATCCGGTCTAGTACACACCATTGCATACATCAAACTCCCTACTGCGGAAGAATATGGAACCTTACTCATGTACTCTACCTCATCATATGAATTAGGACATTGTTCTTTACTCAACTTAAAATGTCCAGCCAAAGGTGTGCTTACCAGTTTAGCATCCTGCATATTGAACCGTTTCAACACCTTGTCCACATAATCTTCTTGAGACAATATCAACCTATGATTTTTCTTGTCTCTCTTAATGCTCATGCCAAGGATTTTCTTTTCTGCTCCCAAATCCTTCATAGCAAACGTTTGAGCTAATTTCACCTTAAGCTCAGAGATATCCTGCATGTGTGATCCTGCAACCAGCATATCATCTACATAAAACAATAGAATAATATATCTACCATTATCAAATCTCTTGAAATACATGCAATGGTCAGATTGACACCTACTGTAGCCATGCTCAGTCATAAACCTGTCAAATTTTAAATACCATTGCCTAGGAGCTTGCTTGAGGCCATACAAGCTTTTCTTCAATCTGCACACAAACTTCTCCTTACCTTTGACCTCAAATCCTTCTGGCTGTTCCATATATATTTCCTCATCCAAATCTCCATGAAGAAATGTTGTCTTAACATCTAGCTGCTCAAGATGCAAATCCTCAAAAGCAACCAAAGACAATATAACCCTTATAGAAGTCATTTTAACAACAAGAGAGAAAATCTCACCAAAGTCAATACCTGGCTTTTGTGCAAATCCTTTTACTACCAATCTGGCCTTATATCTCATCTATCCATTCTCACCTTCTTTCAACCTGTAAGTCCATCTGTTTTTCAGTGTTCTTTTACCTGCTGGCAATTCAACCAAATCCCATGTTTGGTTCTCTCTTAAGGACTCCAAATCCTCAACCATGCCATGCTCCCACTGACTCTTGGAATCCACTTGTATTGCTTCATCAAAACTCTCTGGTTCTCCACCATCAGTTAGCAATAGATAAAATAAAGAAGGATAATATCTAATTGGAGGCTTACTCACCCTTTCTGACCTCCTAATGGGTGTCTGAGACTCATTCAAAACACGCTGTCCACCTAAATTCTCTGACAATGACCAACCTCGGTTACCTCCAGACCTGTTACTGGCTGATGCTGATTCTGTCTGACCGACGCCGATGCCTATCCTGCCGACGTCAGTCCCTGTATGGCCGACCTCAGTTTTTGTTCTGCCGACACCGGTTCCTAATCTGTCGATGTCGGTCTCTGTGTTTTCCTGTAAGTGATTATTTCTTTTTCCCATGAGCTCATATTGGACCTTCACCTCATCCAATTTACCATTGCTCTACTCAAATTGATTCAGCTTCCTTAGCTGATCACAATACATCACTCTTTCGTTGAAAACAACATCACAGCTCCTAATTACCTTGTTAGTTTCTAGATTCCACAATCTGTAACCAAAATCATCTGAGCCATAGCCAATAAACGTGCATCTCATAGACTTAGCATCAAGCTTCTTTCTATTTTCTTTATCTATGTGCACAAAGGCTTCATAACCAAAAACTTTGAGATATGAGAGATCTACCTTTTTACCTGTCCATGCCTCTTCTAGAATACCACCATCCAGAGCTGTAGAGGGTCCTCTGTTAATCAGGTATACTGCAATGTCAATAGCTTGTGCCCAAAACTGTAAGGGCAAATTGGCATGCAATCTCATACATCTTGCACACTCCATTATTGTCCTATTCATCCTTTCAACAATTCCATTCTGCTGAGGTGTCCTTAGAACCATCCTTTGCCTGTGGATTCCATGCATATAACAATAATCTCTGAACTTATAACTGCAGAACTCATCGCCATTGTCAGATCTCAGGCACTTCAGTCTTTTACATGTTTCATTCTCAACCATAGCTTTCCAGATCTTAAAAGTCTCAAATACATCAGATTTTCTTCTAATACAATAGATCCATACCTTCCTTGTAGCATCATCTATGAAAGATACATAGTACTGTGATCCTCCAATGGAAGTAACCTGAGCCGGTCCCCACACGTCTGTGTGAACAAGCTGCAACTTATGCCTCTTCTTAGTAGACCCAGTCTTGAGAAAACTAACCCTTTTCTATTTTCCAAATACACAGTGCTCATAAAACTCTAGATCTATGCCTTTTAAATCTGAAAGCATACCTTTGGACTTAAGAATTGACATCCCCTTCTCACTCATGTGGCCAAGCCTCGAGTGCCACAATTTAGCATCCACATCTGAAGTAGATAATACAGAAGGAGATTTGTTAGTAACACAATTACACAAATAGAGAGTACCTTCTCTCTTACCTCTAGCCATAACAAGTGCACCCTTGGTCACCTTCCAAGATTCTGTTGTGAGAGTTACTGTACAACCCTCATCCCCTAACTTTCCTACAGAAATGAAATTTCTCTTCAAGCTAGGAACATGCATCACATCTCTCAGCACCCATGTGTTGCTATTCTGCATCTTCAGCTGCACTTTACCTTTGCCAATTATTTTACAGGGCTCATCATCCCCTAGATACACTTCCAAAATCTCCATGGATATAGTCACTAAAATATTCCCTATTAGGGGTAGCATGAAAAGATGCACCAAAATCTAACACCCAAGATTCTATATTATTATGCAGAGAGAAAATTAAAGCATCTTGTGCAATACCTGCAACCTTGGCTTCTTCCTTTTCTTCATGCTGATTGTCCTCCTTAGGCTTTGACCAGCAATCTCTGCTTATGTGCCCAATCTTTCCGCAATTCCAGCATTGTGGCTTCCTGCCATTCCTGGATTTGGATCTTCCTCTCACCTTAGACTTTGATCTTGATCTCCTCTTGCTCTTATCTTTTTGCGTCCCCCTGCTCTCAAAACTTAAAGCGTTCCCAGATGTCTCTTCTGTGCTTTTCTTGTGTATTTCCTCATTCAAGATAACACTAACAACATCCTCTACTTTCAAAATATTTGATGCAGATGCAGTATTACTTACTGCCATTACTAAGCCATGCCAGCTTTCAGGCAAAGAACATAATATTAAAAGAGCTTTTATTTCATCATCAAACACTATATTGACTGAACTTAGTTGATTCACAATTCCATTTAAATCATTCAGATGAGTAGAAACAGATCCACCTTCATTCATATGCAAATTAAATAACTGCTTCATAAGATATACCTTATTAGAAGCTGAGGGTTTTTCATACAAATTTGCTAACGTGGTCATCAACTCTACCGTAGACTTTGCCTATGATAAATTGGATATCACAGTGGATGCTAGACTCAGTCTTATAGACCCCAGAGCCTTTCTGTCAAGAACTTCCCATTCTTCATCCTCCATGTCTTTGGGCTTCTTTGCGACCCCACCTAATGGTAAGTAGAGATCTTTCTGATACAGATAATCCTCTATCTGCATTCTCCAATGTTGGTAATTTTTGCTATTGAACTTTTCCATTCTCAGTTTACTTTCATCTACCATTACTTCTCCCACTCAAACAGAAATCCCTGTAGAAACCCCTGTGAGAACCTGTAATCAATACACACTACATAGATCTGAACCCCCTGTTAGTGAACCTGAGCTCTGATACCACTTGTTGGTATCAGCTCTTGAACCTGCAACCAAGGCTCTGATACCAATTGTTTGGGATCAACCAACAATAGATTACACTTGTGAAAGCAATAAACACGGAAATAAATTAGATAGACAAGTGACTAGAATGATAAACAACAAGAACAAGAGATACAAGAAACCACCCTGAAAACGTGTATTAACAAACTCTTTACAAAAGGAATACAATTGAAGAAACTTCTTTCTTCCACACCTCTCCTAGATGTATAGATCTCTCAATAGATCTCTATTCCTCAAGAGCTCTCTCTCTCAAGAACAATCAACTCCAACAAGCCTGGATTGATTCAATTCTATACTGTTCTTCAACATTCACATACAATGAACTACTACAATAATTCACACAAAGCTAAGAAGTTTTAATTCTACATATAGAATTAGGAAACTTGAGCATGCACTTGCAACAAACAGTTAACCCACCTAAACAAAGGCTCTAAAAATAATATTACTAATAATAGAGACATGAGCTTAAGACTACAACTTAAACTCATCATGCAAACACTCACTTCTGTCCTCGAAAATAGCTTTCTGGACGCACAGGTAACCGACGTTGGTTCCTGTTGCTTGCTTGTGACCGCCATCGGCTGACCCACTGCCGACGCCAACGCCTTTGCAACTGCACCTGGCCGACATCGATCGCTCCTGACCGACGCCGGTGTCTGTGTAGACCCAAAACTGTCATAGTGTGCTCATTGGTGAAGCTTTTAGCTCCACACCCTAACAATTATACTATTCACCTCATCATGCTACCAAGCCTGTGCCTTCTCACTAAGTCTGTTTATGAAAAGACTAAGCCTCAAAATTGACCTTGGAACTCATTTGAATACTTATTTGAATTTTTCTCATGTTTACATAAATTTATACATTATATCATGCCTATATTGATACAATTCACCAATATTCAATATGATTCATGCATACACCTTTTCTCAAGGCTAGACTAGGCTTCTCAAAGACACCTAATACTCAATGAAGCTTACTTTGTATCATTATCTTACCCTTGACATGCCATCAACCCCAAAATAATTTTTAGGTTGCCTTCAAATTCTCTCTCAATAGAGATACAATATGTTGCCTTCAAATTTTCTCTTGACATAAGACTTTTTTGTCACATACCTTTTAACCATGCATGGCCTTAACTCTGACATCGACATTAATGACATCAATGACAAAAACAATGATTTAATATCAAAAATAGGAAAATAACTAAAAAATATCCCCCTTTTTCATTTATGGCAAACATTTACACAAAATTGATCATTCACAACTCCCCAAGCTAGATCTTCTTCAAACTAACCTTTCTTCCAAACTGGAACTTTCTCCCCCTTTGACATTAATGACAAAGGGTCATCTTATTGGAAACAATTTGATCCTTGGACCTAGAATAACACACCTTTTTTCTCCAAACAAACTTATTATCTCACTTTTACAATAAATTCAACACAAATCAAGCTCGCATACCTACTCTTGGATCATGATTGGCTCTTCTTACCTCCATGAGATATTAAGATATTATCAAGACTGTGACTTGGTTTGATCAAGTTATCATGCAAACTCTTTGTGACCTATCTATTATGATCACACCATTATTAAACTATTGACTATACCTTGAATCTAAAAGTCAACAAATAACACAAAACTCCATTGAATACCAATCATCCTTCATGCTTCTACTCATTAGTTGAGTGCCTCCATGAAGCCTAATGGATTCACCTCTTCTCTCTTGAGTACTAAACAACATAAGTTAAGGAAATTCCTAGATATCCATTCCTTATTAGACTTAACTTCATTCATGATCCTCTTAGGCTTGAATATCACTTTTGTCTTGACCTCTTCAATCTATGTTTGAACAAAATTTAAACTTGGTTTCTTGGCATTGACTCCATCCACAATTTGAGCTGATAGGAAGAATTCTTGGCACTTATTTGAAGCTGATATATGTTCCACCATGGAAAATAGTCCATTTTTACTTGTAGACTTTTCATTAATCACCTTAGATACCTTTGGTTTCCACTCAATGTCTTGTCTTCTTTCTTGCATTCTAGGAGTCTCAACTTTCTTGTTTTGGCTTAAAAATCCATGCTTATAATATTTTGAAACATGACCAAAATTTTGACAATTGACACACACTATTCCTTTTGATGGAAACATACCATGACCCATACCTCTTTATTTATGACTCTCCTCATAGTTCCATGCATATTCATTCTTGGAGGGCCTTCTACAATGGTTTGATCTATGACCAAATTGATTACATGAATAACAATAGCCATTGAAAGGATTAACATAGTTTATACAATAAGGCTGTCTAATAGGATTATTATTTATTTTGATAAAACCATCATTCTTTGATTGAATATTGACCTTATTGATCTCATTAGTGTTCTTATATTGGTATTTATTAAAAATAATACATGTTTTGTCATTAGTATTCTTTTGACTACTCATAATGCTATCTAGATCATTGGTACTCTTATCAAACTTCACAAAGTACTTAACCTTGCTTGATGTCTAATCCAAATTAGTTATTAGGGAATACACTTAAATCACATACCTTTCACATTTTTATTCTTTGGGCTTTAGACTTGCAATCATAATATCAAGTTGAGTCTCCAGTTGTTTGACTATTTCCTCTTGTTCCTAGAAATTATTTCTTAGTCTAGATTCAAATAAGTTGATTTTCTCCTCATATTAATTGATAATATATCTCATCATCATATTCTTAATTTTCAACATATTCAGTTATTCTAGATAATTTATCAACTCAGCCCCAAAGTCCACCTCATCCTCCTCTTCATCTATATCACTAATAGTTCCACCAATCCATATAGACTCTTCTTAATTTTAGCAGCTTATTTCCTCATCCATGAAGAGAACTTCATTGAGATCAAGACCATAAACTTCATGTTAACTCTCAAAATAACTTCTCTCACTCTCATTATATAAGATGAAATCTTCCTTAGTGTAAAGGCTTATTTTGTTCTTGAAAAACTTATTTTTGTCATGATACCTTTTGAAGCTTTTCTTGCTCTTATCAGACCTATATGACCTTTTATCATCAACATGAACTTCATCATGTTATTACTCATCTTTTACTTTATGATTATGAGGTAACTTGTTATCAAAGTGTCTAATACCACCACAATTAAAACATTTAAAGGGCAATTTACCCTTGTAATTTCTTGAACCGAATTTTAACTTTCTTATAAACATAACTATCAACTCATCATCATCAATGTCATATTAATCATTATCATTGAATTTTTTACCTTGTGTATTATCATATTTTGAGTTATTTTATACCTTTAATATATATTACTTATTTTTATGTCTTCTTTCATTTTTCCTCTTCTCATAGGCTATTAGGGTGCCATGAAGTCCATCCATCTCTAGCTTGTCTAGATCTTGCATCTTTTCAAAAACAAATACTTTAGAATCAATTTTGGGAGTTAGAGATCTTAAAACATTTTGAATAATAATATATTATTTAAATTCTTTACCTAGGCCTATTATGATGTTGACCACTTAATCAAACCTCAACAAAATAGGTTGTAATGATCTAATTTTCATTCATTTTTAGGCTTTCAAATTATCTTCTATGGGTTTAAAACTTAGCCAACGTGACCTTGGAATATACATCATAAATAGTATTAAACTTGTCCCACATTTATTTAGTATACATATAGTACATTACCTTCACAATTTCTACCTCTGATAGACCATAGATAATTCCATTCATTGCTTTTTAATTATTGTCACTAGCCTTCTTGCCTACTACATCTATAACCAAAATAAGGGGTGCAGTATATCCATCCAAGAATGATTACCAAACATCATGAACTTGAGACATAAAATATTTCCTCATATTTACATTACAAAAATAATAATTGGATGCATTAAACAATGGATCCTTGCAAGTATAAAAACCACCTTGTGTTTGAATAGCCATCTTTGCTTGCTTAGGATCTCCATTAGGCTATTAGACCTATTTCAAAGGACCTAATTTAATAATAAATGTTATAATTACATATAATAAGAGGGGGGATGCTAATTATTTTCCTTAAAACAATCCTTTAATTTTAATTAACCTCTATTAAGCATTCATTCACATGCATTCATTAACCAATGCATACATAAACACATATGAAAGAAAACAACATAAGAACACATGATATATGTAGGAAACCCTCTTACGGGATAAAAACCATTAATAAAAATATTTTAATACAGTCATGTAATCAATTATTCAAACTTTTAGTGAGGTACAAACCCCATAATAAGAACCAACCCCTCACTAGTCAATCACCAACTTAACTAGTCCTTTAGCAAGCATGAACTTGTAAGGAAGCACCAACCCCCCAGGTAACTTAGAAAAAACTCATCAACCTTGAATATTTGATCACCCTTGGACACATATTTCTCACTCAAATAAAGGTGACCTATTAGGTAGCCTATTAGGCATTCTTGCTCATCTAGCCCTTTCCTTGGTAGAATTACGTCATATGACCTTAATCATCACTTGTATAAAAATATTCATATATTCATTAAATATTAATCACACCTATATTATGGTATTAAATCCTTTTACCTGGTTTCCAAAACTCTATATCATTCACTTATATCCTTAATATTTTAACTAGTCAAATAGGCCTATTAGACCTTCTCTTTATACTTGACTCTTGATCTCACCCATATTAGTCATTTAAGAACCTTTAAATAATTTTATCAACCTTTTAATAGATAAAAAAAATAAATTTTAAAAAGTGAAAAAACTAATGAATAGGTCAGTCATTACTCTTAAGGGCCAAAACCACCATTAGGCCTAATAGAGACCTAATGCAATTAGGCCTTCTCTAAGCACATGTTTCAATTTGGCCACCTTGGAACATCATGAGCCTAAAAAAATGGATTAAAAACTTAAAAAATTACACAAATATACCTATTATAATCTAAAATTAGTTCCCTAACATCATTTATCTCATTTCACTCCTTGAACCACCCAATTAGGTCTACTCGCAATTAGGCCTTCTTATTCCCAGAAAGCCTATCTTGAAAATATGATAAATAAATTAAAATTTTCCACATAAAACAAACATAAAATAACATGTATATAAAATAAATTACTTTATGTTCAACATAATTTTAATTATATTTCACCAAACAAGTCAAAAGACATCAAAATGATCAACTTCATATGCTCACTCAGAACTACACACATGCCTTAAGAACCTAGTCAAAAGCATTTGACGTTTCACACCTTCATAGGAGTTTATCATGCATAAATTTATTTTAAAATTAACCTATGAGACCTATATAAAAACTTCATGTGAATTTTATTCTTGAAATATATGTAGAAATACCTAGGAACACCATTCTCACTCATACACATAAAACTGCTTATAGCTCCAAAAACATAGTCATGAAAAACAAGATTTAGAACACATGTGTGGAAAATTTTATGAAATTACAATGGATTTACATTATAATTCATAATAATTATAAAATATTTTAATATATATATTAAAATTTTCCATATCGATATTGGCCTTATAGACCAATCTCATGTTTTCACTCTACACAGACTTTACTGTGTTTGACAGGTCACTTTGAGAACAACTTTTTGATTATATATGACCATAAAAAAACTTATAAAAAAATGGGATATGAGATATAGGTATTTAATAATTACCCCATGAATATTTATCCATCCATAATCTACTTCAACCCATCCCTAATCTCATTCTCACTTCTGCCTAGTTTTCTCATTATCTTTCCCATCAGGGCTATTTAGCGATAAGACAACTTCCATGACCGGTTTAAAATATATAATGTTTAAAAAATTATAATAAAATTAAATTTTAAAATAAATAAATTATAAAACATCATCCTCCATCCATTTTCATGATTTGACCTTGTTAACCCTACCTTCTACATTGAAAATTTGAGAAATAAGAGTTTTCCTATAGCTTTTACCCATTCTTATGACACACAAATGCCACATGAAGAAAATTAGAAGAGTATTATACATTTTTAAAACATAAAATAGTTTAAAATTTCAATTTTTATCCATTTATAACAATATCTTTCATATCAAGTCATAATGAGGGCTTTAGGAGGGTTTAAACTGCCTTCCATTCTTAAAAATCATTCATAAAGGATTGCCCCTGAAATACAAAACCAATGCCAAGAAATTAAAGATAGTACCATTAAATAAAATCAATTAAATTATAAATATATTATGCAAAATTTTTATGTTATAATGAGCATAATAAATTCCTTCTCAGGTTTACAACAACCCATTCTATAAACACATAAGACCTCAACACCAATTTTCATGCTTTATCCTTTATAATATGACCTAAAAATTGGTAAACTCACTTAAAAAAACCTATAAAACTTATGTAAATTATTTAAATATGATTTTAACCTTGGTAAATTAACTTTTCCCCTCATTAGGCCACACTAGGTCTCTTTGCACACTAGGCCTTAAACTATCAGTCATACTTAGACCTTGAGAACACCTTGAAACTTATTAAACCACTTTTAATACCTTATCCACATGTAAAATGATCTAATATCATTCTCACACACAAATTAACTTATTTATACAATTCTTAAACTTCTCACCTCATCATGCTACCAAGCTTGTGCATTCTCACTAGGTCTCTTCATGCAAGGACTAAGCCTCAAAAATGACCTTGAAACTCATATAAGGGATTTTTTACCTCTTTATCATGTTTAAATATATTTATACACTCTTTCTTGCCTATAATAACATAATTAACCAATATTAACTATACTTCATGCATACACCTTTTCTAACGCCTATAGTAGGCTTCTCAAAGACACTTAGTACTCAAAGTAGCTTACCATGTATCATGATATTGGCCTTGACATGCCATCAATATAAGAAGAATTTATAGGCTGAATTAAAACTCTTATATCAAGATAAACTTTGAAAGCAACCTATTTTCTCTCTTCACCATGCATGGCCTTAACTCTGACATTAACATTAATTACATCTATCATGACTTTGAAATTAATGACAACAATAATGCTTCAACATAAACAATATGAACATACCACAAAAATATGTTATAGGTTACATGATATAGGCTATTCATTTATTCATATTGGTAGACCCATTAATTAAAGTTCATTTTTTAAGTTTAAAATAAAGGTTGTTAGGAAGATTTCAAGGCAAAGATAGCAAAATCCAAGTATAGTACATCTCCAAAAACTTCATAAATCTCAAAACTATAAAGAAGGAATTAAAAGTCAAAAAAAGATTAAAAAGTGAATAAATTCATGACTAAAATTAGAGTTGATAGTTTAATAAGACAAAATAGGGGTCTATGTAGCCAAAATAATCATTTTCTTGTGAATAAAAAGTGTGTTGTTACTTAATTTATTGTATTCACAAAGTTCTTGCATGTGTATAAATCTAACTTCATTTGAAGAGAATTTATACTTGATCCAAGGTTCATGTCATTGAAACCTTCTAAAGCCTATTTTTTTAATATCTATAGTCACTTACAATATCTTGTATCACATAGAAAATGTTACATGAATTTGTTTAGAATATTGGAGAAGTTGATTGAGGTATTCAAGACTATGTTCCAAGTGTTAGTTCTTGAAAATAGTATTTATATTGTATGAATAATCAATTTGAAGCTATCAGGCTCTGTATGTAGAGTCAAACCTTAGAATAGGGTTTTTGATACAAAAATAACCATAGCTTACTATGAACTGGTGTAATATTCTAAAACTTGTAGGGAAGTTGTTAAATAAGTTTTATAAAATATTCCAAGAGGTATCATTCTCAAACTCACCTTGTTCGTACAAATACAGAGGAATAATTTTTGATCTGCCTGTAGATAGTCATAAGAAAGCTCAAACAAGAGAAACTTCAAGTATTTTACTTTATTGATTGATTATAAACCTCTTATGAAGGTTCAATGTTATTGTGTGAATACTATAGGATATTTAAATTTATTCAAAGCATTTGGTAGTTAATCCAAGTCAATATCCTTCCAAGTAGGCATATTAGGCCATATGAGCCTAAAGAGCACCATTTAAGTCCAATTCTTAAGAAAGCAATAAATTAAATTAGTTTATCATCATCAAGGATAGTCTCTAAACATTTAAGAAAGATTTATAATAATCCTTTGATGATATTATATTATAAACACCTTTTCAAGACCAAACATGCCTATACACAATACTTAGGACTTAGTTAACTTTTTGGGCACTTTGGTGATCCAATTATTATTTTGAACTTGTGTGAATACACCAATGAGTCTTGTATCATTGTCTTGAGATTTTCATTGATATTTTTAAGTGAATGAGTATAAAAAATAAGGTAGTTGTAGACCTATTTATATCAAGTCCTTAAGAGGTATAATTTGGTCTAATAGTCTTATAAAGGGTAGAGTTATTATCATCTAAGTTTTTAGTTTAATTTATTCATTTAATAAGAATATTGAGTCAAATAATTGGTGAAACCCTTATAATATTGTTTAAATAAGTGAGGATGTATAATTGAGTGCTTCAGGAGTCAAAGAAGGGTTTTGCTTGAAGGTAGATTATTGTTTTGGGAATGAGTACCTCATTTTAAGTCATTTAAAGTGTCCTTTAATCTAAATATAGAGGTTAATAAGTGAAAATATAATATTAAATAATAAGGTAATTAGTATTTCACTACTAACACTCAAAAGACCTTTTGTGATAGACCAAGGGATAGTTTATGGTTAGGAAGAGACCTAATTACAAGCAAGTTTCTAGAGGACATTGAAGTAGACTAGGTTGATTAAGTGGATCACTTAATTTTAAACCAATAGGGGATAGTAAAGATCAAAATATCAATTGTGTATTTAGGTAGGGCATACTATTTAAGATCAAGATATGGCTTGGGCATACTCAAGTAGATAAAGTAGGTAAAGTAGGAATGAAATCCTTAATGGTATTGATATATTACATATGTAACATAATTAAAAACCTTATTTCTCATTCTATTTTTTGATCCTAAAATTTTAGAAACTAAATATTGACCAAAATGGAATTTGAAAAACTAACTTCTAAATGGTAACTCCTATAGCTTTGTAATCAATTTTAGAAGATGAAAAGTGGACCTAATTGTTATATTTAGTAAAATAAATTTAAAGTATAAGAATATAAATTTATTACATTTATTTTACTAAATATATCATTGTATAAAAATAAATAGGTCACAACATGTCAAATACAAAGCACAAAAAAAAAACACAATCCAAATAAAAAGATCAAAGGGTGTACACCCTTTCCACTAAAAAGGGCATATGCCCTTCATATTTTAAAGGGTTTATGTCCTTTAGAATTAAAATGACATATTCCCTTAAGACTACAAAGGGTGTACACCCTTTGTAAAGGGAATATGCCCTTTAGGGTCGAGATCGATTCTTTTAGGGTTTGCATTGGTTTTTTTTAAAGGGCATACACCCTTTACAGAAAATGTTTTGTATTTTTCATTATCTCATTTTTTTAATCCCCCAAATTTGTTCATCTAACCCACCTCCCATTCAAAATAAATTTACCATGGTCATTAGCATTTGCATCTATTTTTACAACCTCAATCTTGCTTTCCCTAAGGACAACTTTAATTTATCTTCTATAGATGCCATCATTGATTCCACTACTGAATATGAAATTTTGTCCGATATGTATGGTTTCTCAAGCTATAATCAAATTCACATTTATCCCAATATCAATATAAGACAACTTTAAACACAAAATGGGTCACCTATTATTACATTAAAATGCCCTTCAGCTTCAAAAATGTCAGAACTATCTATCAACATGCAATGACCCACATTTTCCATGACCTTATCCATAAGATTATGGAAACCTATGTGGATGACCTCGTTTCCAAGTCTAAGATCCACAAAACTCATCTTTTTGATCTTGCTAGTACCTTTGATCACCTCAACAAATATAAATTTAGATTATATACCTATAAATATATTTTTGGCATCACATTTGGCAAATTGATAGGGTTATTAGTCACTCTTTTAGCATCAATTTTGATCCCGATAAGATTAGTACCATTGTTAACATGCCCATCCCTCATTTCATTTCAAATATTTATACTTACCTTGGAAAATGTGGGGTAATAAGATTATTTATCCCTAAAATGGCTTACTACATCTATTCTATTAATTCTCTTTTAAACAAAGTTAATTCCCTTGAATGGAAGGATACTTGTCAAAAATCATTTAAAAATATTAAATTATCTTTGGTTCACCACCTACCCTTTATCTACCTTATAAGGATCATCCTTTAATATTAAATACTTCTTTCACACCCATATCAGTTGGGGTAATGCTTGCCTAATAAAATGGTATCAAAAGAGAGTATTTCACCTATTATATTAGTCAAGGCCTCATTAACTATGAAAAATGTTATACAAAATTAGAACATGATTTCCTCACCATATATTTTATAGTCAATAAGATCTGACATTATATTATATATCAAATAACTTATGTTATCATCCATTCTGATCCACTCTGTGACTTTTTTTTTCTTCTTGGAGATAGAATTAGCAAGTTCATGGTTATTCTTGTGCAATTTGATCTTTGCATTATTATGAAAAAAAATGTCAAAGTAAAAATCATTGTTGATCAACTCACAGTTGCTCTTATCTGAGATACCAACCACCTTCAAGATATTCTTCCTAATGAAAATATCCTCTATATTGAAGGTTTTAATCAATCCATATCTCTTAAAGATTACTTCCATAATTTTACTATTGATCTTAAATCAAGTCATATAAAAGAATCCTTTATCCTTCTCGATACTAATAAATATAAAGAATTCATTGAATAAATTCCTAAAATTAATGTTGATTTATGTGAATATGCTTAGGCTCTTCAATTTGATGGCACTAAATGCCTTTAAAGAGTCAGGGCAAGTTATATCCTCACTAGCCCTCTTGGTAAAATTATCCCTTTAGCATTTCACCTTACATTATATATCACTAACAACATGGTAAAATATGAAGTGTTAATCCTAGGCATGAGTTTGACACTTGATTTAGACATTACATATCTACATTATTTGGATGACTCCCAACTCATATACCACCAGGTTAATGGTGATTATCAATTCAAATTTGAAAATATCATTTCTTTTCATCAACTAGCCACCACCCTTGCCAAAGAATTTGTTTCTTTTACCATCGAGCCTATCCCTTGAGATCAAAATTTTATCATTTATTTACTTGCTTCTTCATCATCTTTATTTAATCTACACTGAGTTCTTACTGATTCTACCTTTCTTATCCAAATAAAAAAGTCCCCATCTTCCATTCAATCATAATATTCACTTATCTGCCACCTTAAGTTTATCACCATTCAACAAAGCTTGTGGTACAAGGAAATAATTTAATTCCTTGAACATCAAACCTATCCTCCAAACATTGATTCTCACAAAAATACTCGCACTAGAAAACAAGCTTTCAAATGTCTTTTGATATAACATATTTTATTATCACAACACTGAAGGTACCTTGCTCTACTATGTTATGAAAGAAGAGGCCCCTCCTCTCCTTGAACAAGCACATGGGGGAATTTATAGTGGTTACTATAGTGGACATGGTAAAACCTATAAATGATTATGTATGGGTTAACTTTGGCCCACTCTTGAAAAGGATGCCATTGAGTTTGCTAAAACATTTAGTCCATGTTAACTTCATGATGATATAATACATTCACTTCCAATTGAGCTTCAAACTATGTAGTCTCCCTTGTCATTATCAATATGGGGATTTATTGGAGATTTATCAATGATGTCATGAAGGTGTTCAAGTGAGTGGATGAAGTTCCTTGACAGTCTAAGTGACAATGATAAAGTGTGTTATATGTTTATCTTAGTATGCTTGAAGTAGGCTTAGTTGATCTTTAGAGTTTGTCTATTTAGAGATGATTAGGATTAATATGAAGTATTGATCATATTAAATAGGTCATTTTATATTATTTTATTGATTATGTGCATGAGTGGATTTCATCTAGTTGATAATTGTTTTCATCTAGACATTTTGGTTCTAGTGGCAAAAAATCTAAGTAGGCAGTTTGATGACATCATAATTGCCACATGTGGATGAGTTAGGGGGAGTTGGTCATATGGTTATGATAAAATTATTCCCAAATTACTATGTACCAAATTTTAGGTCATGAAATTAAGTGAGACAAAATATATGCAAGTGTAAAGTTGGTCTGCTAGGCAGTTTGATAGTGTTTTCCTATACTTAGCCAAATTTGCTTATGGAAAAAAAAGCTAAGTAGACATTTTGATGTAGTCACATTTCATATGTGTGGAAATTTTAGGATAATTTGATCATATGGGTTTATTAATTTTTATGCCTAGTTGATATGCACTAAATTTTATGTCATGTGATGAAGCACATCAAAATATATGCATGTGAAAAGTTGGCCTTTTAGACAATTATAGGCATAGTTGGCTCTATGGTAGAAAAATTTGAGTGAGAAGATTAACGATGTTATATCTCACACACATTAAGTTTTAGTAGCAACTTAATACATGGTTGGATTCCTCTTTGAAAGCAAAACATATGGTCCAAATTTTAGAACATGTGTTTGAGAGAAGCAAAAGATATGAACGTGAAAAGTTGACCTTATTGACAAATTGTAAAGGTTCCCATACTTAGTCAAATTTGCACAAGGTAAAGTTTGAGCAATTATTGAAGAGATCAACAAAGTGTGTTTTCTCCAAGATGTCAAGAAGTAGCAAGATGATGACAAGTGTTTGAATTTTAACGTTGAGTAAAGGTAAAGATCAAGATTTTTCTAAGATCTAATGGTGAGTGGATGTTAGTACATATATAGATCAATAGTGCATATTATGCGAGATGATTTCAAGGTGTCAAATGTTTAACACAAACAAAGACTGAGTGATGTATAGGAGATTGACAGACTGCATTAAGTCAAATAGTAAAGATGAAGATCCAATGATGAGAGATAAAAGGTAAATGTCAAGATAAATTAAGGAGGATTGATGATACATATTTAATCTGAACAATGAGGATATGAGATTAGTATAAAGTGTTTGATGTCGAACTATGACTGTTGGCATTTGAATATTTGAATTTTTAAAGGGAAAACTAGTACTCAGTATTTCATCCATAAATTTTGATACATAAAAAATTTGAAGGTGGTGTAAAAGATAAAATTATAGAAGACTCCATGGTGCATCTAGAAAAGGTGATTTGAAGGTTTGAGTGTTCATACAGTCAAAGCTATTAAGCTCCAAAGTTGATTATGTGTTTTACTATGTTCTACAAGTGACTCAAGAAGGATAATTAACCTCATTTTGATGCTATTTCAATGTCTCATAATGTCTTAGATATTGTAAAGTATTGTAGACTCCTTGTGGATGATCATTATTGTATTTATAGGTTTGACCAATTGATATTCTATATGAACAAAGGCTTAAAATTTGACTGTGTGTTTGTTCATGATGTTCTAGTTTACAAGACTAATGTTTGAGTACATTGATCATATGTAGAGGTGAGAAGAGTTTATTGTGATAATTTGATGAAGTTTAAGGGGTCATGTGAAGTGGACCTATGCATTTGAAAGTGGTCCTACATTCTTGTTTTGTTTGATAAAGTGTGAAATGGGTGAATAAGTATCCATAAGATCTATAAGAGCTACAAGGGCCTAATTAAAAGGTTTAGTTTCTTAAGGGTGACCCATAGATTCTATTGATGACTTATGAAGATTTTTCTGAGCCATGTTTTGATGTGAGATAAGCCTTTAGGGTTAAGGCAAGTCTAATGGCCAACCAAGAAGCTATTTATCATGAATGTTCTATATATATTGAAATAAAGAACATGATTTCTAGGCTTGTATGAGTGGAGTATGCATTAAAGTGAATAAAAGAGGATAGGTAGTGTGCCTATTAAATGAGTTGATGAGCAGAGTGGTTTGTTGATTGTGTGTATGACTTAAAATTCATATTTTTGATGTCATAATAGTGTTATTACAGGTTTGAATATTGAAGATGTGCTAATAGGTCTGAGTGTGTTTATGAGGATAGTTTGAGTGAATAAAGAGAGATATTATGGTATGCCTATGTGAGATACCTCTATGAGATAGAGAGGGAGTTTGTGTATGGGTTATAAAATCAGAGATCCATCATCATGTGTTGAAGACATCAATCCTAAGGTGGAGGTGTTCACTTCACAGGAGGGTCTAAAGGACTTGATCTTCCTTAGGGGTAGTTTTTCATTATGAAGTAGGTGTTTCACTAAAGGTTTTAGGTTATAAATTCTTGACCAAGGTCTTGGGTTAGATGGACTTGACCAACAGGTGGTAAGAAGGACTTGATCATCTTAAGGGTAGTTGTTCCTTGTGGAATAGTTATTTCACTAAATCCTAGTTAGAAGGGATTGATCAGTCTCTAGTTTGTAATACCTTATAGGAAAATTAGTCAAAGTGTTTTAAGGTTTGAGAGTGGGTTTTATACCCCAAGATGGTTTCCCACGTAGATATTTGGTTGTGTGTGATATTTCATTATCTTCATTGTTCATTGTTATAAATATTTTGTATGCTTCGTAAATGCTTGTATTAAAAGATTAAGTAATTAAAGGGTTTGGAAATTTAAATTGATTGTTTGCCACCACAAATTCACCCCTCCCCCCTTAGTGTATTTTACCTATAATAGGATTAGATCTCATAGTTAAACTACCTATATCATAGGATGGGCATATATTTATCATCATAACTACTTAGTATTTTACCAAATGGGTCGAATCCATTCCCCTCATCAATGTCACCTTAACCACCATTTATAAATTCATCCTCAATCAAATAATTTATCACTTTGGCTTTCCTCATACTATCATTTCAAATAATGGTGGTAATTTCAAAAAAAATCTAAACAACTCTATGTTGAATTCAAAATCAATCACAAATTTTATACGCCCTACAATCCCTAATGCAATTGCCAAGCTAAGGTCACTAAAAAATCCTTAATAAAATTATCCAAAATAAAATTCATGACACTTGCATGGATTGACATATTCATCTATATCCCACTCTTTGGGCCTATTTCACTAACAAATTCATTGCTATTGGGGTAACACCATTTTCACTAGTCTATGGTTCTAAATCCATTCTTCCATTAGAAGTTGAGATTCTCTCTCTTTTTATATCTCTTCATGGTATCATACCTTATTAATAATTACATGAATGTCACCTTCATTTTCTTGATCTTCTTGATGAACATCATCTTTATAATCTACAACATAACTACCAATACAAGGCCTACTTTGCCAAACAACATAACAAAAGAGTTATATTTTTCACTTTAATGTTGGTGATATTTTCCTGAAATTATAATAAAATCATGAAAAATAAGGTAAAGATTCATGTTCTTGATCTTCTTGATGAACATCGTCTTTGTACGCTACAACACAACTACCAATACAAGGCCTAATTTGCCAAACAACATAACAAAAGAGTTATAGTTTTCACTTTAATGTTGGTGATATTTTCCTTAAATTATAATACACTCATGAAAAATAATGTAAATATGCTACAAAATGGTGGGGCCCTTACTAAAAGACATCCTTGGTCCTAATACCTATCATCGTCAAACTAATTAAGGTCACAAAGAGCCCACCAATGCATAATTTTTAAAGAAGTATTTTGCCTAGATATTTATCATCTTATCATGATTTTTATATACTCTCATTTTAACACTTTTTTATGATATCTACATGGGTCTCACCCTCTACAATAGTCTCTCTTTCCAAAAACCTTGGTTACTTCCTTTTAGTCCTTTGATTTTATTTTTCTCATGAGTTGCATTATAAAATTATAGATAGGACTAAGTCTGCCTCATGATTTATTTTTATTCTCATTGTTTCCTTACTTTTCAATACTTTTGGCACCCCTTGTGTTTTTATTTTGTGAGTTTAAATGTAAGACCATGAATAGGACCTGACCTTCCTCACATATATGATGTTTATCACTTTATTTTTCACATTCTTTGTGCTTCCTCTTAGGTTTCTCTTTTATGAGTTATAGTGTAAGACCATGTATAGGACCAAACCTTCCTCATAAAATCACCATCTTTAATTCAATTATCTTTTTCTAGAATGTGTTTTCAATAGTTACAAGTTCTTGATCCCTTGTTCTCAGCTTTCAGTTTTGCTTCTTTTGCAGATAAAATTTACACAAAAATAATGTGTTAGATGTTGGGATATTGATGGTAAATGTGTTTTAATTGATGTTAAGTGGCATTGGTGATGAAAAAGTATTTTAACAGGTTAGAGTGATGGAACATGGTGGTCTAATATACTTAGAGGAATGTGATACTTGCAAGGGTGTGCATAGGTATCCTTGGTGGATGTTGTATGGTTGAATGGAGCTTGGTATGATTATGTTTGACTTTTTCCTAATGTGTTATATGCTCAAGGTTAGAATTCATATGGACTTTTTGAGGTATACAATTTAGTTTGTACCTTGTATGCTTGATCTTGCATGATTGCCTAAGGGTTCTTGAGTACTTTGGCTTATATGCCATGATATGGAGCTTAGTGTGCCTAGAATATTCATGTTAGACATGTATATGGTTTTAATAGACTATATATATGCTTTTAAACAGGTTTCAAGTGGTCTAAAAGTTAGTTTGGCCATTGGCCTAGTTGGCTTAGATGGGCTTATGAGGCCTTATGAAGGGTTAATGAGTGATTTTAGGGTGTTTAACCTTATATCTAAATGGTAGATGATCATAGAGGTGTTTTAAAGTTTATTAAGAAATTTAGATGTCAATATATGAGAGAAAAAGTCATAAATGACTTCATGTGCTTTAGAGGGTGCTCAAATGGTGTATTTTAAGCTCAAGAGAAAAATTCTCACATTCATTAGCTCATGTATAATTTGCATGGGGATCTAAGCCTTTTGTATAAGTTTATGAGGGTTCTTAAAAAAGTTTTAAAATCATTATTTCATGGATTAAATTCATATTATTTATGAATTATTGCTAAGAAGGTAAGCAAGTTTTTATGTGCAAAAACCCTAGTCTTAGACCTGATTGGAAATATTTTACTTGTATGTGCTCAAAAAGATGGTAGATGTATAGGATGATAGTTGTAGGTTGTAGAAGACTCCTATATTCTTCTAATTATGTTTTTTATCAATATTTACTATTTGTGGGTCCCATAGAAAAGTGCTTCTTAACAATATTTTTGATATTGTGAGAGATTTCTAAAAATAACCAGGGGAAAAATGGGTGTGAGATGAAGTTTATGAATTACTTCAAACATTCATGTAAATTTTCATGAAAATATATTGCTCTATGTTAAATTTATAGGTCCTCAAAGTTGCATAGTCAATATGAAGGAAATAATGCCATGAGTGAAAAAGACCAGTCAGAGTGAGAAGTGGAATTGGAAGGCCTAATCAATGAGTAGGGATGGGTCTAAATTATTGGAGGTGATGGATGGGATTTATTCCCTATATAAATGAGATTATTATTTTTCTTAGTCACTTGGAGATTATTTAATGGTTGACTCATAGTTTACCATGATGGTTTTGCTAGAAAAAGGAACTCAGTTTGGATGTTTGAGTTTGTTTGTAGGGAAGATGGTCAAATCAAGTATTCTTGAGGATTGGAGAGTTTTGAAGACTTATTTAAGATATTAAATAGTTATTTTTAGGTTTTTAAAAATCTCTTATTGGTCTAACATAGTCACACAAATGGAGTTATGCTTCGTTTGTGAGGTGTTTGTGACATGAGCTCATGGTATGGTATAGAAAGCTTATGCAGAGGATCATGGCTAACCTTGGGAGACATAAATAATTCTTCCTAAAATTTTCTAAAGAGAGATGGATGACCATAATTTATATTGGTATATATACAAGATTTTTTAGTCCCTTTTTATTTAGAGGTGTGTGTGAAGCTAGACAAGCATGTGTTGATGTTTAAAGACCGTGTATGAAAGTTGTTGGGGCTCTTGGTGACCAATGTTTGAATGAGATTGAGCAAAGAAAAATTCCATTAGAATCGACATAATTTTTTGAATATATTTATTATTTTTACTAGATTTATGAGTATATATTTGAATATTATTGAAAGATTTGTAAAAGGGTTATTTGCTTGTGTTGAAGAGATAGCTTGGTATTGGTGACTTGTGTGGAGTTGTAGACTTGGATAAGAGTGTTATTTCAGGGTTTCTATATCAGATTGAGAAGCAATTAGAGTTCAATAATTGTTCATTTGATAGGTTTTGTGTTGGTGCTCAACATATTAGGCAAGTTGGTTCTTGTCAACCTTAGGGGTTGGTGTTCCTTGTGAAGTGGGTGCTTCACTAAAGTCTTATGTTTGTGATCATATTATAGGACTGCAGTCCATTATTTTTCAAACTTGAGAGTGGGTTTTCTCCCTCATTAGGCTTTCCAAAATAAATATTTGTGTAATGATTACATTCATGTTTGTTCTTTGATTCATCTATCTTGCATATTGATTTGATTGGTTAAGAAGCTTCAAGAGTTGGGAATTGAATTGCATTATTGTTAACCACTAATTTACCCCCCCACCTCTCAGTGGTGTATACCTCTATCATTAGCATTTTTTATTACACTTCCCTTAATATTATGATAAAGAATCAAAATTCAATGTCATTATATCCCTTTTTCTCCCTTTATCACATTTTTTTGTGAGTTTATGTAATTTAAATTGTTTCATGTTCATTTCCTCTTGATTTCATATACTTTCATTCCACTCTCAATAAACCAAGATCAAAGTCAAGATAACATTTTTATTTCTCCTAAATTCACAACTCTTAGACACCATCCTTTTTATTGTATCTTTCTTAGCAACCAAGTCCAAAGTCTTCAAATGATATTCATCTTTAGCACCCAGGTTTGTTTCTTTAAATCCATATGGAGGAGGAATTAAAAAAACCAACAAAAAGTAAAAATATAATTCATTTGAAATAAAAGGCAATGATACAAAAGGAAACATATAGGATCAAAATTTAAAATCACACCAAAAGACATGATTAATAGCATGTCTCTTATCTCTAATCAAAACTCAAACTCTATAATTGGCCTCATAATAGAGTTGATGTCCATTGGGGTGTGGTAGGCTAGTAGATTGGAATAAGAGAATTCAACAAACTCTATGGTGATATCTACTTTCTGATGAAACTACTCAATCTTCATAGTAGACTAATGGATTTATAAGGGGTCATGAGGAATGGGGAACATGTTATGGGAAGGTAAGTAAATTTTAATTTTCATGCATATAGCCTTCATGGGATGATCTACATACTTCATTTGTTGACTTAAGATTTGTGTGGTTAGGAGAAGTTCCTCATAGTCCTTACTGTCAAACATCCTATTATTTTGACAAACATAATTTGAGTGTATTGACTTAAATAAAGAGTTACTCTACCTTGGTTTTTCCTTCATTTTCCCTTCTACCCATTTCATTTCCCCCTTTGACATGCAAGTGTGATTCTAAATTTGTTTTTCCACTTCTTCTATATTCCCTCTTCTTCATATCTTAAAAACATGATAGCACCACTTTATTTTAGTTTTATCTATCCTTATAAAAAATAATATTCTTGAATGATTATGGATTAATTAAGTTATACCATAGCTTTTCATTTATAAACTACTTTGTTTTATCTTTCCATTTTTCATTGTTGTACTACCATTTTTGTAGACATATGAGTCTGTTTCTGCTTTCATGTATTTTTTCCATTGTTGAGTGAGTTTGTCTTGTTACTTCTCACTCGTTACTGTCATTTTCCCTATTATGCACTTTTTCCATTGATTATTGAGTAAGGATTATTACTCCTCACTCATCAATGTTGTTTAATCATTTTACTTGTCTATCTTTGTTTAAGTAAGGATTGTAATTACTTTCACATTGATGTTTAATTACCATTTTTAATGTGTCTTCTTGGTTTGAATAGGTGAGTTTGTCTTTCTTGAGGTTTACTTATTTGAGTTTTTTTGTCTTTAGTAGCTTTGGATTATCAATTACTTGATTTACTCTAAAAATTTTACTTGGTAATTTGGTCCTAACATAGCATTTGTCACCCCAACTTGCCAAATTTACAAGTACATCTCATCCAAATAGAATCAATTATCTTGGCTTTCCTATGTTTGTTTACTTTTTATCTTTAGTTTTTCATCCTTGGGTTTGTCAAAAGCAGTCTCTATACCCTCCACAATAAAAACTACAAACAAAAAAATAATCATACAATAATAAAGGTAGGTCAAAGTATGCATACATTACTTTTATTTTTAGTTATTTCTATTTTAGTCATTTACTTTAAGTTCTTTTATACTTTAAAATACTATAATTTTTTTAGCTTTAGCATTGTGTGTTGCTATGTTCTTTTCTCGAACCACCATCCCCTATTTCACCTGAGTGACACATGATGAGCTTTGAGTGGGGCATATGTATACACATAATATTTTTAAACTTTATCAATTACTAATGCTTTCTATCTTATTAAAACATGTTGAGTCTCAATCTCTCTAAGTTCACACCATAAGGGGTGCACCGAGAAAGGGTTGTGTAGACCATTGGTTCTTCACAAGATTGTTGTCCTTATGCTACCACTTGATATGTATCCAACCTTCTCTAAAAATATTATCTTAAGATTTGCGTCCTTTTTTCACCCTCCTCTAGTCATTTTCCACTTTCATTAGCCCTTACCTATCCTAAAATAATTTTTGATAGCTTAAAATACATTGTCAACCCCATCAACCTTTTATTGTAATTAATGACACTCATTTAGGGTCTAGGTCAGCCTCTGGCTGACCTAGACCAAGACCAAATATTTTTTTTAATAATAATATGGATTCGATTAGGATGAACCTATCAGCTAAACTTTTGAAAAGGATTAAGGTTGATTCAACTATATATACACATTCATTTCACCATTATCAGAGAGACAACAAGATTTAATTATTTATTTGTGCTTCTTTACAATTTGGTCTTCCACCATTCTACTTCAAGAGTCTTAGCTTAGGGTTTTTATTTGGATAAGAATCTTTTCTTGTGGAAATGTCTTGGATAATTTGGAATTTATTAATGATCCTTACAAATCATAAAAACCTCTTGTGAAGCACCTTTGGCCAAGGGAGAGATTGAGTATTAATGATTTCATTTTCAAGGTAAGTATCTCTAACTTTAATCCTCTTTTTTATTAGATAAAAGTACCATAAGTAATGGCTTTTGAATGTATTTCTCTTCTCATGTATTGGGGTCTTACCTATACATATATTAAATAGGATTATCTTATCCATGTTATATTTTATGTTTACTAATCCCTCATTTATGCCACAAGATTTGGTGAATACTAGATTAGGCTTTTACTTATCATTATACATTGTGAATATAAAAACATAGGACCTAGTTAGAGTTATTGCATATTTTTGCTTTATTGGAATATTTATAACCCTCCCTAGTGATTTTATTATGTTAATATATCCCTTAGATAGGTCTAACAGATCCATATTGGACATGAACCTAAATATCTAATGTATCAATAATCAGAAGTGTGAGTAGGATTTATCTTATTTGAGTTAGGATTGATTTATACATTAGTTGCATTTCCATTTTCATACAATTACTATGACTTATAAGAAAATGAATTAAATGATATATGCATCCTTTATTAAATTTTGAGGGGATAGGGGAGAAAATGTTTCTAGCAATTTATCCCCCAAGGGTAGTCAAAAGTGAATCTCTGTGTATGTTGACCTTATTTATAGTATGGATAATTTTTATTTTTAAAAAAAAATTGACTAATGAAACTGAACAATCCCTATAAAATCTTTAGACTAAGGTCATTTTTCAAAGGTTATTGTGCTCTGAAATCTTAGATGAAGCTGATAAGCTTATATCCTTGTTGTCCTTAGAAGACTTTTTCTCAAAGAAGGGAGATAATTAGAAACAGGGAGATGAAAATGTGGGAATGTTAATTTTAACCTCACATTTTAAAAAAAACATCAATAACCAGAGCAGATAAGGGTAATCATAAAGGATAAAAATTGGTTAGGAAAAGGTAGAAGTTATAACTATGGGGAGTAAAAGGAAGAAGGAAATTATGGACTTTCTGCAGGGCATCAGTAATAGGACTAGGGGAAAGGAAAAATACAAAGAAATCACTAAAACTATTAAGTTGGTTCTTTACTCAGATCAAAAGGACTCAAACTCTTAACTTCTTAGTTTATGGTGTTTTGTTGTCTTTTTTATAAGTTTTTGGTGGAGGCTTGTTTTTGGTAGTAGCTTGTTTTTAATTGGTTGAGCCTTGGGGCTCTACTCAATTTTTGTCATGTCTATTATTCTTGTCTATATTCAAGTTTAACTTTATATTGGGTATGGGTCTCTTAACCCATTTGTTTACCCATTCTAATAAAAAAATTATTTTAAAATAAATGAAAATCTAATTTTAAATATTTTCAATTTAAAAATAAGAAATCAAAAGAAAATAGGAAACCTTAAGTTAACAAGGTTTTGGAGACCAAAGGTCAAGTTCACCAAATGTTTAATCCTAAATTTATATGATGTGGGTTATCTAAGTTTAATAATATTAGATTATATTTTACACAATGGTAGTGAACTAACATGATGAACATGACAATTCATAAAAAAACTTAGACAATCAATATTTTGAATCTATACAATTGAAATTGTTGAAGATAGTAAAATACAACTATTGATAGATATTATATTGAATTGGAAACACATGATACTTAGTTTATTGAATATATGCATATTGATGTAGTGATTCTTCCCATTGGGTTTTGCCTACACAACCTTATGGCCATTCTATATTAGTTAAGCTTCCTCAAGTTAGTTATAAAAGGGTCACATAAGCTAATTATATTTTAATATAATTATCTAATTAATAAAATTAGAGGTTTCCTCATTTTTCCCTAATTTTTATTACATATACCCTAATTTTCCTTTTTAGAAGATTAAACAAAAAATAGGGTAATGTGATTTTATGCAAGCATGTCATATTTTACAATATTGTCATGTGAAGACAAGTTTCTTCCTCCTTTACAATTTATCTATGATTTCATTGCTACATACATAGATTTGTTCAATATTATATACTAGGGTCTAAGATCATGGCCAATCTGACATGGTATTAGAGCCATTTTGTCAGTATTGTAATAATATTTGTGGTAAAATCTTGCTACATTCATTATTCTAGCCAAAAAAGGGTTTGGTGGGATTCTTTGGAGAATTTAAGCAAATATTTTTACTAGATATTCAAATCTCAAAAATAGCTATGCCATTAGTTTTATAAGGTGCCAAAACCCTTGGATCGATTGTAAACATGACCTAGTTATGGAATAGCCAATTTTTTCCTCTCTTTTTGGCATCTCAAGGCCCCATTTTTCATTTTCTAAAAAAATCCATACTTCTTGTGTTGTTGTGAAAAAACACCTTCTAGTTTTCTTCCTTAGGTCAAAATCTCAAATGGGTCACTTACAAAGTTTTTATTGCTAAAGTATTTTAGATGTTTTTGGCTTGTCTCGATTTGCATATTATCAAACCTCTATGTAACTCAAATCTACAAGTGGTCATTACTTCAACTCAATAGTTAATCTAATTTGAGTTGCATGCATTGGAGAGTTTACTGACCAATCTAGACTTTCAAAGGGCAATTACTTAGCTAGTAAACCAACTCAAACTTTTAGTGGTAAGTAACTTCAATTTTCTATGTTAAGTTGTTTAACAATTCTGCTTACTTGATGGTAGACCAACTCAGACTTGTGGAGTTGATTTACTGGAAAATTCATGAAGTTAAGCAAAGTAGTATGGGAAACCCAGACTACACTAGGAAGACCAACTCAGAATTGTGCAACACTTCTACTCAGGGTTTGAAAGGGTGATTACTTCTCCAGAAAAGTAAGTTTGAAACTTTGGCATATACTGTAAAAGACTAACTCCAATTTTCAAATGGTCATTACTACCTCTTACATCTAAGTAAATTAGTCTGAGAAGTCCAAGTAAAGCTATCTAAGAAACTTGAATTACTCTTCCAAGACTGACTCAAGTTTTAGAAGGGTCGTTACTAATCGACATCAGAAGTAAAGTAGTCTAAGAAGTCTGAGTAAAGCTATCTGAGAAACCCATATTACTCTTCAAAGATTGACTCAAGTTTTAGAAGGGTCATTACTATTTGGCATCAGAAGCAAAGTAGTCTGAGAAGTCTGAATTACTCTTCTAAGACTTACCCAAACTTTCGAAGGGTCATCATTGCTTAGGTTTGTGGGGTACCTTTACTTAAGTCTAGAAAAAAAATTCATTTTTGGAAAGGGTCTAGGAATATGTGGGAGTAATAACTTGTAAGTGCCATAAATTTCAATTCATAGCTCTGTTTTGGGTGCTATTTTTTTTAAATGCATATTTTTTCAAACTCTATGCATTGGTGATACTATTTTATGCTCTTTATAACATCCATTTTATTCATGGTATAATGGCTTAAAACTCACTGTACCTTTTTTTAATGCATTATCAGTTATGGATGACATCCCTCTTAGACTCTCTCACACTTATTTCTCATAGATGCATTCTCAGTGGTGCCTGACATCTAATATTGAGTGTGTGTTGCATTGTAACTTAAGGGGGGGGTCTTGTTGATAGTTTAAGGGAGTACTTGTACTATGTGCAATATATTATTTACTTTTATTTCAATTCTATAAATTATCTCAATCTAATCTACAATAGTGGATTTAGACATTGAACCACTCTTACCATTTAACTATCTTGATTGGAAGTCTAAAATGCAGCTCACCTTAAGAGGTAAAGGACTCTATTAGATCAATATGGGTGTGAAAATTGATCCATTCACAAATTTAGAAAAGGTTAAGTGATACAACAGATGTGATAAGACCTATGGGTTTTTATGTTAATCAATGTCTTCTGACCTTCTACTTCATGTTGAATTTGCAAAAACTCCCAACAAAGTATGGACTATCCTAGACAAGCTTTTTGGAGTGTAGGACATCATGAGGGGTCATGAGTTAGATAATGAGCTCATCACATTGAGCCTAGATAACTATGACACCCTAAAATACTTCTTTACAAATTTTAAATCACTAAGACTATAGTTAAAATAATGTGGCATTGAGAAAATAGATGACCAATTGATTTTATCCATGCTTACAAAACTCGGTCATGACTATTTAGTTTTTGTATCTACATTTCATGCTACCAAACATGCACTTAGATCCACTTGAAAAATTCCATCATTCGATGAGTTTGTTACCAATCTAAATTGAGAGCAAGATAAGCTAGTTCAAATGGGTGCACTAAAGTCTTCAAAATCACATGCCTTGATCATCAATCAGGATAAGAAGAAGCCTTTTAGTAGTGGAAAATAGGAGAAGAAATAGTATAAACTAGATCATGAGTAGAAGAAGAATAAAAAATTAGATGCCAAGCGTAAGACATCATAAAATGAGTCTTATTTAAGTGAAAAACCTAATAAGGATAAAATCAAATGCAACTTTTGTATGAAACTTGGGCATGACGAATCTCAGTGCATGAAAAAGAAGATTGACACCTTGAATAAGATGATTGAGAAGAATAACATTAGTGTTCCTGAATCTTCAACTCAGAACACATCTACACAAGATTTTGTGTTAGGTTGTGGAGCTAAAAGCTTCAACTATGTAGATGAAGAGGAGGTTGCTGAAGTTCTAGAAGTACCAGCATCGGCAGTATGATCGACGTCAGTCATGATGAATGCAGAAGGCAACCAGCATCGGCAAGAATTCGACTGATGTCAGTCAGCACTAGTTAGACAGGGACCAATGTCGGTCGCCTGTGTGTTCCAGAACTATTCGTTGCACAAATAGTTAGTTAGTTGAACTGAGTGTTTGCATGTAAAGGCTATTTCAAGTCTTGAGCTACGTGGATAATTATAGTAAACTAAGAGTCTAAGTTATTATTTAAGTTTGGGATCTATTTATAGACCCATTGGCATGTATTGTAATTATGAGCTGAAAAGGAAGGCAAGGAAGATCCTTCCATTGTAAGATCATTGAGTTGCAGGTTGTTGCAAGCTCATAGGAGATCTACATGTGTGAGTATGGTCTGTTGAATTGCAAGTTGCAGGTTCATGGGAGATCTACTTGAAGTACTTTAGAGTGCTTGGTGTACTGGCAGGGTTATTACTGACTGGTTGGAGAGATGAACACCAATTCTGTGTGTGAGTTGTGTGTTGGGACCATTTTTGGTAGGAGAGTGTTTTGAAGAAGAATTACTGTACACTTGAGGTGTGGCAAGCCTCTGTAAGGTGGAAGAGTGTGGTGTCTCTTTATTGTATTTTTTTTTGTACAAGTATTAATACAAGATAGTGTATTGTCTCTCATATTCTGTGCTATGTGTGAATTCTAGTTACTTGTACTTCTGGTATAATTTTTGCATGTTTAATTGCTTGTATTTGGTAATCATATTGTGCTCTTTCTGAGGAGCAATATCCTAACAAGTGGGATCATAACAGGTGTGTTTGTTCTTGGATTCCCTAACAATTGGTATCAGAGCTTTTGGTTGGGATACTAACATGTTGGATTAGATCTGGTTAGTGTGTGTTGACTACAGGTTACTCACAGGGTTTCTGTTTGAGTGGGAGTAGAGTAATGGTAGAAGATAGTAAGCTAAAAATGGAGAAGTTTAATGGTAGGAGATCCAAGTCTAGGTATGGCAGAATAACCTGCTAGAAATGTGGAAAGCAAGGGCACTTAAAGAGAGATTGCAGGTCGGGTGAAGATCGGCATGAAGGACATGAAGAAGAAGCAGATGTTACAGAGTTCATTGCATAGGATGCTCTGGTATGTTCTTTGGATAAAGTAGAATCTTGGGTTTTAGATTTTGGTGCCTCTTTTCATGCATCCCCAAATAGGAAATTTTTTCATGAGTATGTTGTTAGGAACTCCTATCCAATGGAAGCACAATTGATTACTTTCTTATAAGGAATTAAACATAGAATTATACCAGAATGATTAAGTAACTAGAAACTTGAGACAACAAAGAATTTGAGAGACAATACACAATCTTGTATTAAATACTCTTAGAAGAAAATACAATAAGGAAGATGCCACTTCTTCCTCCACCTCAAAGGCTTGCCACACCTCAAGACCTTCTTCCCTCTCTCTCTTGCTCAACCACAACCAACTCAACAACCTGAGTTGTTATCCCCTCCTTGAATGCTTTAGTTGATCTCCTTGACCTTACACCTGTAGATCTCTTTGACCTTGCTCCTTGCTTCAATGGTTTTACTTGCCTTCTTGATTTACAATACATGCCTCATGGGTCTTTAAATAGGATCCCATGCATACAAAAATATAACTCTAATTACAATAATTAGACACGCAGCTCGTGACTATAATTAGCCCTTAAACATGCAAACACTCGCTTCGCTTAACTGACTGTTCGTCAACAACAGTTCTAGAACCGCCACAGGCAATCGACATCGGTCCCTGTCTGTCTAGTGCTGACCGACATCGGCTGACTCCCTGCAGATGCCGGTTGCCTTCTGTACTGTATCTAACCAACGTTGGTCATACTGTCAATGCCAATACTTTTGAAACTTCAGCAACCTCTCCATGTCTGCAATAGTTGAAGCTTTTAGCTCCACCACCTAACAATCTCCCACTTGGAGATAAATAGCTGCAACTATACCTATACCTATACACCATCTACTTTGTTCCCTTGGCTTTGTATCCCTCTTCAACATCACTTTTGAAGACCAACCACCACAAACCCTATGATGCTATACATGTCACTTATGCCAAAAGAATTTTGCTGCTCCCAAATTCTTCATGACATACTTCTGAACCAACTTTACCCTTAGCTCAGAAAACTCCCTGTATATGAAACCCTGCAACAAGCAACACAATATAGTAACAGGATAATGTAGCTAATATTATCCAACCTGGTAAAGAAAAAATACAATGGTCAAACCTCCATTGTCTTGCAGCCTACTCAAGACTATATGCCCTAGCCTTCTATCTCACGTGTCCATCCACTCTCTTCTCTAACTTGGGAATCCATCCCTCATCCAGTGCTTTCTTCTAGCTGACAACTCCACCAACAAATACCTATTTGATTCTTCTCCAAGGACTCACACTCCTCATCCATGCCAAGCTCCCATTGTTTTTGGATTCTATCTGCATTGCCTCTTCACATCTTCCTAGCTCTTGACCATCAGTAAGTAATATAAAGAAGGTGAACAATGAATATGAGGTTCACTTACCCTTTCTGACCTCCATATGGGCGTTTGAGACTCCTTGACAGCTTGTTATCCGCCCAACATCCATTTCAGTGACCGATCTCAGCCATCTCCTAGTCTGCTCCTGACCGATGTCAGTTCCCTACACTGACCCTGACTATCGACATCATTTCCCTGGCCGATGCCGATGTCCCCTCTACCAACGTTAGTTCATTCTTGATCGACGTCAGACTTCTCTGACCGACTCTACCGACCCTGCTAATCTGCACATGACTGATGTTGGTATATGCCTGACCAACGTTGATTCTAAGTGACTGACGTCGATGTCTGTGTGTTCTTGTAAGTGATGAATTCTTTATCTGTGAGCTCATCTTGGATCAAACCCCTATCCATAATTCCCTACTCATAATCATTCAGCCCCTGTGACTGATCTTTGTCCTTCATCTCCTCCATAAACACCAAGGCTTCTTTGTTCTTGTCAAAAGTTTCAAATTTCCTTTTCCTGCAATGAACTCTATCTATGCTTTCTGAATCTAAACACATAACTTTTGAATCAAGAACATCCATTCCCTTCTTATTCATGTGACCAAGCCTATTAAGCCACGTCTTCGAATCTACAACTGAAGTAGATAAACTAGAAGTAGAATCAGTAATACAAGTAGATAGATAAAGAGTACCTACTTTCTTACCTCTTGCTAAAACAAGTGCACCCTTGGTAACCTTCCAAGAATCCGATGTGAGGGTTATTGTGCATCCCTCATCACCCAACCTTCCTACAGAAACCAAACTCTGCTTCAAAACTGGGACATGCATGACCTCCTTCAACACCCATGTGTTGTCCATCTGCAATCTCAACTGCACTTTCCCTTTGCCAACTATTTGAAAAGGTGTACCATCCCCTAAATAAAGCACTCGAAAGTCTCCCTGGACATACTCATGGAACAAATCTCTATTTGGGGATGCATGAAAAGAAGAACCAGAATCTAAAACCCATGATCCTACCTGACTATCCAAAGAAAGTATGAGAGCATCTTGTACCACAATATTTGCATCCTTTGCTTCTTCATTACCTTCATGTTAATTCTCTTTATCCATCAACCAACACTCCTTCTTTGTGTGTCCTCTCTTTCCACAAAACTAGCAGGTAACACCTCTGGACTCGGATCTCCTTCCCACCTTCGACCTTGATTTCTCTTGCTCGATCTTCTCTCTTTGCCTTCCCCTGCTTTTTGCACTTAGAGCATTCCCTGATGATTCACCTATGCTTTTCCTACGTATTTCTTCATTCAAGATCACACCCACAACATCATCAACTTTTAAGATTTTAGAAGCAGATGCAGAATTACTTACTGCCATAACCAAACTATCCCAACTTTCAGGTAAAGAGCATAAAATCAAGAGAGCCTTTACTTCATCATCAAAAACAATATTGACTGAAGCTAACTAGTTTACCAAACCATGGAAATCACTAAGATGAGTATGTACCGATCCACATTCCTACATTTGCAAAGTAAATAGCTGCTTCATAAGAAATACCTTATTAGAAGCCAAGGGCTTTTCATATAAATTCACCAAAGATTTTATCAACTCTTCCGTTGTCTTGCACTGTGATAAGTTAGAAATCACAGACGATGTAAGGCTCAACCTTATGGAACCCAGAGCCTTCTGATCAAGAACACTCCATTCTTCATCCTTCATATATGTGGGCTTGCATGCAACCCCACCCAACGGTAAGTACAAATCCTTCTAATACAGATAATCCTCTATCTGCATCCTCTAATGTTGATAATTTTTGCCATTAAACTTATCCATTCATAGCTTACTTTCTTCTGCCATTGCTAAACTCCCACTCAATCAGAAAACCCTGTGAATGACCTGTAATCAAACAATAACCTACTCCCTGCAAACCGTAGCTATGATACCAACTGTTAGGAACCCCTATCCAACAGAAGCACAATTGATTACTTTCTTATAAGCAATTAAACACAAAATTATACCAGAATGATTAAGTAACTAGAAACTTGAGACAACAAAGAATTTGAGAGACAATACACAATCTTGTATTAAATACTCTTAGAAGAAAATATAATAAGGAAGATGCCACTTCTTCTTCCACCTCAAAGGCTTGTCACACCTCAAGACCTTCTTCCCTCTCTCTCTTGCTCAACCACAACCAACTCAACAACCTGAGTTGTTATCCCCTCCTTGAATGCTTTAGCTAATCTCCTTGACCTTACACCTGTAGATCTCCTTGACCCTGCTCCTTGCTTCAATGCTTTTACTTGCCTTCTTGATTTACAATACATGCCTCATGGGTCTTTAAATAGGATCCCATGCATACAAAAATAGAACTCTAATTACAATAATTAGACACGCAGCTCGTGACTATAATTAGCCCTTAAACATGCAAACACTCGCTTCACTTAACTGACTGTTTGTCAACAGCAGTTTTGGAACCACCACAGGTGACCGACGTCGGTCCGTGTCTGTCTGGTGCTGACCGATGTCGGCTGACTCCCTACCGATGCCAGTTGCCTTCTACACTGTATCTGACCAACATCGGTCATACTACCAACACTGGTACTTTTGAAACTTCAGCAACCTCTCCATGTCTACAACAGTTCAAGCTTTTAGCTCCACCACCTAACATATGTCCAGGGAGACTTTGGATAAATTTGTGTAGGGGATGGTAAGCCTTGTTAGATGGTTGGCAAAGGGAAAGTGAAGCTAAAATTGCAGACAGGTAACACATGGGTGTTGAAGGAGGTCATGCATGTCCTAGTTCTGGAGCTGAATTTGAATTCTGTAAGAAGTTTGGGTGATGAGGGTTGCACAGTAACTCTCACGGTGGACTCTTGGAAGGTTACCAAGAGTGCACTTGTTGTAGTAAGAGGTAATAAAGTAGGTACGCTTTATCTATCTAATTGTATTACTGATTCTCTTTTTGGGTTATCTACTTTAGCTATAGATTCGAAGATGTGGCTTAATAGGCTTGGTCACATGAATAAAAAGGAGATGCATGTTCTTGATTCAAAGGGTATGCTTTCAAATTTGAAGAGCATAGATCAAGGTTTCTATATGCAGAACAAAAAGGTAACATTTCTTGAGGAATCTGATGTTAGTGACAAGAACAGGAAAGCCTTGGTTTTTAAGGAGAAGGTGACAGACAGAGTTCAGCACAAGGGGCAAAAGAATTCTGAGCAGAGCAAGGGTGATTTGGACAAGGGTTTGATCCAAAAGGAGCTCACGAGAAGAAGTTAGTTCTCACAAGCAAAACATAGAGACCGACGTCGGCTAAAAAACTGGCGTCGACGTCCAAACTGTGGAGCTAAAAGCTTCAACTATGCAGACAAAGAGGAGGTTGCTAAAGTTCCAGAAGTACTGGCATCGGTAGTATGACCGACGTTGGTCATGATGAATGCATAAGGCAACTAGCATTGGTAGGAAGTCAGCTGACGTCGGTCAGCACCAGTTAGACAGGGACTGACATTGGTCACATGTGTGTTTGCATGTAAAGGCTATTTCGAGTCTTGAGCTGCGTGGATAATTATAGTAAACTAAGAGTCTAAGTTATTGTTTAAGTCTGGGATCTATTTATAGACCCATTGGCATGTATTGTAATTATGAGCTGAAAAGGAAGGCAAGGAAGATCCTTCCATTGTAAGATCATTGAGTTGCAGATTTTTGCAAGCTCATAGGAGATCTACATGTGTAAGTATGGTCTGTTGAATTGTAGGTTAGAGGTTCATGGGAGATCTACTTGAAGTACTTTAGAGTGCTTGGTGTACTGGCAGGGTTATTACTCACTGGTTGGAGAGGTGAACACTAATTCTGTGTGTGAGTTGTGTGTTGGGACCATTTTTGGTAGGAGAGTGTTTTGAAGAAGAATTACTGTACACTTGAGGTGTGGCAAGCCTCTTTAAGGTGGAAGAGTGTGGCGTCTCTTTATTGTATTCTTTTATGTACAAGTATTAATACAAGATAGTGTATTGTCTCTCATATTCTGTGCTATGTGTGAATTCTAGTTACTTGTACTTCTAGTATAATTTTTGCATGTTTAATTGCTTGTATTTGGTAATCATATTGTGCTCTTTTTGAGGAGCAAGATCTTAACAAGTGGGATCAGAACAGGTGTGTTTGTTCTTGGATTCCCTGACATTTTTCAAAGGATAAAGATAGAAAAAAGGGTAAAAATAAGGGAAAGGCACTTGTTGCAGTAGCTTCTTAGCCTTCAACTTATGTTATTGAATTAGGTTCTTCTTATCACATGGCTTAGATCTATTTTTAGAAATAGAGCCATGTTTTGTGCCTTTAATTCTCATGGGTGATGACACTTTTATAGAATTCAATGATAAAGTATCAGTTGAAGTAAGTGATAGGACCTTTAATGATGTTTTGTGTGTTCCTTCACTATCCACCAATCTTATGTCGATGTACCAAATCACTCACATAGGTGCAGAGAAGTGAGTTGAGATCACACCTAATTTAGTGGTTGTTAATAAGATACATAGTAACACCACAATAGCTTATGGAAAGGCTAATCATTAGTATAGGCTGTATACCTTCTCATAATTTTCCCCAGATCAGCCCTCAACTCAACTGCTTACTCATGTACATGAAGTGAGCAAACTATGGCATGAACAGTTTGGTCATTTAAACTACCATTACCTAAAGCAACTCAGTCATCAGGACATGGTTTTAGGGTTGTATTAAGTCAAATTCTTGGATGGCATATACAATGGTTACATTCTTGGCAAGCATCTAGAAGAGAAATATGACAAGGGCAAAGCAAGGAGAGATGAATAGAAGCTAGAAATATTCCATAGTGACATAGCAAGTCCATTTCTAAAACCTTCATTCAATAAGACTAGATACATGCTCACATTCATCAATGATTTTTTGAGGTACACCTGGGTGTTTTTTTTTTGAAAAAGAAGTTTGAGGTCTTTGATCACTTTAAGGACTTTAAGGCACTTGTGGAGAAGCAGTCAAATTGTTCCATCAAAATCTTAAGGACTGATAATGGTGGGGAGTATGTCAATAACAGGTTTGAGTAGTTTTTCACATCAAAAGGGATTCATATGTAACAAAAAGTTCCATACAATCCTTAGAATAATGTTGTGGATGAATGTAAGAACCATACATTAAAGTAAATAGCCAATTACATGCTTCAATCAAAGTCTCTTGCTCCTCAATTTTGGGCTAAAGTAATCAACTGTGTGTTCTACATTCATAATCATATTCCACATAAATCCTTGAAATTAATCACTCCTTTTTAATCTTGAGATTATCACAAGCCTGTAGTGGATCACTTTCAAGTGTTTGGATCACCAGCAATGGCTCATGTTCCCAAGAATAAATTCAAGGCAATGGACTCTTAGAGTCAATATTGTATCTTTGTGGGGTATGCAGAGGGTACTATGAGATACATGATCCTACATCTTAAAACTCATGAGTTATTCATAGAAAGGAATGTTAATTTTCATGAGGGACCACTTGAACTGACTACTAGCACTCCAAACTCTTCAAAATTCTCACTAGACATTGATTTCACTTCAGATAGTGACTTGGATCCACCTCAAAATCCTCTTGATGATCATGATGACTCTTCTTCTTCTTCACGTTCAAGTGATGAAAGAAGTGATGAGGATTTTCCTCCATCTCACACTCACACTATAGATTATGATGACTCACCTCCTAATTTTCCAATCTCATACAATTGTAGTCCCACTTGGGCCAGACAGACACTTCAAAGTGTTTAGAAATAGGTTAGAAATCCATCAGATTCAAGGTAGACACATTCATAGTTTAAGGGGACTTCACATGCCTACCTAGTTATTACCTTAGATCTACAAACCTTTCACGACGTATCTGACATTCTAGAATGGGATTATGTTATGCAAGAGTATAGTTCCCTAATCAAGAATAAAACATGGGATTTGGTCCCTCCTCCTAAAGGAATAAAATTGATCTATTGTAAATGGGTTTATCAGACTAAGTATGGTGTAGATGGGTCTATTGATAAATACAAAGTTGATCTAGTTTCAAAAGGGTTTTCTCAGGTGCCCAACATAAACTACATTGAGACATTTGTTCCTATAGTGAAAATTACATTTACCAGACTCACTCTAGCCATCACAGTCACACATCAGTGGGATGTTCACCAAATGGATGTCAAGAGTGATTTTATACATGGTGAGCTCAAATAAGAGATCTACATGGAGAAACCAAAAAGGTTTGTGAAATATTCTTAGTCTGTAGACTCAGAAAATCTATCTATAGACTCAAACAAGCCCATCGAACATGGTATGCCAAGATGGACTCCTTTTTCCTCACAGTCAGGTTCACTAGATACCACTTAGATCCTAATGTCTAGATCTTATGATAGGATGATTCTCTTTTGATCCTAGTTCTCTATGTGGATGACTTGATGATTAAAAGAAGCTCATGATCATCCATCTTAGCAATGAAAATTGCACTTTCAAATAGATTTTCAATGACAAACATAAGATTGTTGCATTAATTTATCAGGATTGAAATCATTCAATCAAATTTTAGGATAACTTTATCACAATCCAAGTATTCTCTTGATTTACTTGTGAGGTTTAATATGGTTGGTTGTAAGCCAAATCTTACTCCCTTCTTGTCTAGTGTGAAGCTTGAGGCTGATTTTCATACACCATTGGTTGATATAAATCCATATCGATAACTTGTGGGCAATCTAATCTATTTCACACATACTAGACCTAACATATCCTATGCAGTTAGCATAGTTTCCTAGTTTATACAAGAGCCACATGAATTACATTAGAAACTAGCTAAGTGGAATCTTCACTACATTTAGGGTTCACATAACTATGGGATACACTATAGAGCAGGAATAGAGGTTGAATTGATCAGACACATAGATTTAGATTAGGATGGAGATATTCGGAGTCAAAATTCCACTTCAAGCTATAGTTTCTCACTTGGTTTAGGTCCAATAAGTTGGTCAAGCAAAAAATAGCATGTAGTTACTGTATCATCTATAGAGGCAAAATATAGAGGGGTTGTTAATGCCACCACTAAGGCAATCTAGTTTTAAAGGATTTTCACAGAGTTTGATATCTAGTTTTATAATCCAATAATCATCTACTATGACAACCAAAGCATGATCTATATTTTCAAGAATCCAGTTCTCCATCAAAGAACCAAAGACATAGAGATTCACATGTAATTCATCAGGGAGTTTATCAATGATCAAGTCATTGATATTTATTACTATCTAATATTAGAGTAGATTGTAGATATTCTGACAAAGCCCTTTATAGAGATTAAATTTGTTTATCTACGAGCTCTCATTGGGGTTAAGGGTACTCCACTTTCTTCTTCATCCTATGGAGGTTCTTCACTATGTACTTGGGTACCTCATTAGGATTTTAAAGTCAGAACCTAATTTTCATCTCACTTAAGCTATGTTTAAGAGGGATATTGGTATAGTGCTTTTTCCCATTGGTTTTTGCCTACACGGCCTTATGGCCATCCTATGTCAATTAATCTTCCTTATGTTAGTTATAAAAGGGCCACATTGGCTAATTATATGTTAGTATAATTATCTAATTAAGAAAATTAGAGGCTTCCTCAAGTTTTCCTAATTTTCATTATATGTACCCCACTTTTCCTTTTTGGAAGGTTAGACAAAAAAGATAGGTTAATGCGATTTTATGCAAATAGCTCATATTTTGTAATATTATCGTGTGAAGACAAGATTATTCCTCTGTATTTTATCTATGATTTCATTGCTACATACATAGATTTGCTCAATTTTCTATGCAAGAATCCAAGATCATGGCCAATCCAATAACACACACATGTATTAAAAGGAAAATAATGGAAGTATATAGCAATACGATCATGAAATAATCATCAAATTCTATAAATATCTATTTGTGACTTTAGATTCTTATATCAAATCTAGACAATTACATTTATGTAGGTTATAAATTTGTTACAAGTGTCCTATATGTAATATTGAATGGATCTTAATGTGACCAATTGAAGCATTTTAGGTTTTTCACCTTTATTTTGATATCTTTGGATTGTGCACATAGGTTTTTGTTCTATTTAAAATAATCAAACCTTAGCTCTCCATTCTTAGAGTGATTGCAAAAAAATGGGTCAGTAATTTCATGGTGTCTATTTGTTCCAAAGATTCATCTATCAATTGGCACTTCCTACATAGCCAATACTCCAAAAAGTACCTCATAATTCTATATTTATCCCCTACATATTTTATTGTATGCACATAAGGATGCAATGTGTGATAATTAAATACATGCAGTGACATCCTATAACTTGGAAAATATGGCTCATGGGCTACTCCTTGAATCATTCAGACCTATGAAAATACTATTCCTATGATTGATATAGAAAAAAAAATGGTTAGGGTAGGTTTTCTCAGTTGAATGCTTGATTGAGTGTTTTTTGATATATTTTCTTATGAGTTGTATATGACTTCCAAGTGATTGATAAGTGAGGAAATGAATGAGGGTTGATCTTATATATATATGTATATGTATATGTATATGTATATGTATATGTATATGTATATATATATATGTATATGTATATGTATATGTATACGTATATGTATACATATACATATACATATACATATACATATACATATACATATACATATACATATACATATACATATATATATATATATATATATATATCTTTTTTGGAAATATCTCGAACTAAATCACTTAGACTAACCTTTAACATATGTATAATTTACAAATTTTGATGATTTTGGGTACTTCAAATTTTGTAAGAAAAATGGGCACTTGCGATGATGTAGGTGTCTATCTAGGACACAAGTGTCCATGAAGCTATAAAATAGGTACAATTCTAAAACTAATAATGAAAGATAATAATCATGTTTAGATACTTTTGCACAGTCTATAAGGCCTGGTAATCATAATAGCAATAGTCATATAAAAATATAAGAAATCAGGGACAAAGAGATAGTGATTGTGAACCTCAGTAGTGGGAATGTCTAGAACTAAAAAGTATAACCATGATAGATATTTACCAAGTGTACAAGAATGAAGTAATCTTTAAATCAAATTTTAGTATCTATAAGAATATGAAGAATTTTGTTGAGTATGATGCTAATATGGATACTTAAATATTCATATTAAATTTATTTTAGTTGGTGTTTTATTAGCTTATGAGGTTTATTTATTTTAATTATGTGCTAGTTTAATTATTTGGTCAATTTCAAAAACTTTATAGGAACTTATTAAAAAATAGATAGAAGTGTCAGTTAGAGTCCAATTCATTGAATATTTATTTAACTGATTTTAAAGTTATTTTAGTCAAAATTATATTTTTAGAGATCTATTTTTAAAGTTATATTTTTATATTTTTAATTTTAGAATTTTATTTCTATACTTTCACTTGTATAGTGTGCATGTTTACTTAACTAGAATTCAGCTTCTTTTATGATATCCATATCTTATTAGTGAGTTTAACTTGTTATCTTTATATCTATTTTTTAGGAGTATATTTTTAGTTTTCTTATTTATTAAGTAAAGGTCTTAATTTATAATTAATTTTTCATACAAATATATTGTAATTGGTTAGTTTTAGCCTTTATTATTATGTAAAGATTATGCACAAGCGTGGTACAATAATTCCTTTTGAAAAAATATTTTGCATATTTTTATCTCTAATTTTTTATTACAGGTATTCATAGAGAAGAACCAACAAGCACTAGTAATTTAATTTGAAGTTATTCATTCCATATTTAATCATTAATCATACTTACAATATAATTATATTAATAACAAGTAATTTTAGGATAAATTGAATGACATATAGCTTCATTTTCAAATTAAATCAGAGTTGATTTAAACTCTCTATATAATTTCAAAACATTCATTTGGTATCATATCTTCATTCTTAAGAAATATTCATAAATTTTTCATGTCATTATCAAGTGATCAATGACTTCAATGAATTCTACTTCCATGAATATTTTCATATTCAAAGGTTACAACTTTGATTATTAGAGAAATTGGTTGACGATAATTATTGTATGGAAAGGAATTTGGAAAAATATTCTCCATGGGTGCACGTCATCTCAATATTGAAATACTTTTACTCAAAATAAATAAAAATAACAAAAAATGATGAATAAAATGTGGATGCACAATCTTTCTTCTATCTTTAGAGTGTCACATACCCAAGCATATATCCAAGAAGTGTATGATGCAATAATGCCCATGAGACATAGAATATCTTGAAAACATTATATCAAGGGTTTAGTAAAGTAAGAGAAGGAAAATCTAAAATCTTAATAAGAATTTTTAAAATTTGATAAAGTCTCATAGTGAAGGATTTGGATGATATTGCATAAGGATAAATGACTTAGTGCATAAATTGAGGGTTTATGAATAAATTATATAAGATACTATATAATAATTTTTTTTTTGAGATCTTTAAGTTGAACATGGCTGCATATTATGATTACTGTTAAAGATTATAATGACATGAACACTATAAGTGTTGATGAGGTTGTTGGTTCTCTCTTTTCCTATGAGGATAAGATGATACTAAACATAGGAGATCAATAACAAGCACTTGAAACCAAGGAAAATGTTTCACAGACTAAAAATAAAAATAAAAATCATAATCATAATCAAGGGAGTTAAAAAAAACTCAAATTCAAAGGACAAAGCTAAATATAACTTCAATGTAAGTTTAATAAATACTTTACTCGTCATTACTGAAAAAAACTAAGACACATGATAAAATATTGTAGGATATTGGTAACTAAGAATAAAGATAATAAAGAGGATGAAAAGATTTTTTTTAAAGTTGAATAAAGTGATGTCAATAGGTCTCATATTATTGTATCACATTTAATGTGGGAATAGAAGAATCAAAGACATGGTCGTTTCTTATTTTAGGTTTCTCAAACCACATGACATGTCACAAATATGGTTTCAAAAAGATAGATGACTCCTTCATAATTCAAGTGCAATAGGAAGATGAAAATTCCATCCAAGTTGAAGGAAATGGAAACATGAAAATCACCACAAGTCAAGGTAAGGGTAAAATAGAGGATGCTTATTTTTCTCTAAATTCAATTCACATTATTATTAGTGTTATTCAATTAGTATAAAATGGTTTTAAACTACGTTATGAATTTAGTGTTTTTTTTTTTTTTTAATAAGTTATATAGAAATAGATTGATTGGAAAATCCTATATGTAAAATAATATGATATTTCCATTTAAAATCATTATGATGAAGGAACATAGTTTGTTTCTCAACCATTAAAGATGTTAATATGTTTTGGCATTTAATATATGGTCATATCAATTCTAGGAGCTTACATATTCTTCACACAGAAGGTATCGTAAGAGGTCTATCCAAGCTAAATTCAAAGAAAGATGATGCATACAAGTCATGTATTATTGTAAAAACCCATATATATACCAATCACCCATCTAGTAAATGGACAACAAACACACATTTAGAGTTGGATCATTTAGATTTATTTGGACTAATTTTTTGCAGAAGTATTAGTGAGAATTTGTAATTCATTTTCTTTATAGATGATGCTACAAGGTTTATGTGGGATTAATTGTTAAAAGAAAATAATGGATATTTTTCATCTTTTGAAAATTTTAAAGATTTGGATGAAAATTAATGTGGATATTCCATCAAATTCTTAATAAAATACATATGATTTTAATTTTTTTCTAATGAATTTAATGAGTTTTGTGCTTCACATGGAATCAAAAGATAACTAATAGCTTCTTACACACTAAAATAGAATAATGTTGCTAAAATAAAGAATAGATTTATCATGGAGTTATCAAGGATTAAGTTGGAGAATAAGAACTTGAAAAGTAGTTTTTGGGTTGAAGCATTAAAAACAAAAGTCTACATTATTAATAGAATTCCTATGATGGTAGTCAAATACAAGACACCTTATGAAGCTTGGTATGGTATAAAATCAATTGTTGATCATCTAAAGATAATTGATTTTTTTATTTAAAAAAAATTAGATATAAAGAGCATCCCTCATATTTTCATAGTTATATTGATGAAATAAAAACATGCAAGTATTATAATATTACTAGTAAATCCATAATTATTTATCAATATAATTTTTTTTTTAAATGTGGGGTATGATTATTATAATAATGTATCTAAATATGTCATAAGTGAATATATATATATATATATATATATATATATATATATATATATATATATATAATATGAAAATACTAAATTTGCATTATCATTTATGGTTAATGAATCTAGAAAGTCAAAAGAAATAATTATTTATCGATAAAGTAATTTTTTTTAAATGTGGGGTATGATTATTATAATAATGTATCTAAATATGTCATAAGTGAATATATATATATATATATATATATATATATATATATATATATATATATATATATATATATATATATATATATATATATATATATATAAAAGATGAAAATACTACATTGCGTTATCATTTATGGCTAATGAACCTATAAATTCAAAAGAAATAATTGGTTGAAGCTATGAAATTAGAGATGGATTATATTTAGAATAATGATACATGGAATTTAATTAATCCTCTATTAAATAAATATTTAATAGGAACTAAGTGGTTATACAAGACCAAAGAATTGTGTGATAGAAAATTTGAGAAAGTAAATGCTAGACTAGTTGCAAAAGGATTTGCACAAACATATGAGATTGACAATTAGGAAACGTATGCACCTATGGAATAATAATAATAATAATAATTATTATTATTATTATTATTATTATTATTATTATTATTATTATTATTATTATTATTATTATTATTATTAAACTTTTCATAAAATATTGGAATTATTATTATTATTATTATTATTATTTAGCTTTTCATAAAATATTGGAAATTATAATTATTATTATTATTATTATTATTATTATTATTATTATTATTATTATTATTATTATTATTATTATTATTATTATTATTAAGCTTTTCATAATTGGAAATACATCAAATGTATTTTAAAATGGAGAGATTGAAGAAAAAGTATATGTGAGACAACCACAAGGTTTTGAGATAAAGGGTAAATAATTTTGGGTATATAATTGAAGAATGATCTTTATGGGATGAATAAATCTCTAAGAGATTAATACTTAATAATTTATAGTTGTTTATTGGATTGAGTATTTTCAATAATTCAAAATCAACCAACTCTTTACATACAAGCATTGGGTTCTAATATGTTAACTATCTATCTCTATGTAGATGATTTGATATGTATAGGAAGCTCCATGAAAATGTTGAATAGATTCAACAAATATATGGAAAAAAAATTTGAGATGATATATCTTGGAATTATAAAATTAATTTATTTGAATGAAATTCTATAAAAATAAAAATAAAGTATTTAATTTTCAAGACAAGTATTCCCAAGTCATGTTAAATAAGTACAATCCTTAAAATTCAAAGCCCATTGACACTCTAATTTAAAGTGGAGAAATATATTGAGAGAGGATGAAATCCTTTAGCTACTTTTGGAATCATTGTGATAATTTTGATATATCTCACCATGACAAGCCTTGATATCAGTTATGGGGTTTCACTGGCTACTACATTTATAATCAAACCATTATTCAAGCAATTGCAAGTAGTAGAGAGAATTTTTAAAATATGTAAGAGGTAATTACGATCATGGTACCTATTTCAGACCAAAAATTAAATTATTTATAATTGGATAGACACATTGATATTACGAAAGATTTTTTAATGACATAAAATTAACTTTAGGTTATTGTTTCACACTGGGAAGTGTGTTGGTGTCATAGTATTCAAAGAAACAAGTTATAGTTTCATTATCCTATAATTAATATAAATATACAACCCTTACATTAGTTTACACATAAATTTTATGTTTTAAAATATTTTTAGCTGATTTCATAGAGGCTCAACTTGAGCCAAAACATTTTTTGTGAAAATAACGGGAGAATACAATTGTATAATAATATAATTTTCTATACTATAACCATAATATTGACCTCAAACATCATGTTTTCAATGTATTAATCAATGATAAACACTTTTCTATTAATTATGTGAGAAGTTAAGATCAATTTTCTTATATTCTCACCAAGGGATTGCATAATCAAATTCATAAAAGACTTAAGGAAATGATAGACATTTCTTCTCTTTGTATTATGAGATAATGTTGAGTATGATGCCAATATGAGAAATTGATTATTAATGTTATATTTATCTTATTTGGTGTTTTATTAACTTATAAGGGTTATTTAATTTAGTCATTTTAAAAATTAATTATTTCATTAATTTTGGACAAATTTTAAGACCTTCCTAAAAAATAACTAGAAGTATCAGTTAAACTCCAATTCATTTAATGTTTAGTTAACTACATTTAAATTTATTTTTCCAAATTATATTTTTAGAGTTGCTTTTTTATATTTATATTTTTAAATTTATATTTTTTTACTTCCACTCTTCTAGTTTGTATGTTTGCTTAACTCATGAAGAAGCTTCTTGCATGATGTCCATATCTTATCAACGAGTTAAATTTTTATCTTAGAGTATATTTTTACAAGTTTATTTTTAGTTTACGTAATTTTTAACTAAAGTTATTAATTTAATATTAACTTATCATGCATGTTTTTTATAATTGGTTATTTTTAATATTTATTATTAATAAAATATTATACACGAGTGTGGTACAATAATTGATTTTGAAAATTTATTTTACATAATTTTATCTCTGATATTTTATTTCAAGGATTTACAAAGGAAAATTGATAATATTTAGTAGCTTAATTTGAAGTTATTCATTGCATATGTAGTCATCAATCACATGTAAAATATTATTAGATTAACAAGTAACTATAGGACATAGTAAATGATATATACCTTTATTTTTAGATTAAATTAGAGTTGATTTTCACTCCCTCCATATATTCAAAACCTTAAAATTTGAGGGTGATCAATCACAAATTTTGAATTTATCTAATACAATGGCTATGGATTGGAAGACAAATTCGTCCAACCTACACGCCACTAATTAAACATTGATTTTTTAACCCCAAGATGATAAGATGGAACCACATAGTATGTCTAATATGAGTAATGACATGGTCATTGAGCATCATTGAATCCCAATGTACATGACCTCAAAAGTTTTAAATCAACCCTTGTAGACGTAATTGAAATTTCAAGTTTTCTCCACACTTGAAAAATAATTGCAAAGGTCCACATGTGTAAATTTTCATGAACAAACATCATGCCCCATTGAATCAGTTTCAATTGTAAATTCTCATAATTTGCATTAGTGAACATCATGCCCAACTAAAATATGAAATAGCATATGTGTGCATGAATGTGTATCATGTCTAACTTAATTTGTCTTATAAAATAGAGTATAATTTTCTTGTATATGCCCAAAATTTTATCTTAAACTATATCACTCTAAAATATGTCACTCATGGAGTGAAAAATGGAGTAAATATGTTCTGCTTATGCCCCCAAAATATATCTAAAACTAAAAACAACTATCCCTATATGATATTTGAATCACATATAAAATATGAAATATGTATAATGTAATTAAATCTAGTCATGGAGGATTTAGTATCTAAGACAAAGCCCACTAATATGATTCCCTTTTGAGGTAAGGGGTGAAGTATACAATTAACTTATCTCAAAATAAAAGTAAATTTTATCATTTCATGTATAAATATACTATCATGTAAAATTAGGTTAACATGTGGAGAATATGTCATCATAGTAATATATATAGCATCAAGGCATATATGTAACATATGAAATGCAAATGTATATAAGTGATATGTTAGGATAGATGTATCTATGAAGAATGCACTATTAATTTTCACTAAATAGGACTACATAATAAATAAGTACATGATGTAAATGATAAAACAACACATAGATGGGAGGTAAGTGATGTGGATCATAATACTCAAAAGCATAAAAGTGAGAAAATATCAGAATGTTCAACACTCAACTTCACAAATAAGGCCAAGGGTCCATATACAAGGGACATAAAGATTTTTCTAACATTAAAGGATAATGAACCATATACAAGGGCAAAAAGCCACAAAAAATAAGGATAATGAGACATAAACAAGAGGAATGAATGTTATAACAAGAAAGGTTAAGGATCCAAAAACAATTCCAATGGGACATGCATAATAAATAATAATTAGTATATCATGCAAAAGTAACAACATTGAAGAAACATAAATGGTTAAATTAGTTGACATTGTCCATAAATATCAATATCACATCATAGTAACATGACATATTAAATTTAGCATTATGAAAGATAAGAGAAACTAAAAAGTCATGTGTAAGCAACATATGTAGATAAACATGTTAAAGAGGTCATAAAAATATGTAACCTATGGAATTAGATGTCCCTAGCATTAACATGGCTCTTAAGAATATGAAAGGTTCAACATCCATAGGTCCATGTTCTATCTGTATATCTTAAATCACACTCATATACCTTGTTAAATGCATGTGTATGAAAATAAAATCCCATTTTAAAAAATGTGTATGAAAATAATGTAATAAAGAAACTCATGTCATGCTCAAATCCTAATTTTGATTTTTTAGAAGATTTAAGTTTTTTTTTTATTTGTATTTTTTTATTAATTTTAATTGATCATAGATCATTTAATAAGTCATATTAGTTGATATTGAATCCATAGACCCTGAATTATCCTTGAGTTTATGTAGGTGCATTTTTGTATCTTCTTTATTCTCTAATTATCCATATTTTGTTCTTTTGGTTATCTTTGATTTTTTTTTGGTTATATGTGGGTATTATTGTCATCATGTTGTATCCAGATTATATTTCCTTTATATGAGAATAAAATGTATCTCATATATTTCAACCATAGTTGTCCCAATTAAAATTTTACATAATGAATGCGAGTCATGACCCATATATATGTATCAAAAACATTTGGTCCACAAGAAATGGGTAGGATGATATATCTAAGGGATTTTATGAAATATGTGTTATGTTTTAATTAATTCATGTCATGTCCCAACTATCATAAAGCTATAATATTTCACACATTTTCCTATTTATCTCCATAAATCAGTATTTGTGTTTATTTAGTCAGCCTCTATGCACACTATAATGGTGATATCTCATGTTGTGTCCTCTTATGAGTTCCACTTATTATATTTTTGTATGTTGTCATTTTATAATCTAATGTGAATAATGATGCCACTCTTACATATTTGAATAATGATGCCACTCTTACATATTTGAATCTTAATTTTTAATGTTTTATATTTATTTGTGTCATGTTCCATGATTTTATGATAATCAAAATATATTTAATTTTTCAATGTGAAAGATGTTGTATTTATTGGTATCTAATAGTTGGTAGTACCATTAAATTATTGTTGAGTAAAAATTGTGGTTTAGTACTTGGTGTGTCTTTGAGATTTTTTAAGTGTAATGATGTAACTTGCCATGAATTTGAGAGCTCCACATTATTTATAAAATTATTCCCATATTTTTTTAGAATATGAAATATACAGTTTCTCTTTTTCCCTAATCATACTTGATTTTATGAAAATTTTGATCAACAGTGTTTGTATCATAAGAGATACATGGAAATATATTATATATTGAAACTTTGATATGTATTATGAGTGGAAAATTTACTTTAAATTATTTATTTTCCTTTGTCATTATTCCATTATTTTGAGTTGTAACTTTTTAATTACCAATGCTCTTTACATATGACTTATCCCAATATTCTCTGACTCTAATAAGTGGGAACATGCTATGAGATACTTTTTCATTTAAATTAATAGGATTAAAATTTGACTTGGAAAAATGATCATTTTTTGTATCTTGCATATGATTTTTATCATCATCACTATCATACCAATATGTGACTATGTTATTAGGGTCTTTAAAATTAATGAAGAGATGGACATCTAAAATATCCTCTTTATGTTCTACAATAACTTGTAGTTATATATTTATAACTTCATTAATATGTATAACTAGTTCCTTGTCATTTAATTTACTTGATTAACCAACCACATATGTATACCTTTGGTCCCATATGATGGGTTGAACTAGTGGTGTTATGGAGTAATCCCCCAAAAGTATTTGATGTTTATTAGTGGATTGTGACACTTTAGAATATGTAAAGGGATTTTACTCTATAGGAAAAGAATATGAATAATGTACAAATACATCTATGCAATGTAGATGGTACTATTTTCATGGTGTATATCAAAGGTCACCCCAAAAAGTATATTTTAATGTAATGGATTAGGCATGGCATGAAATAATGTAAGTGCCATTTTGGGTCCTAATGTTATATCCATTGATATTGTACCACCCACATATCTGACTTAGATACTTATTGAATCTTCTTATGGTTTTATTTGAATTTTGAATAACATTCATATTTATGCCCATTTACTGTAATAAGGTAGCATTGCAGATATTTTAACCTGAACCATCATCTCTCAAAACATATTTGACTACCTTGAGATGAATAATGGGATATTTTGATCTATAATATGTTTATGAGGTGGGTCTTCTTTCTCAAAGGTAATAAATTTATCTACATTCTTTAATATATTCAAGATAGAATAAATATTTGTTATTTTTCAAGTGTTAGGAATATTTTTCTCATAGAATAATTCATATACATTTTATTCTTAAATAATTTATATTTTAGTAACTCAAGTTTTTTCAATTGATTAATGATGTCATACACTTTAGGTTGATTGATTTCCTTTGTTGGATGTGGAGGTGGTGGAGGTTGAAACTCTTAACTATCATTTTTTGTGGTACCTTACCACATTTAGTATAGATAACTCATAGACCACAAGTCCATATGTATGCCATGGTAAAATAATGATGATGGGATGATAGATATTAAAACATTAAAGTTTAGGAGGAGGAGAAACAAAAGAAGTCAAACATGCCCTTTGACACCTAGTGATAATAGATAACAACTTGATTTAGATATTTCAACAATATAAATTGATGGAGGAAAATATGGTTCATTATTGATTTGAACCAGATTAGTAAATTTATATTCAACCTATATATATATATATATATATATATATATATATATATATATATATATAATAAAAACATTATGAAATAAATGCAATCATAAAATTAAGTGAATCAATAAAAACAATGCCCATTTATTAAATCCATGCATAAAGGGAAAATTTGAAATCAGGTATGAGAATAGGTATGAGAATAAGATATAAAGTAAAAAATATAAAAAGCCTATAAAAAATGATGAAATTTTAAGGGAAACATAGTGTTTTGGAAATGTTTAAGCAATATAGTGGATCACTATTATTTTTACCTGTTTAAAAGATTAATATCAATCATAATATGTTAAACTTTTATTTTATAATAGATTAATATTATATATATGGTGATCAAACATAAATATATTTTAAATTTTAAAATAATAACTAAATTAAGCATAATTTAAATAAATTTAATGGAAGAAAAATAAAATATTGTAAATTAATTTATAACTAATAAAAAGAAAGTAAAATATTAAATTTAAAAAATTGAAATTGAATGAAAGAAAATTAATTATAAATAAAATGAAAAAATCATTTATATTTACTATCAAAGATTTAACTATGTGAAATTGACAAAAAAAAAATTAGAACTAATAAACATAAACTATTAAATAGTTAAAATTCATCTAATATAACTATCATATAAATTTTATATTAGAGATGAACTTAAAATATATATCTAAATTTAAATCCAACTTTATGAAGATAATTTCACAAAAAAAATATTTTATTTAAAAATTTAAGAACAATTTTAATTTTAACTTATTTTAATCAAAATATTATAATGACTATTAAAAATTAAAAGTACAAAAAAATATTATAAATATTAAAAATTGAACAAAAAAAATTATAACTAAAATATAAAACCAGTCCACAACATTCTTTGACACCTTTTTAATGACATAATAAATTAAAATTTTCATTACTAACCTAGGGTGCAACTCTCTTTGGTCATTAAATTATAACTTTAGTCATGAAAACTATATTTCAACTACATTTTCTAATGCTTCCTTTTAACATTAATTTTAACAAAAATTTTAGTGGCAACAGAGAAGCATCGGGAAAACGATCCCCATCCCTGTGAAAACTAAGAACAACCAGAAAAAAAAAAAAATCGTTCCACTTTTCTTTTTTTCATAAGGAAATTTTATTTATCATTTTATTTTTTAAGTTTAGAGGAGGATTTATAATTATGTTCAAAGTATTGAATTAAAGGGAATATGGATTTATTTAAGTTATTTTTTATATTATTGATTTAAATTTAATTAATTTCAATAAAATATTAGATTTTTTATTTTAAAGTTATATATATTTGAAGAATGAATTAAAATTATAAGACCATTAAAAATGCAATGACATAATACTTATTAAATAAATATATTGAATGATAAAAAAAAATCGTTGATAGTAGAGTAATCATATTATATTTAAGAAATCTCTTCAAAATTTATTGTAAAATTTCACTAATTTTATTGTATAATTTTATTAATTTTATTAAAAAATTTATGCACCTTTTATTGAATTAAAATGATATTTTATGATGGTTGTTCAATTGAATTAATTACATATTTGGAATTATTATTAGGTTGAAAACTATTCTCATTTTTTTTAGTTTTAAAGTTTGATATGTTTAAAATATTTGAAATATTGGGAGCTAAAACATTCACTCCAAATTTAAACATATTTATATTTAAGATTTTGATCTAAAATGTTATTACAACTTGATCAATTTCTTTAAAATAATGATGTGTTAAATATCAGTTTTTATTTAATGATTGGAAGTAAATTATTAGTAAATATAATCTAGAGTTCACTATGTTATGATTGATATATATTATCTTCGTAATCATAATTTTAAAATAATTCATATGATCTTTGTTTGATTATAAAAAATTCTTTAAAAATAACTTCCAAACCAAATTTAATTTGAAATTGAGTTGATAAATATCAATTAATTTAATAAAAATATATATTAATTCACTTAATAAAACATAAAATTAATCAAACTAACTAAAACACGATCTTTTAAAATTGTAAAAATTCTCATATATTTTAAAAATTTATTTCAAATAATTTAATATAAATGCAATCCTACACTAATTGTTTGAGCCACTTTGTGGAACACTATATTTCAATGCTAAAAAAAGCGCAATATTATATGTAGAGAAAAAGTTATTTTTGTTATTCTTACCAACAAGAGAAACACTAGTATATAATGTGCCCTTCTTAGAACCCCGTGATGACCATAATCACACATATTAATCCACAATCAATTAGCACATTATTTTAGTGCGGGGTTTGTTTTTTCAATTTCCCCATATGCTTCCTTTATACATTACGTATACCTCTATCATCATGCATATTTATATAATGCATCATTCAAGAATGTCTTCAAAATTTATTGTTGATTTAATAAACAAATTAATATATCAATATTTAATTTATAAAGCTAATTTATAAATTAGATTTTATATATAGTTAAGTTTTATGTTTTCATATATATATATATATATAAATATTAATATTAATATTAATATTAATATTGTTAAATTTGAATTCATATTTAATTATAAATAATATTTTAAATTATTTTGTATAAAAATTATTGATTTTATAATTAACATTTTATTATAAATAATTTTTAATACATATTTTGAATTATTTTAGTTATGTAATTTATAATTTCTTGATATTTGTATTTTTAATTTAAAGATCTGATAAATATGAAGCATTTTATTTTGTATATTCTCTTTAAATCTACTGTTTCCCTTTAACAATTTAAAGTGAAAAAGAATCGTATATTACATGCATACGAGTCACAAACACAAATTTTATAGACATAAAATCTAAAATAAAAAATAAACAAACAAAATCTACAAATTAAATTTTAATGCCCACACCTTATTTGGATTGAAATTTCGGTTCAAACATTGATCTTGAGAAAAATATATGATTTAAATGATAATCTTTAATTATCTTTGAATTTATAAATTTTGATTGAATTAGCTTTAATTACATATCATATAATTATATTATTTTTATCTCTATATAATTAAATTAGTTATGTTCTATTTATTAATTAAAAGTTAATATTATATTTACAATATATTGTAATATTTAATTAAATTATAATTCATTTATTTAATCATAAGTTAATTAAATTTTATTAAACATGTCTATATTTCTTTTATAACTAAAATTAATATATAAATTATTTAACACTTTTATATAATAAATGTTAAGTACAATACATTTAATACTATTCAACATAAATACACCTTGCATTCCTCGCTTGGTTACTTGCATGCCATACCTTCACCATTATACTCACTCATATATATTAAAAATGTCTTCAATATTTATGATTAATTTTACAGAGATTAAGATATAAAAATTTAACTCCAAAGATAATTTATAAGTTAAATTGCGTACATATAGGCAATTTGATATTCGTTTATTGACTTCTACTAATCCCATACATGTGATGATTATGTTATGCACCAAGTGCAATTCGCTTCATCTATAATAAAATGGATTTTGAAACAATTTGATATCAGTTCGATATTTTCTAGTGAAAATTGTGTGAAATCTTTTAATCGTCGATGTTTCAATCACATTATCTATGATAATTCCCAAATAATTGATCGGAATGTGGATGGTCAAAATATTTCAAGAGTTTTTAAAGATCTCTTTAATATTATAGATTGAAATTTTGAATTTATTAATTTTCATGAAGATTTAATTTCTATAGATTTCCTTAACATGAGTTTGATAGACAATGACCCACTCTCACTTGGTTTATATGTTACTGCGATTTAAGTTAACTTCTTTTTTTACTTTTTTTTGTGATGTATTAGAACTTTCTTTAAATTTAATTTAATTTACTTGTTGTTTTTGTAGTCTTGAGTCTTTTGATTTACAAACATGATTTAATGTATAATTGTTAGCGCGTCCTTTACCATCTTTTTTAACTAATAATTTTATATATATTATATTTATAATAAAATTATACACTTCATTTCATTCGAAAAAAAAAAATTAAAGAAAGAGAAAGGAACAACAAATAAATTCTATTTCTTTTCAGCCTTTGGATTCAGGAACAGCTGCTTCCCTTTTAGCTTCAAGAAGCCTATGAAAAACATAAAATCCAAGTCCAGAGCCTGCAAGCACAACAATAAACACCCCTAAGTTGTATGACATGACAGCCAGCATGAGAAGATACCCAACCGCCACATGCACAGTATGGATCAGAGCTGCGCCCCCACAAGCTTTATTATTGCCCATTTGATGGGGATGATGAAGTGACAGATACTCCTTCAATATACTCACCGCAAACACCAACATTAGAGCCACGACATACATTGTGCCATTGCCAGGCCACTGTGGAAACAAAAACACCACATGAATGTCCCAGTTAAAGCTATTTTTCATTCTCATCGTCTCCATTGACGACGGGGGAGGCGACGTGGGCATCTCCATTTCTTACAAATTGCTAACATACACAGATTTTTCCAGAAGCTACTCTCCAATCAGGGTTTATTCTTTACTGCACCTGAAGAATGCCTATATAAATAGTTGAAGTTTCCTTGCTGCAGCTGATGAATGGCAATATAAACCATTGAAGTTTCAGAATTAGTGATAAACGACAATTAATGAGCCTCGAATGGAGCACCGGATTGAAATGACGTCCAAATTTGGGGCGGAGACACTTCAACCTGTGTATATTAAAGAATGGCGAATCTCAGGACATTTTTGATTCAATGGCGTGATTCGACATGAATGTTGTAATCTAAACAACTCAGAATTAGGGATTTCCGCCACGGCTAGAATGATATAATTTTTTCATTATTAACTAACTAGATGCCGAAACTCACTTAATCGATAATCATACTCGATAACCTTACGACAATTGAAGCGATATTATCAACCGTGCTTGATTGAGCAATTCAAGGGATATTTTGAGTCCCTCCAACAAAAACCTGATATATTTGAGAATCCCCTTAAATAACACTCTAATAATAAGTAAAGCGATATTACAACTACTAAAACAAATTATTACAACTATGAAAAGGATATTGCAAGGCATCTTATAATACTTTAAAAAGTATTTTAGAATAGGCTTGATTGACTATGTATAGGGATAACTCAAGATATTTTGTGACTCAATTATATTACGATAAGGGAAGGGATATTTTAGAATCCATTTGATTAATAATTTTATAGAATTATTTTGAAATTTGTTTGTCGTATAGTTCATAGATAGTTTAAGACCTATCTCATTAGAGCTTTTATAATAAAGGAATCAACATAATTTAAATCATAATTTTTTATGTTATAAATTGACACAATAAATATTATTACATTAAGAGGTATTCCACATTGGTAACAGGGAGGAGAGATATCTGATATCGTGTTTATGTTAGGGAAAACAATCAATAGCTTTTTTAAATTTTTTGAATATAAATAAAATTAGTTTAGAAAAATAATAGAATCAATGTAATTTATAAAAATAATAGAAGAATTAATTCCTTTTCAACGGAAAATAGCCCGAGAGATACGTAAATTTATGGTGTCTTGGCATGTAGTCACGGACAATTGAATCTGCAAAATACAAGCAAGCATTTAACTCCAGTGTCTTTGTTGCATATTATTCTCATATCCTCCATGCCAAAACTCAAATCAACATAGAGCTTGTCTCACAATGGGATAAATTCGCTGCGTAAATAGTAAAGCGCACATGGGAAATCATTAGACTAGTGGTGACAAATCATTTGATGAAATCTTTGGCTACCAAGTTCACTCAATTCACCTACAGTACAATGGAAACATAAATCCTTTTGAAATGTCATATAGTAAAAACCTTGATAGATATTCAACCATTACTTCCTATTGTCCATGCCTCTTAGTAAAGTGGATGTTAAACCAAGATAATAAAGACATTGATATAGAATTAGATCTCAGTCATCAGTTTCTTTATTTTGTGATTGACTAAGTCATCAATCATTAGCTACTTTATTGTGTAATTTATCTAGAATTAGATAGTAGAGCATTTAAAGGATTTTAGAGCTTTCACACAAGGAAAAGGGTATGTAAGACTTTGTGTAGGAGGAAGAGGAGGGAGTTTACTGGAGATAAGTATGGAAAAATCATAACATGGAGGTTCATTAACAAATATTGAGAGGATCAAACATTGAAGTGAAATTTGAAATGTGGGATTTGGTTGGCTTATTATCCTAATGAATACCACATTAACTAATACATGGAGACCGAATATAGTAAATTTTGTGAACAAGTTGAGTTTCATTTGATGTAATTTTAGCCACATGGAAATCTTAGCCAATTTTAATAGACATGTGGATATGGAAAGGACTATGAAGAGATACTCAATTGTGTAGAATGACATACAATTTATAAAGAGGGGGCATGTCTACTTAAGAAAAGAGGAAGAATGGTTTGTTGTTAAGATGTTTAATAATTGAAATAGTTTTAAATATATTAAAAATAATATGTGTGCAATAACTAACAATCAAGTTATTATTGCTTACAACTATATTACACCATGGTCATTGAATTTTGAGGGATCAAAATTATATCAAGACTTAGAGACAAGAGATAAATTTTTTGAGCTTTTAATAAATGATGATAGAGTAAATACACATAATAAATACATATTATAGCTATGGAGAGAAAATGTTGATTAGCAACTTGTTCTTTCTAAACATGTTGTAGTCAAATACATTGCCAAGTATGCATAAAAAACTAAAAAGAGATTTGAAACTTATCATAAAATGTTGGTGTGGATTTCAAACATTTAAAACCCTAATTAATTAACATCAACGTCATATAAAAGATTTCTAACTGAAAAAATTGTTGAAAGAGACATTGGGGCACAAGAAACATGTCACATGTTATTGGAGCTTTTGTTAGCATAGAGCATTAGAATATTTGTCAATTTAAATTTTTTACATCAGATGTTCAAATAGGAGTTTAAAAAGATGAAGATGACCATCATTAACATACAAAATCTTTCATTGATGGATACATAAGCAAGCCTTTTTCCATGGAAAATGTTTCACTTATTCAAGCATATAGATCTTGCACATATAATCTAAGGTGAAAAAGTAAATTAAATGGGAGATGATGAGTATCAAAACTATTTTGAGAGTATTACCAAGGTTTTCCTCAGTCCTTGCATGTAAATCACAAAAATAGGTTGATTTTTTTTGTCAAAATTATTACTTTACACATTTCATGATATACAATGGGATATTGGACTTAATGATGTAATAAAATCAAATTGGGAGTCATTCAATTATAATCCTCATCATATTGAGTGAATGAAAAAATTCCATAAGATGTTCAAAATCACAATGATTTTGAACATGAGGATATTTTCCCCTATTCAACAAAATACAATGGAAAATGGATGGAAAATCATATATAGGCTACAAAATGGCCAAATTATGGAAGTTACTAAAATAGATATGTTGGAAAAAAGATATATTGATAGATAAACACCATGTAATAATCAATATCAAAGTGAAGAATACACAAATAAAGTGATAAATTTCATAAGCACAATGAAAGATAATGGAATTCTCATAGATATGATACATCACCAAATATGAATTATGGAACCCTATGTGTTAAAAAAAAATGCACTATATATAATTATGGCACATTATCAACAAGTTTAAAATACTTTGCCATTATGCATGATAATTCAAGGAATAATATGAATGGGAAAATCATTTCTAAGTAGTGTCATTCATCGAGATCTTCAAGATGCAACATTCCCAAAGCATTCTCCACTTCCATTACTTGCACCCATTGGATTTGCAACAATCAATACTAGTGCCTCAACCATCTATTCACAACTTCGAATCCTAATCATAAATTTTGATAAATTAGAAAGAACATGACTTAAAACTTTTTAAGAAGAGATCCATTTCATAAATTACTTATTCATTGATGAAATGAACTTCGTTGGACAAAATTTACTATAAAACATAAACTCCCGACTTTGTCAAGTATTTCCTAGTAATTCATACATGAGTTTTGGAGGTATATCTATGATCTTTGTTGGATATTTTTGGACAAATGTCTCTTATTAGTGTAGACCACCATACAATAGTAAAAACCATACAAAACTATTTTGAGAATAATTTAAAATAGTTTCAACTTTGGATAATATATTTAGATAACAAGGAGAAAATGAAGACCAACAAAGGTTTCATCAACTTCTCACAAATATAGGATATGTGAATATGACAATTAATGATTAGAAGTTATTAATGATAAGAACCAGTGATAGAATAGATGATCCACCAATGAACAATTTTAAAATAGTATTCATTTGTTCACCCCAGATGATAATGTGCATAGCGATGAAAAGGTAAAATTGCATTCATTGAAAGGCCCTATTGGATGTAGAATTACAACCAAGAAAAATAGTGCCAATGCACTAGTAGGAGGTCAAAATGATAAATTTGATGTGGAGGTAATGATTGTTAAGGATGAAAGGGTCATGTTAACCTCCAATATTTGGATAGAATTAGGTCTTGTAAATATATCTCTAGGGTATATTCAAAATATAATATATAAACCTAGAAGTGTCCCACTAGAACCACTGACATATATTGTGGTTGAGTTTGACAATTACTCGGGAATACCATTTGAAGATGAAACTCTAGGCACAATTCCAATCACACCAATACACATGGCACATACAAACCAGTTACCCTTACAGTTGGGTTCGGCATCAACAATACACAAATCATAAGGTTTAACTCTTTTGAAAGCCACAATCGATATAGGTCAAAAAAAAAATGGGTTAACCATTATGGTTATATCTCATGTAAAGTCTTTAGAATAACTAAGAATATTTCCACCATTTACATTTGATTGTTATGAAAATATGAAGAAAGGAAAAAAAAAATTTCAAATTTATAGAAAATTAAGGAAAAGAGATAGAAATTCTTAGAGGATAAATAATGTTATGTACTCATAACAAAATTCTTTGTATGAATATGAACTAATTAATTATTTGACATTTTATGTTATGTGTACATGACACATTTTGATGATTCTTTAGTTTAAGCATTTTATCTTATTTGTATTTCACATTTGGATGATTTGTCTTTAATTTCATCTTATGTATATTACACTTTGGATTGATTTAATGTGATATATATTATACTTTCAGATGATTTATTGTGATGTATATTATACAATTAAATTTTATGATTTTTTTAATATTATATACTAAATAAATACACAATACACATGGATGATACTAGCATACCTATCTTAGATAAATCTATGTAAAATATGCTGAGAGATATTATTTTTGAAGCATCAATTCCACTTATGTCATAAATTTAATATAAATAAGCATCTAAAAAATGATATCTATCGATGTTTTTAATATAGATTTATCTAAGCTAGGCATGTTAGTTTTAATTACTTTCAAAAGTGGACTTCTAATAGCATAAAATTACTTTATATTTCAATGGGAGGAATATGTTGCTTAGCATGTTTTAACGAAATGTGAAACAAATATTATACTTTTTTTCAATATTTTTATTAAATAATCTAAATTTAATCAATGCAAATTATATTTTCTAATATAATATTTATATTAGAGTTTCAAAAATTAATATTGTATACAATTTTAGTGAAACAATAAGTTAAATTTTCATAATAATATTAAAGCATTTCAATAATAAAATTTATTATTCATACTATATAACTTTCATTAAAATTAAATAACTTTTTTAAAAAGTTAGAATTGACATATTATTCTAAAAAACTATAAAGTTTAGTATCAAAAAAAAAAAATGTTAGAATATTTTTTAGGGTGTTAATATGGATTATTCTATTTGTTTGTTAATGATTGAATCAATGTTTTTCTAATAGTTTTGTATTTATTGTATGATAGTAACATGATTTTTAATATTTTTTATTGATAATTTTTTTTACATATGGCCACAACAAGCATCACATGTCTAATAATATTTGAACTTGGGTGAGGCTGAAAACAACCAAATCACTTACCAACTCACCCACATCTCATCAACAAGCAAATTTTTTTTATTTATGATGTATTCTAATTAGATGTTTATTTCTAATTGAATCATTAATTTTAATTTACATCCCTCATACCAATTAAGAAAATAATATGTATTCTTATTTATTTATTTCAACAAAATATTATTTCTAAATTTTTACTTACTTTGATGACGATGACGATGACGATGACGATGACGATGACGATGACGACGACGACGACGAAGACGACAACGATGACGATGACGATGACGATGACGATGATGATGATGATGACGGTGACGATGATGATGACGATGACGATGACGATGATGATGACGATGACGATGACGATAATGATGATGATGATGATGATGATGATGATGATGATGATGATGATGTAATTTTTTTATTGATCGAAATTAATCTAACAAGACATACATAATATTTAATATTTATTCTTGTAATTTTTTTTCAAATAAAAGAATCATAATTTTAGTAATCATTACATATTAATACTCATAAATAATATTATTACTCTTGTTTTGTTAATTTAACTTAGTTTCTAATTTTTTTAACTTCCTACAATTGATATATTGATATAATATAGGAAGGACTAGCTGCGACACAACCCTTGTTTAATAAAATCGGAGACATTATACTATGGAACATATAATAAATTTCACAAAATGATTCATCTCAAAATATTCTATAAAACATTCTACTTTTGATATTTGTTTACATCATAATCATAACACGTAGTTTTTTAAAACTATAGTAAGCTTAATTGAAAATTCATGGAGAGGTATATAAACACATACACGGTTGCCTTGATTGAAAGCATTGGATCACCATAACTTGACAATAGTTCCATATATATGCTCTTCAGTTGCATCGATCGAAAACCGTTAACAAATATTTGGAAATTGTTTTCCACGGCTTCTTCTTATACATGTAGTATGACTAATTTTGATTTTGATCATTTCCATACTTAAAAGACCTATTGTGATATCCATTGAGAAATAATGGAAAGCAAAGATTGGAGAATAATAGGGGTGCACCTTCAATGCATCCATTGAAGTGAGCAAACAAAAACTATGATAATCAATGTGAGTACACCTACAATAAAGAAATATTTCCTCCCATTTTATGATCTTTCCTTGCATTTTTTGGAATGTAGGAAAGAAAGTAAAAATTTCCAAAGCTAAAGCTACAGTCCGCGGCTAAACCCCAAAAACCCAACTAGCATACATTGATAGATAAAGATTGAATAATGCACCCACTATGAATTTAATGGCCCAAATGGAAATGGTTTCCATTTTTGCCCATTTTGATACCTCTAGGGGAGTCACCTCTCTCACCATGGGAACTATTATTTCCTTCCAAAGTCCATTTTCCATGTCCCTGTACCATTTTGGATGACTATTAACTAACTTATTAACTAACTTCATGCATTTTATCTCAATTGGTATCATGCCTTTTACTCTCGTGTGTTACACTTGAAGCTTAAACACTTTATAAACCCCTATTATGGTTTGTGGAAAAGGGGTATCAAATCCAAGTGTTTGCCATTTTTTTGAGGTTGTATAAAACATGAGGGGGGAGTGAAGAGGCATGTAGTTGCTGCCAGCCAAATAAGGGGTTCAAGTGATGAGTTGAAATGGATGCAAAAATCCCACCAGCCATCACCATTCATGCATTATATAATCTATCAAATATAATAAATATTTTAAAGCTTTCATCGATTAAAATATACCCTATCGATAATGCCAAGTACAAACATTATTTATCACTTTACCTTCATCTCCTTCCCATTTTTTAATTTGCAATTTCTTTAACGGGTTAGAAAGTAGTTTTAAGAAATATTAGAAAGAAAGGAACAAGCAATAAATAAGAGCATTGCAGAGTGTAGTGTCACTCCTATAAGTTATTTCTTTCAAGAATGGAACAATACTAGTTTGGTTAGAAATTGATTATTAAGATGCATTGAAATCTTAGTGCTACATTGTATAAAGATTTTGGAGTGGTTGATCTCCTATTTTAAAATATATAGAAATTCATAATAGTTTTTTATTAAAAACAAATGATCTGGAACACTATATATTAGACTAAGATTTTTGTGACTTAATATTGGATTTTCAAGTTTCTTAGATTTTGACAAGTCTTAACCATTTCTAAAACTAAGCATATTCACATTCAAATATAACTTGTTTCCATCTCATTTCTTACTCTACACATAACAAACTTAACTATGTCAAATTCATTGTTAAAGTGGAGTGTCAGTGTCAAACTTACTTGTCACATAAATACTTAATGGATGATGCCCTTAATTTCTTTTTTTTATTATTATTATTATTATTATTATTATTATTATTATTATTATTATTATTATTATTATTATTATTATTATTATTATTATTAAGCTATTAATATTTATAGAATATAGTATTACTATAAATATAGAATATTATTATAATATATTTTTAATTAGATATATTATTATTTAATATTATTATATATGTTATATTATTATCAATGATTATAATATAATATGGGGTCAATGGTAATAGTAATTTACAGTTCTTCATTTTATGAAAATAAACTATTACATCCCTTCCATTCATTTTATTGTGATACAACTCTACTTTTGATGTGCGGCTCAAATCAAAGTCACATTGTTGCTAATATGGAGACAAGACATTGGCATCCTAGAGTCTAACTTGTAGCTTTTATGATCCATGTTGCCAATATATTGACACCTAGAGTAATTACATTAGGATTAAGAACATATGAAAATACCATACTTGAAGCTATAGAAGAGAGGGAAAGGCCATATGCAACATGCAAATAGTTAAAGATTTTAAAGTGACTTGTGCAGTGATGGTGAGATACAATGACAAGTTATTTTAGGGGATATCGTACACTGGAGGATCATATAAAAATATAATATAATAATATAATATGATATTAACTTTGATAAACATATTACTATTTGTAAGACAAGCATATTTCTATGTAACGAGATATAGATAACACTTATTGCATATACTTTACACCTGCACACATGACTATATATATATATATATATATATATATATATATATATATATATATATATATATATATATACCATTATTATATATATTAATAATAAATATTTTAATATATACACCATCATCATCATACACACACTATTAATTTATCATTAGTTATTATATTAAACATTATACACAAATATATAATATTATACATAAATACATAATATTTATTAATTCATTGTATAATATATTATAATAGTGACATGTTTACAGAGATTTGTATATATCTCTATTTAGGTTTTTTTGAGTTCATCTTTTGAAATACTTTGTCCTTGTCCTTTACCATCACCACCTAGCTCACTTTGAAATATTTAATCATTTTCATAATTTATATGACCTTTCCATTTCCTAACATTTCGTCATTGCTTTTGTTCACTGTGAAATAAAATATCTCCTTCCTAAATACCTCATTACTATATAAAGGAAAACACAACCTCATTTTACACTATCACCCCCAGTAAAAATATCATATTAATATTGTTTGAAACTTTATTCACAAAATATGATACAAGGTATGTTTCTATAGGTTTTAGGTGCAATACAACTACTCATTTACAATTTTTTATTTTACAAAACCCCATTTTACCAAAAAAGAAATTATACCATCCATTCTCACATAACTTACACCTTTCAAAATAACTACTAATTTATATCTTTTTATAAATAAAATTTGATAATAACTGATGACAAGCAACGATAATATAATTTTTGAGTTCCATAAATTATTATCATATCACAATGCTAAAACCTTTACTTTTATATAGGATCTTAAGATCAGATTTATAATTGAGTCTGTAGATCACAATGTTAAGACTTATTTGAAAAATCAACATCCTCAACATTTTCAATCTAAAACTATTTTAATTAACTGGGTGTCAGCAAATTTGAACCAAATCTTTGAATTATTTATAGGTAGTATGTTAAACTTATGGACTGTCGGTTAAGATTAAGAAAACATAAAATCATAATAGAATATTTGAATATTGTACCTGCTGGGAAAAAGACTGGAAGCTCTGTAGAAATAATGTTGATGTGTGAAATTTATTTTGGCTATAATATATTTGTTCGCAAGCTAAGGTGGTTTACAGAAATAGGTGGTATATAACTTTAGTACGTACCTATCATAAAAAATAAAAAAATAACCATTTTAGTATTTTTTGAAGTTTTGTATATAAATTTGCTTTGTACGTTCTAGGTGGTTAAATTTGCCATCTTTGTATTTTTTATTAGACAATTATGTGTGTAAGAGAGAGAATGATACATTTGATAAACTATTTTTATATTGGAACGTGCCATTTTATTAATAAAATATTATAGTATGATATTAATTATATTAAAACAAAAAAGTGGAGAGAATGACCTCTTAAAATATAAGTTACATTGAATTAAAAAAGTTTGAAGAAAATAAAATTACATCAAAACAATGTTAAAATTAATGTTTTATAATAATTATATCCAAAATAAAAGTGTGGTTCAATTTTTATAAAATATGATAAAAATAAGGACCATCAAACATAAAGAATAAGGCCATTTAGAAGTAACGATAAAGTTATACATAGGAGGGGGATTATCAGGTTTGTCCCCCCTAGCCACTAGTGGTTGAAAGATTCATTGTGTTAAAGATGAGCTCCCACCCATCAATCTTCTAATGTTATTTAGTTTCCTTTACCTACCAATAAGGATACATGGTAAGAGCTAAGGATGTAAACTTGTCTTGAGGAGGAGCACCCTAGCTATTACCACTATTGCTTCTAAGACAATCAAACATGCCACCACCATGGGGAGGAAAAGGTTGATGAGAATGGGGAGAAGAACTATACCTACTCCTAAGATGACAAAAACCTTGGCCCCAACCTTAAGAATGAGAATGGTAGCACAAAGGATCTATTGGAACGTGTCTAACAACAAATAGAACACTCCCCCATGTGGTTCAAAACAGTCTAGAGGTGCTCCACCTCCAAGTGGGCCTTCTCTACCTAGACTTAGATAGGAATAAAAAAATTAGAGATGATAAAAACTTTATTAGTCATTGAAAAATTCCCTTCTATATCTTAATTAATAAAAATAGTATAATGTCTAACTTTCTATATATGAAAAAAAATATCATCATGAAAGCTCTGAAATTTTTTGTTGTATGTTATAGGTAATATGGCCAAGTCCTTAAGTACAACCATTTACAACTAAATAATTCTTGAGGAAAATATTAAAAAGGTTATGAATCCATTTTCAAGTAGATTGAATATGGGGTCAAAACCATAAAGGGTGTTTAAAGGTTTTAGCTAGATGACAAGAAGGGCAAGTGCGATTTAGAACCCTCATGTACTTGAGTTGGTCTCCAATTAATAGGTCTTGGTAGATAATTACAACCAAATAAAATGATATTTTTGTGGCACTAAAACTTTCAAACAATATTTTTTCTTGGGGGCTAACCCTACCCATAAGGTGGTGTGGACCCTTTTTATTTTGATAGTTAACTTCATGGGTTGACCAACTTGTATGCTTCAAATGAAGTCATCGAAAGAGTTATACTCTAGAGATGGTTAGCATACTTACTTCCCAAAGGTCATTGGATTATCTATAGTGATATTAACATGGTGGAACCCGACAAAGATAAATAAGATCACATTCCTATGCATCAATGTGTTGAGGAGTGAGAATAGTGGTTTTACACTTGTAACAATATTGTTCTCTATAATACCAATCACCATCATAAAATAGACTCTATTTCATCTTTGTGACTTGGTCAAATTTTAGATAATGTAAATAAAAAGTGGTTAAAAGGTATTTCGTTGGGTTGTGGAGTAATCATGAAGTAGATGTATTTGTAATGGAGTTCAAGCCAGAATCAAATCCCACTAGTGATCAAGAAACCCATAATAGGGGACATATAATTGGATGAATCGCATAGTGGAGGTACAAGGAAGGTAACCCCTACTTATGTTATAAAACATGTGTGGGCCCAACTATCCCACATTAAAATGTATCAAAATAATTTGTTAAAAGGTTGTATCAGTCTCTACTTGCGGAGCAAGACTAGTTCTCCTTTTGTAGTTCAATCACTTATCTAATATTTTTTGTTGATGATGAAATTATTTCATACCATTAACCTATTAGCTTTTGTACTATATGGTGTTAAAATCAAACCATATCAACCAAGACCCAATTCTATATCAATACTACTCATCCCAGCCATGAAAAAACTTTAGGCCACACCAAATGAATTTGAAACAAAGATCCTAGATCCATAGTCTAACACAGGTTGGATTGAATGGTGGTCCAATGTCATTAATTAGACTACTAAATTTATTCCATTGTATGGTAAGTAATAAAATATCTTTAGACAACATGCTCATGAAGAATCATACCATGATTTACATAAGATTCCATAGTAACTTGATCATTTTCCATTCAATGTTCATTTTAACTATCAAGTAGCTCAATGGAGACTTTTTATCATGTATTTTATGTGATTTGAATTTTAAGAATTTTCAATTGCCTTTTGAATAAGCTCAAAATTAAGGAATCCCTATAAATCCCAAGGAGTGTAACCAAAGTGAAAATGCATTGGTTGAGAGGGAGGGATAAAGTTACCATACAATTCTTTGCTCATATCTACTCCAGACAAGTTTCAGATGAAATTAAATCCATTAAATATGTAAATATCAGGTTTGCCAAGCTCCTAAACATCATTAAAGATTTTGTCCTCCATTATCAAGGAGTGTTTATTCCCAACCCTCTTCCCCATATTGTGAAACAACTTTCTTTTAATGACTTCAAGTTACCCCTACAAGATTTTTGAAGCACAAAGAGTTTCCTATGATATACCTCTTTATCTAAACATTCTTAAGGAAGTATTACTATATATGCTCTAGTAAATACCCTAGTGTTTATGGTTTTCTCTATGAATTTTATCATATCACTTGGGACAAACTTAGATCAGATATTCAAAAGAAGTAATTATAAAGCTTTTTTATCTAACTCCATGGGATCCCTTATCAATCAGAGAATGTCAAATTCATCCCAAAGGATAAATATCTTGTGCTTATTACCAATTAGAAGTTGATTACTCTTCTAAATGTCTCCTATAAAATCATTAGTAAATCCCTTGCCCTTAGGGTGAGACATCTTATTTCATTAATTATTATAAGTGAAAAATAAGGTTTATCCTATAAATTTATATTTTGGAAATTATTATTTTAGTTTGGGAGGGTATGGGATTGACTAGAGTCTCTGGTAAAAAATCCAAGCATGTGAAAATTGATTTTGAGAAATTCTATTTAAGGACTGGGTGGCTCTTCATTGTTGTAATTCTTCAAGATCTTGGATTTTGTCCTTGATTCATCCATAGTATCAATATGTTTTTTTTTAAATATTATATCTTATATTACCATTAATGGAGTATAGTTGCATAAATTAGGACTTTTCAGGTCTATAAGGCAAGGTTTCACTTTGGCTTCCTCTTTCTATGTGCTTGTTGTGGAAGGGTTCAAATATCTTTTGGCCAATTACTCTTCAAGAGGTTTGGTGAAAGGAATTTATCTCCACATATTCTAATCAATAACTCATTAATAAGAATATTTCAAATGATTCTTTTCTTACCTTTATGGAGGAAGAAGACTTAGTAAAAACTGTTATGGAATGCCTTTACATTTGTTTCCTTGTGTTAGGCTCCTCTATTCAATGGAGAAAGACTCAATGCTACAAACAATCTATCTCCCTCAACCTCCTTAACTAAAATGATATCAATGAGAATAGATTCATCCAAGTGTACCATTAAATAACATTTATTATTATGACTTATTATCATGAACTCCTTTCATTTAATTAAACAAATAATGAAGGTAATGGATTTTTTATTAGAATTTGTGGTCTTGTGTATTTCCTATAATATAATTATTTCCAAAAATGCCTATTATTATATGTGGCCATTTAGTGTCCATTATATTTTTCAACACTTCATCTTATCTCATCCATTTTGGTTTAATTTTTTTTTTAAAAATCATATGCATAATAAAGGGATTAGGCCAAAATATTAACCATATATTCATGGAAAATGATTTTTTTTTTTTGAAATTTTTAAATATTAAACCAAATGAAGTTTCAAAATAAAATTGTACACATTTAATTAGATTTGAAATTAATTATAAGGGTATTTGTGTATCATAATATAAGGATATCTTATTTTATTTTTTAAGTATGATTGGTCGTCGTCCACCACCACCATCAACTAAAAAAACTATCATAATAATAGTATAATAAATTTACTTATATTTAAATTATTAATATTTTTATATTTCATCAATATTTATATATTTTAATTATTTTAGAATTATTTTATCTTTTACAAATGTTTTTATTGTTTGGTGCATATTTAACTTTCCCACTTTGCATATATCTATTTTAAAGAAGCATATAAGATGTAAAACTTTTAGTGTTTAAATTATTTGTCTATGTTATGTGACATACAAGTACAAAGCATGAAAAAATATGTAATTTTTTATTTATATGTTTATGATAAAATTTAAGTCTTCCTCAAATAACCAACATGGCTAGCAGAGTCAATTTATAGATTCTAAATCTAGATTTTATGTGACAAACTAGTCTTGTACACATTGAAAATATCACATATAGATCAAACCTTTAGTTTATGACATTTTTTTTGTCACATGGCTTAAGTTTGTCAACTCACTATGTCTAATTTATTATATTATAGTTTGACCCTAATATTTTGATTACCCAGATAACCTATAGCTCATAGTATGCTTAAAATATTATTTATATATTACATTGACAGTTATCGATCTTCAACAATTATCTATCTTCTAGGATAATACCATCCAAACTATGACACTATTGTCGATGCTAGTGTCCCAAGTCTAACGCTAGTGTCAGTACCCTAAAAAAACTCAAATTTGCAAATATTTCAACATTTATGAGTCGGCCTATAGTATTAGTTTAACCATCTGATGAGATAATTTCAAATGGTGTGATATAAATACAAAAACAATTCCACTCATCTATCCACTTGGAAATTAAACACCTATCTAGCTCACTTAGTCATTTGAACAGTTGAGTTTCACTTCCTTATTCTTCCCTATTTCCATCCTAGACATAGGAACAATATCTTTATAGGTCTAAAGCATCCAAAAATCAACCCATGACAAGTATTTGTTAATTTAAAAGATATATCACTACACACACTCTTACATAACATATTGCACAATTGTTCACACATAAGCCTGCATAAGGGGGAACTACATCATTTTAAGGATGTCTTCTGAGTATTGGCAATGTAAGAAATAATCATTGACAAAGGGATCTTAGAGGTTAGATCAACTTCACTTGAGCCCACTAACCCTTATTTTTTAAGGTGGCATACCCTAATTAGAGGACCTAGGACTTTGAGCTACATTTTGATATCTGGAACCTATGCACATGATCTGAACAGATAATATTCAAGGTGACACTGCATCCTAATAGGCAAAGGTGGAATTTATAGAAAAGGAATTATATTTTATACAGGATAAAAGCTTCAATTTTTAGACAAAATCATCAATGTTAGTGTCCCTATATCATAGGTAGTGCCCAGGTTGATAGATAGATAATTTTTAGAATTTGATGAATCATAGTTGAGTATTATCTTGACTATTTTTTATACTTTAAATTCTCATATTTTATCGTACATCATTTAATAATCTAAGTATTATTACTTATTCATGATTAGGCAATCATATTATTGTTTGTCATTATACTTTCTATATTGAACATATTTCCATAATTCAACATTTTGTCCAAATATATTATGATTATTAATTATTTAATTGGAATGTGTTAAGAATAGTCTATTCTCTATTTTTTAGGCTATTTTCCTTACCCTTATTTTCTTAAAAAGGTTAAACATTTGGTAAACCTAACCTCTAAGTCTTCTTATGTGAATCGTAGCTTGCCCTAGGGTTTTCATCCTTCTAGAATTTCATATTGCAATAATTATTTATATCTTCATTTTATTAATTTTTACAAAACCTAGGCATAGTTATATAATAGGTGGTGTACGTATTGAACATCTTGAGATTTATCTTTTACCACCTGAAATGTCTTAAGCTAATACCCTATAAAAAATTTCCAATAATGAAAATGATCAAAATACTAAAAAAATATCATAGAGGATGAATATGGTTGTGAAAATAATGAAACAAAAGAGAACAATAAACATGAGCAAGTAGACCAAGAGCAAGTCAAATCTATTTCACTACTTCATGAACATATTTGTGAAAATCCTAAATATCTCCAGAACATCCTCAATACTATATTGGAAACTAAAAAATCCAAAAGTAATAGTGCACAACCATTTGTATCTATCCCATTTTACCTCCCCTCAAGCACATCATTGACTCCTACATCTATTGGAGGCACAACATATGTCTTCAATCTGTTATTTATTGAAGATCAAACAAATATTGATAAATCCTCCATGGGAGAAATCAATGTCTCAACTCAATTACCAATTTTAATGCCTACATCAACACAACTAGTGTTTGCATCCCCTTTGGTAACTTCCCAATTATCAAATCTTAATCCCAATGGGTCACTTAATCCCAATGGGTGTACTATGTAAACCCTTCTCCAAGTTATTCAGGATTTGGAAGCTAAGATTATTAAAATTTGAGAAAAATGCTTTAAAATGTACTCATGATATTGATTAACAAGATTTACTGCATAATATTATTGCACCTAATATACCTTTGCATCATTTTAAGACCACCTTTGTATCACCTAAGTTCACATTTTATAATGGTAAGGGTGATCATGAATAGTGTCTTTACTCTTTCTATGCAACATGGCTTGATTATTCTTCCATGATAAACTTTTGACTATATTATTTCTAATAAGTGTAAAGGACTATGCTTTAATATGGTTATATGATCTACTAGTACAATCAATAAATGAATTAAAACCTCTAGTGTATCAATTCCTAGCACATTTATCTATAAAAATTACCGAGAAGGTGTCCTATGCACAAATTTTAAAGATCAAACAAGAAACAAATGAGCCTACCAATGAATATGTTTTGAGTTATAAGACAAAATTAGTCAAAATCACAAATCCACTTGTAGATAAAGAGTTTTAAGATATCTTTAGTCAAAGATTTCTTCCCCCATTACATCAGTCTATTATCATGAATAAGTTTAAATATTTTGATGACTTTTTCCATATTGTCTAAGATCAAGAAATGAAAATTATTACATCAAAAAAGCTTAATTATGTATCCAACACACTGACTACATCTACTACCAAGTTTCATATCAAAAAAAAACAAAAACCTACATAAGATTAAAACATAAGTAATAAAAATGGTGAAAATGGTGTCACAACAACCTAATCAGCTCATCTTATCTAATGCACCTAAGAGATAATTTATTTGATGGCATGAGTCTCTAGCTTCACTTCTTAATAAGCTAGTGGAGTGTCATTTCATATCTCTCCCTCCTTTAAAATTTGATATGAGTCAAACTCTAAAAAAAGCATGTGATGCAAATAATTATTATGACTATCACCAATGTGCTAAGCATTCTACAAACAAATGTTTCAAATTGAAGCATTAGATATAGGACTTCATTACTAATGACAAGATTAAATTTGATGAGTTTTAAAAGGATTCATGATTACAACATGGTGACCATCATAACCAAAATATATTCAACAATCCATTACATGGTCATTCCAAATAAACACTAGAAGTGAAAATGGCATATAATTAATGTCCTCCACCACATTATGGGTAACCATTAAATGGGATTATTATCACATTTACACATGAGATACCTCATGTGGTTAAGATGCCTTATATTACATTTGATGATAGTGAAATTTTGGATGATGATTCATATCTTCACTCATTATTTATTAGAGCACATATTGATCATCAACCTAAATTAAGTGTTATAGTTGATAATTTTTCTAGTGAGAATGTATGTATCATAACATTACTTACACATTTGGGATATAATCATTATGATTTATACCATTTGACTAATATGATCAAAGCATTAAATGGGAAACAAGTTGGTCTAGTACATGTGATCACAACAGTTTTTCAATTATACCACATATGAGATTATTTGATATGTTATTTGGATGACCTTGGATTCATAAGCTTCGCACAGTACCATCCATAATGAATAAATATCTCAAGTATATTCATGCCAATAGGTTAATCATAATTTTAAATATTTAATATGAAAGTCCATTATAACAAGAGATGTTTATTCCATGAGAATTAATTATACAACCGAATAAAATTTGTCATGAGTGAAAAGGTAAGAAAAATACAATGTCATTTACTAGGAAATACATATTCGATAGGCTATTGCATCAAAGATATATAGTGGACTCTACGGTTTCCCCATATACACTTGCACAAACCAACCAGTTTTTGAGAGTAGATCATCATGTTTTATGAGGGTATTTATATGCAATGGGAAATGCAATATATTCTACAAATCAATCCTATCTCAGAAAAGATAGATCCTACTTACACTTTCAATTGGGGATACATTATATAATTGGGATCATGACCAATATAGATCCATTATACCTAATTAAGGGATCTCTTACTACAATAATATCACGAGGGACCATTCCAAATCCTCTAGTCAAGTAAGACTATACAATAACCCTAACTGGGTCCTATGTTTTCATATTCACTATACTAATAACAAGTAAATTAAAATCTAATCTAGTGTTCACCAAAGATTGTGGCACAACATGGGCATTAGTAAATAATAAAATTAAACATTCATAGGAGAATCCTAATTATATATGTATAGCTAAAACCCTAATACATGGAGAGAGAGAGAGAGAGAGAGAGAGAGAGAGAGAGAGAGAGAGAGAGAGAGAGAGAGAGAGAGAGAGAGAGAGAGAGAGAGAGAGAGAGAGCAATATTATTCAAAATCCATTACTTATGCTACTTCTATCTACTAAAAGGAGGATAAAAGCTATATATACTTACCTTGAAGATGAACCCATAGAGACTTAATCTCTTCCTTGGATAAAGGTGATTTACAAGATGTTTTTGTGGTTTTTAAGGATCACTAAGAAGGGCCAAAGCATCCAAGACTCGTCCACAAGACTAGATTCTTCTCCAAGTAGAAACCCTAAGCTAAGATTTCTCAAGTAGAATGGTGGAAGAGTATATTTTAAATAAGTTTAAATGAATAATAAGTCTTTCATACTCTCTAATAATGGAGAAATGGATGTGTTTATATAGGTGGACCTAATCCTATATGAAAGTATCGACCAATAAAGTCAACCCATTTGACCTAGTATCACAATTGATAAAAACTAACTAGGTCATGGATTAGGTTAGCCAAGGGCTGACCTAAACCCTAATAAGTTTTTTCAATAATAATACAATGTAGATGTTGCCAAAATACTCATTTAAACTATCAAAATGGGTTTAGGTTAGGGAACAGGTTAATGAAGGTGGGAAAATACTAGAGGAGTATGTAAAATGGGAGGCAAAGCTTAAGGGAATGGTTTTTAGGAGACTAGTGTGTATGTAGTAAGTGGAAAAAGGGACAAAAATCCTAAAAATTACCAATGGTCTACCCTTCCATTTCTCGATGCACCCCTTAAGACGTGAACTCAAAGAGATTGAGACTCGATAGGTTACTACAATATAGAAAGCATTATTAATTGATAAATTTTGAAAATATTATGTGTATTTAATATAAAGACCCAAAATTACATTTGTATTAAAAAAATAATAGATTAATAAAAAATGACTTCCATGAACCATTGCAACTTCTAGCATTGACTCAAGATCCCAGAGTCCTACAAGCCAGAGTATTGAATATTTTTTAATTCCAAATTCAGCACATATATATGATCCTAGGCAACAAGACAAATTTTTTTTATATCATCATGATCCTAGAGTATAATATGATCATACTTAATATGGAATCATTGGATATCCTTCTCCTTCAAAAATTCAAAAAATATAAAATAACAAAAACATTCAAATAAATCAAAAATACAAAAACACTTTAGGCAATTGGATTTTAGACATATGCATGTGGGTGTTTTGTCAACCCCCACTATTTAATAAAGTCCATATACCATCCAAAAACACATAGGAAATTAGATTTTGGACCCCAAAAATAATGATTCTTTTAACATTGAATATTTTAAAACTTTATCTTTTCAAATGGGGTTAGTTGTGTCTAGATTTCTTTGAGTTTTCTATAATAAAGCTTCTAGGGTTTCAAAGTTGATAATTTCAAGTTTATTCCCTATAGGTAGCATGATTTACTTTCATTGAATAACAAACCCCTTATTTTTGGTATCTCTTACATCATTGGATTATTTCTAGAGACACTTGGGAACTTTTGATCATCTTTATAACATCAGGGTTCTTCATTTTTCCTATTTCAAAGATTTTCATAGGCTGTGCATTATGATTTTAAACCTACTCTTCACCTTCACACCCCTGATGTCATAATTTTAACCTCTCCCTACATTAGGTTTTCATGATTATTTTGAACCTTAAAACCTCCAATGTTATATTTTTTTACTCTCCCAACATCAATGTTTCATGCCTATTATGCACACTTATAATCCTGACATTAGAGTTTTCACCTCTTGTACATTGAATTTTGCTGAATGTAGTGCACCCTCATGCCCCTACCATAAGAGTTTCTTGATTCCCTCACATCATAACTTCATGACTTCCCTATAGTATCTTTATTCCACCTCCCCTCTCCCTACCTCTATTCTGCCATTTTATCATTCCCATTCACACTATGTTTCCCTACTTCCCACTATCCCATCCTTATTGCATTTAGCAAATGTATAAAATGCCTAAGAGGAAAGGGAAGGAAAAATAAAGTGAGGTGAAGTACAAATTCTAAGGGTTCACCCCCTCCAACATAGACTCTAACATTGACCAGGTCACCAACATGGACCTAGACCACATAGATATGGAAGACTTATAGAGAAGAATAAATGCATATTTTAAGAATGATTAGATACATAGAATTTATGATAGTGGCCTTCCTCAGGATTCTATGTTTACAATTTCCATGAAGTTCCCAAAACTTTTCATGACCATAGTAAGTCACTATGATAAATATAGAAGGGAGGTTCGTACTCTTTTGGAAGGAGTTATTTTGAGACATGGTCTATACAACATTAAGGAAATTTTGAAGATTATTGATTATGAATTTTTCAAGGAAATCACTTCATAATCAGCCCAAAATTTTCATGATGATAATAAATATGATTGTCTTAGATCTTTGAATAAACACTAGCTTGCTAAGTCTATAGCCTCAGTGTCTAGGGTTCTTAAGGTATTTGCTCAATAGGATTTCAAGCCTTAAATTAATGACATCATTAATCTTCTGAATTGGGAGGTAGGTATTCTTATGATAAAGGACTATAATGAATGGATATTTCAATATTTTTAAATTATTCATGATAATAAGGATCACATCAATTGGTCCAAAATGATCAGTGACTCAATCCATAAAAAATTATGTCAGTTAATCATTACTCAATTTATATATGATGTCTTATATTATTTATTTTATTGTAATAAAGAGATTCTATAGTGGATTGACCATAGTAGGTCTAATGTATACCTCTTAGATATATGAATATTATCCTCAATTAAAAATAAATGAAATTTCTAAACATTTTTATCATGTTAATGATGCTTTCCTTCACTTTATCATTTAGATGTTTGAGGCAGATCCTTATAATCAATGCTTCTCCATTTGTGCCTCTAAAAAATTTTCAAGATGGGGTGGTTGATTTATTGAGTTGCCTAAATTTTCCTGCATTAGGTATATAGGTGTGACTCTTCCCCTTATCTGGTTTCAAATTTTGTAGATGATAGTGTTGAAGATTGTCATTGATGTGAAATGTACATCTTACATGAGGTTGATGTCATTGAGAGATTGTGTCTAGTTGGAAGTATGTTGATGTGATAATGGGGATTTATGGAGTGTTTTCATGAGAAATAATTTTAAGGCAACTAATTCCTTATGGTTTCATGAAGGTACAAGTTATTGAGGTTAAGTGCTTAAGTAACCTAATCCTAGTCATGACATGAAGAGACCTTGTAAGAAGGTATGAGCATGGTGGATTCGTGAGATGAGTGCACATAGGCATGAGTGGTTTTATGAGGTTTATTGAGCATGTATGTGATGCATTGGATCAATCATGAGAGTATCAGGGTGAGACTATAGGTTTAAGACCTTCAGACCAAATCTGTACCTAGACCACTCCTAGACCCTACCTGACCTAATGAGGTATCATGATCTATTATCAAGGCATGAAAAGGATGTATGGTAGTGTTTAATCATGATAAAGGTTTCTTGAGTATGTTATTGAGGTGGAGAGTACATGGAAAAGAGGCATGATGGTCAGTTTTAAGGCCTAATGTGGTTTGATGGTCAAGGTCTAGAGAACAAAGAGAGTGTGGCATAATGAGAGATCATGATCAGATTTTAAGATGTTTTAGATCATGTAAAAAATTTTAGAGGTGTGGTATTTTTTTTCAAGTTTTTTCATGCACTTTTAGGATATAGTGTGAAGGATAATGCATGAAAATTTGTTTATAGGTCTCTCGAGTGCTCAGAATGAAGGGTTCTCAACCTAAGAAAGATTTTATTGTGATCATTAGCTCATTAAACCTTTGCCTAGGAACCTAGGAAGTTCATGGTAGATGGGGAAGGGTCCTAGCTCAAAATTTTAGTCATTATTTTTTGTATTTAGGGGCTATGTTTTATGAATGATCGTTAAGAGTAAAAACTGGTTTAAACCGTCTTCGAACCCTAATAAAGTCTTGATGTTGAATATTTTTCTAAAAAGTGATCAAGATGGATTGAATTGATTAGGTAATATATTTTATATTATATTGGACTCTCCCAGGTATTTCCAAGTCATATTGGTTAGAGAGAGGAGAGATAAAATGTTGGGTTACAGGTTTGTTTCTAAAGAAGTTGTTATAGAAGTTAAAATTTGCATTAGACATAGTAATAAAATAGATGGAAGATGAAGGTAGAGACTCATATTTCATGTCCATAAAGGTTTATAGATAGGTTATAATCCTTAAGTGTGCTAAATTGATCACCCAATTTAGCTAGTTTCCAATAGTCCTAATGGTGCAAACAGTGAAAAACCTAGGTAGCAATGAGAAGATGAATTAGGATGTGTTTTCATGATATAATGATGAAACCAAGTGCATGGATATGTTGCTTATGATTTATAATATATTTTAATTCTTTAAAAAATATTTTGAGGTCGTGTATGTGTGAAAAAGTTGATCATAAGTTGATATCTTTGGTTCAAATAAGATAATAAGATATAAGGTCATGAGATTGGTCTGAAAGACCAATAGTTGTCACTAGACCATATGATATTTATATTTTAAGATGGTTCAGAGATGTCATAGGATCACTTTCATGAATTATAATTATTTTAATTCCCTATATAGGTGTTTAATGTCAATGTTTCATGACTATGTTTTTGACAGTCTTGGCAGTTATGTGTAAGCAAGTTATAGTGATGAGTTTGAGACTCTATGCCTTGAGTTGAAGTGTCTAATACATATGGAAATATTTTTTGGGTCATTTATGATATTTATAATTTATTTATTATCATTATTTGTTATTAAATAATGTTTTATCTCCAATTTTTCAAGATACAATTTTTTGTGTGTTCAAAGGCCTAATGTGAGTAGTGCTAATGGAGTGTTTCAAGTGGTGTTTGGACCTAAAATATATCATGGTTATTGGATGATTTTGTATAAGGCCTATTTTATTTTTTTATGAAAATTTTATGCCATTCATATATGTGTATAGTTTTCCAATGGGTCATAAGGTAACATGTCCTAAAGTAGGCCTAGTGGAACTAGGCCCCCATGAGACCTAAAAGAGGATTTGGTATATTTGAGTTATGGTTGACCTAATTTAATTATTTATTATAACATGTCCTAAGGCCTATTTTTTTCCCAATTGAAGTGGGAAAGTGTATGTTACTAACCAAGAGGTTTATGAGAAAGAGGCTTGTATAAGAATAAGGCCTTTTAGGCCCAATTATTTTATTAGAGGATTGAATTTAGGAGTGAATGAGATAAAAGATAATTGAGCATAATAATGTATTTTATAACATCATAAGAGATTGTAGGGACTATCATGAATATATAATAGTAGGTTTGAGTATGAAAATCAAGATCATATGACCTAATCAGTCTTGAAGAGACCTACTTGAGTGAAGAGGCTTAGAAGGTAGTTTGAGAGGGATAAGAGTGAGAATATGTAAATAAGGTGATCATCATCTATTATTTGAGAAACATAATGTTTGAAAGGTGATCAAATAAATTCAATGGTTGAGTTGGTGTTGATTCATCTAGGTGGTTGGTGCCTCCTTGCAAGTGGGTGTTTGGCTAGTTGGGGTTGGCACTCCATGTGGATTTGGCGCTTCACTAAATTTGGTTTTTCTCTTATAGGAATATAGTCAATTTATAGAGATTAGTGGGTTTTATTCCCCTTGAGGGTTTACCATATATGTTATGTGTTCTTGTATTTCATGTTCATATGTATGGTTGCTTTTGCTTTAATTGATTTATATATTTTTATGAATGGATCATGATTATTAAATGGAATTACATGAATTTTTTGAAGATTGATTCACTCCCCTCCCATCTCAGTCATTGTGCTTCCAACAATTAGTATCATAGTTTGGTATTTTTAAGCAATCCTAATAACTTGAAGGTGATGCTAAGAAGCACAAGATGTCTAGTTATCAAAAAGATGAAGACAACACGTATGATTAATAAGTATACTAAAACATTGAATAAGGAGAAGCTAAAGTAGACCTTAAATCTGAGCTCATAAGTGCCCTAAATGATTTGAAGAATCAAAAGAAGAGGAATCATGAGTTAATATATATGGTAAAGGATATTAAGGAACATATATGTACCTTAAAGAGTGACATATTAAAAGAATCCAAAAAGGATGAGAAGACCATCAAAGATCTCAGGAATCAATTAGAAGGTATCAATATAAATTTTAGATCAAGGAAGTTGAGTATGATTAGTTGAATACAAAACTAGATTCCTTGAAGGTTGATCATGAGCAACTTAGACAAAATGAGTAAGTTTGAGAAAGAGAGTGAGAAGTTAGAACAAGTCAAGAGTACCAACATGAAAAGACCAATTATGAAACCCAATTCAATAAGGTATAAGTTATCAAGGGACCATGGGAAAATGATTTAGCAGTCAATAGATAACTACAAAATTGTTATTTACTACAGTTGTCATAATATGGAATGCATGGAAAGATTTTGTCCTAATATATTTATAAGGCCCTCAAGATTCAACAAGATATATGGATCTCCTAGAGTGCATGATAAGATTCAAACATTGGTATAGAAGCCAAATCAAGTTAGGACTGATCATATTAAGCCCAGGAATCAAGATGAATTATTTGATAAGGAAGAGCAAGAGACTAAAAAAGAATCTATGATAGCTGAGACTACCTTTCACATTCAATATGAAGGCATGAAATGGTATATAGATAGTGGTTGATCAAGCCACATGATAAGAGACAAAAAAAGTTCATCTCATTAAAGAAGAATGTTCTAGGAATAGTGAGATTTAGATATAACACAATTACCAATATAATTGGCAAGGGTATCTTGAGTTTAGACAATAGGAAAACCAAGACCAAAAATCTATTGTATGTGGAAGGTTTGAAACATAACTTGATTAGTGAAATTTAAATATGTAACCAAGGACACATACTAACCTTTCATGATAGAGGGTGTGAGATAAGAAAATCCCAATCAAGAAGGCTAATTGATAATGCTAAAAGGACTAAGAACTATGTCTGTGTGTGTGTGTGTGTGTGTGTGTGTGTGTGTGTGTGTGTGTGTGTGTGTGTCTGTGTGTGTGTGTGTGTGTGTGTGTGTGTGTGTGTGTGTGTCTTGAATGAGATAAATAAGAAAAGATGATTTATGATGAAGATGGATGAAATTTGGCTATGGCACAAAAGGTTAGGTCACCTAAACTTTGACAATCTAGTCAAGATACACACTAAGAAGTTTGTGAAGAGCATGCCTAAGATCACCAAACCTAAAAAGACACTTTACAAGGCATGTCAACATTGTAAGTAGACTATAAGAAGTTTCAAGTCCAAAGAGTACTCTACTAAAAGACCCTTGGATTTAATACACACTGATCTCTATGGGCATACAATAATCCAAAGCATTCAAGGATATAGATAATTCATGTTCCTCATATGACTTGGGTAGCATTTTTAAAATAAAAGTCAAAATCTCTTCATAAGTTCAAGGCATTCAAGGCCCTTGTTGAGAATGAGATGAATGGGAAGATCAAGTGCCAAATATTTGATAGAGGAGGAGAGTTTTGGTCTAATGATTTTGATGACTTTTATGAGGTTCATGTAATAAGGAGATAGTTTTCAATAGCTAAGACACCTTAGCATAATGGGGTAGTGGAAAGAAATAATAGGATAGTTCAAGAGATGGAAAGAATTATGTTAAATGAATCTAGATTATCTAATGGATAATGGAGAAGGTAGTGAACACTGTAGTCTACATTTTGAATAGAGGATAGATAAGGACTAATGGTAATAAGACTCCTTATGAACTATGGAAAGGTAGACCTACTAATGAGGAACACTTTAGAGTGTTTAGGAGTAAATGTTTCATCAAAAAAGATGATGAAGAGTTAGGAAAGTTTGATTCCATATCTGATGATGGTGTATTCTTAGGACACTCATCAATGAGCTCATCCTATAGATGTTATAAAAAGAGGTTACATAAGATAGTGGAAAACACCAATGTGAATATTTATGAGATAATAAAATCACACTCAGAGTCGAAGGATACATTATAGAGTCTAAGTTTCAATAATGAAGAGGAAACTATAGAGGTTTATGAGGAACAAGAAGAATTTGAGGAAAGATAAGAATCAAAAGGCCCATCAAGATAAATTCAAAGAGATCATCTTGAATAAAAAATCATTGGAAAAAAGGATGTAGGTATTCAAATAAGGAGAAGACTAATAAGTAACCTAAATCAAGAGAATGTTGCTTTATTATCCAAGATTGAACCTAAAAACCTTGTATAAGCAATCAAAGACATGTTTTGGATAGGTGCTCAGAATGAGTAGTTATACCAAATAAATAATAATGAGACTTGGGAACTATTTCCTAGGCCTAAAGATAAGAATGTCATTGGCACAAAATGGGTGTTTAGAAACAAATTGAATGAAGGTGGAGATGTCACTAGGAACAAGGATATATTGGTATACGAGGGATATTTACAATTTGAAGGGATAGACTTTGAGGAGACATTTTCACTAGTGGCAAGATTGGAGGCCGTCATGTTGTTTTTCCAGCATATGCACGATTCAAAGGTTTCAAGGTGTACTAGATGGATGTCAAATCTACCTTTTTGAATGGAAACTTGGAAGAAGAGGTATACATATATCAATCTAAAGGGTTCTCACTATCATTTGGCAAGGACTATGTTTGCAAATAGAAAAAGTCTCTTTATGGTCTAAATCAAGATCCTAGAGCTTGGTATGCCAGGTTGGATAGGTATTTATTGGATCAAGGATTAAAAATAGGAGCTATATATAGTAATTTGTACATAAAGATAGAATATGATCATCAGTTGATAGTTGGTGTCTATGTGGATGACATCATATTTGGTGGAAATAATGAGAACATGACCAAGGCCTTTATAGAGGTGATGAATAAAGAGTTTGAGATGTCCATACTGAGAGAACTATCATTCTTCCTTGGGTTTCAAATCACTCAATCTGAAAAAGGTATATTCATTTCAAAAGCCAAGTATATAAGAGAGATGTTGAAAAAGTTTAAGATGGAATATTTCAAGGTAGTTAGTACAAATATGATCATAGAGTGTAATTTGAGCAAGTAAGATGATTCTCCAAAGGTAAATCAAACATCATATAGGTCAATTATTGGAATTTTTTGATACACCACTACCTCTAGACCTAACATCATGCAAGAAGTAGGTCTTATGGGAAGGTTTCAAGTAGATCCAAAAGAAAATCATCTACAAGTAGTCAAAAGGATAATCAGGTATCTCAATGGGACTATGGATTTTGGATTTTGGTATCTAAGGAGAAAAGAATTTAGTTTGATATCCTATATAGATGCAAACTGGGTAGGAATCCTAGATGATATGAAGAGTACTAGTGGAGGATCTTTCTTCTTAGGTGGGTGCCTAGTTTCATGGATAATCAAGAAGCAACTATTAGTAGAGCATTATTTACTTGTGAGTTTGAGTACATTATAGCAACGTCATGTTGCACTCAGGTCCTATGGATGAGACATACCTTAAAAGACTACAAGGTGGAGTATGATGGTCATAGCCCTATATATTGTGACAATACAAGTTTTATAAGTGTTTCAAAGAACCCTATCATGCACTCAAGGACTAGTCACATTATTATCAAGTATCATTTCCTAAGAGAGTAGGTAAGTGAACAAATTATCAAACCTAAATATATTTTTACACAGGATCAGATTGCATACATTTTGACCAAGCCACTTTCAAAAACAACATTTGAACACCTAAGATAGGAATTGGGTGTAGTTTTTACCCATAAAAGTCACCAAGTAAGTTAAGTATTTAGGGGGAGATAATTAGATGGTTAATTAGCACAAGTGTAGTTGAGTAGTGTTGAGAATGTATGCATGGAGAGAGGGGGAACATGTTTGTATGATGAATCATAAACTCATAGTACTATATGTTGAGTGTTTTGGTTACAAAGAGTGTGATCGAAAGAGTTGTAGACATCACTTTATCATTTATGTTAAATGGGGAGAAATTTTATAATGATGGATAAGTTTATTTTTGAGATGAGTCTTTTTAGAGTGGTTTCCATCAATGACAAAGGGAGGGATTGTTGAGGATTATCATTGATGTCAAAGGTGTATCTTGCATGAGGTTGATGTCATTGTGAGAGAGTGTCTATTTGGAATTATGTTGATGTGACAAAGTTCATTGATGGAGTGTTTTCATTGAATTATTGTATCATTAGAGAGAATTTGAAGTCAACTAATGCCTTGTGGTTTAATTAAGGTACAATTGTTTGAGGTCAAGTGTTTAAGTATCCTAGGCCTAATCATGGAATGAAAAGACCTTGTAATAAGGTATGAGAATGGTTTCTTAGTGAGATGAGTTCACATAACCATGGGTGGTTTTATGAGGTTGCTTGAGAATGTGAGGCATTAGAGTACTCATGAGAGTTTCAGGGTGAGCCTACAGAGGTAGGACCTTCAGACCAAGTCTACACCTAGACCACTCCTAGACCCTACCTATGCTAATGAGGTATCATGATCTATTGTCAAGGTATGTGAAGGATGTATAGTAGTGTTTAAGCAAGAGAAATGTTTCTTGAGTATGTAAGTGAGATGGAAATTCCATGTAAAAGAGGCATAAAGATTAGTTTTAAGGCCTAATGTGGTTTGATGGTCAAGGTCTAGAGAGAAAAGAGAGAGTGTGTGTAGCCTAGTGAGGATTCATGACAAAATTTCAAGGAGTTATAGCTCAATGTGAGGTATTTTTTCTCAAGTTTTCATGTATTTTAAGGTCATAATGTGAAGGACAAGGCATGAAAAGTTGTTTAGAGGTCTCTCAAGTGCTTAAAATGATGGGTTCTCAACTTGAGAAGGATTTTATTATGCTCGTTAGCTCATCAAAACTTTGCATGGAAAATTAAGTAGTTCATGGTGTATGGTGAAGGGTCATAGATCAAAATTTTAGGCATTAGTGTTTAGATTGAGGGGCTATGATTTAAGAATGATCATTAAGAGTGGAAATTGGTTTAAACCCTCTTAATACCCTAATAAAGACTCAATGTTTAAGATGTTGATCAAAGTGTTTAGGATGGATTGAATTTCTTAGGTAAGATATTGGATATTTTATTTGACTCTCCCAAGTATCTCTAGGTGGTATTGGTTAGAGAGAGGAGAGAGAAAATGTTGAGTTACAAGGTTATTTTTGAAGAAGTTGTTATAGATGTAAAAAGTTGCATTGGACATAATAATCAAATGGATGGAAGCATAAAGTAGAGACTCATGTTTCATGTACATAAAGTTTTATGTAAATTTTATATTCCTCAAGGGTTATAAACTGATCACCCAAGTTAGCCAATTGCTAACAGTCCTAATGGTGCAAATAGTGAAAAACCCAGTTAGCAGTGAGAAGATGAATTGGGATGTGTTTTCATGATAGAATGATGAAAACAAGTACATTGATATGTTTATTATGACTTTTAATATATGTTAATCATTATAATAATATTTTGAGGTCATGTTTTTTGTGAAAAAGTTGCTCATAATTTGACCTATCTAGTTCAGATAAGATAGTGAGATATAAGGTCATGATTGGTCTTAAAGACTAATAGTTATCACTAGACCATATTATGTTTATATTTAAATATGGTTTGAAGATGTCATATGATAAGTTTCATGAATTTTCAGTATTTTAAATTCCATATAAAGGTGTTAAAGGTCAATGTTTCATTACTATGTTTTTGACAGTATTGGTAGTTTTTAGTGAGCAAGTTGCAGTGATGAGTTTGAGGCTCTATGCCCTAGATTGAAGTATATAATGAATATGATGATATTTTTGAGGTCATGTAGGTTTTTTATACGTTATTTTTTATCATTATTATGTGACTAAATTATGTGTTATCTTCAGTTATTCCAGATAGAATTTTCTATGTGTTCAAAGGCCTAATGTGAATAGTGTTAATGGAGTGTTTCAAGTGGTGGTTGGACCTAAAACATGCCATGGTTGTTGAATAATATTGGATAAGTCATATTTTATTATTTTATTTAAAAAATTTGTCATTCATAGAGTTTTAGAGTGTTCCAATGGGTCATAAGGTAATGTGTCATAAAGTAGGCCTAATGGAATTAGGTCTCCATGAGACCTAAAAGAGGATTTGGTCTATTTGAGTTATGGCTGACCTAATGTAATAATTGATTATTTATTTTGACATCTCATAAGTCATATTTTTTGGCCAATTTAAGTGGTAAAGTGTATGTGCTGACCAAGAGGTGTATGAGTGAGAGGATTGTATAAGAATATGGCCTTTTAGGCCTAATTATTTTGTTAGAGGATTGAATTTAGGAGCGAATGAGATAGGGTATCCTTGAGCAGAAGGTATTTTATACCATCAACATAGAGTATATGGATTATAATGAACATATAATAGTATTTTTTACTATGAAATTGAAGGTCATATGACCTAATCAGTCTTGAAGAGACCTAGTTGAGTGAAAAGGCCTAGAAGGTAGTTTGAGATGGATAAGAGTATGAGGAGATAAAGAAGGTGATCATCATCTATTATGTAAGAAACATGATGTTCTAAAGGTTATCAAATGAATTAGGTGGTTGATTTGGTTCTGAGTCAACTAAGGGATTGGTGCCTCCTTTCAAGTGGGTGTTTACTAAAGCCTACTCAAGTGGGTACTTGGATAGTTGGGGTTAGTGTTCCATGTACAATTGTTGATTCTCTAAATTTGATTTTTGTTTTATAATATTTTATTCTATTTGTAGATATTAGTGGGTTTTATTACCCTTGATGATTTCCCACATATGTGATGTGTTCTTGTATTTCATGTTCATAAGTATGGTTTCTTGTGTTTTGATTTATCTATATACTTGTATGAATGTCTCATGAATGTTAAGTTAAATCAAATGAATTTTTTCAAGACTGATTCACATGCCCTCTCAGTCATTGTGCTTCCAATAAATATTTGGATTCTCATGGAGTTAGTGAAATAATGACTAGTGACAAAAGCTTTTGGTTTCTAAACATAAATATGTTGGCATTCATTTTCTAATTATTATTGGTAGGTACACTTGTACCACACTACATAAAGCTAACTCAGTATAATCACACATGGAATGAGTCACCTTCCAATATTTTCATAGTCATCCTTCATTTGATATAAGGGAAATAATAAATCTTATTTTAAGTGGGTCCTTTAAACACATCCCTACTATGAATATTTTTGGATGGTTTGTAACTATGAAAGGGAAGTCAAACTTCTTGACCATACCCACTTCACATTAGATCAAGTAATCAAGTTTAACATTATGGTCATTCTTGATGATTTAAATATTGAAGATGATGGTGACGTGATAGATGAGAACTAATTTTTAGTATAAACACTATTTTATGATTATATATCACCTTAGTCTTGTACACTTGGAAAAATTATACCTTGGTTGTTCCTCTCAGTTCCAGACCTTTCCCTCTTCTATAAGTCTCACATCTACTCTACCTTAAGCCCCTTGGCCTATATATCTTAATATATTCAATCTTATGTTGATATCATATCCATTCTCTCTTGTCCAAAATGCTTAAAATGTACTTATCTTCCATGTCTACAATTTTTGAGCCTATACTTATTTCCTTGATCCTTAGACACTAACATCCAAAACAAACATTGGCATTAACATTAGTGTCCTAACTTGATGTAAGTGTCTAGTGCCCTAAAGTCTTCTATTTTATATCCTAATTTTTAGACCAAGTTCTTTAATGTGAGTTATTATGCCAAATGAATTTGTATAAGTACAAGATCAACCCTCATTCATGTTGGGTCATATGATCCAAAGTATTATTTAGCTTTTTTATTTGTAAGATCATTAATTAATTATTTTGGTCTTGATTAGTTCATGGGAATTAATTACATCTTGTAACCACCTGTAAAATCCTATAAATCTTTCGCCCTCATAAATTAATAACCTAAAATAAAACAATATCATATTTTTTATTTTTTTATTGGTATTCACTTTTGATTGGACCTCCAACCGGTCTGGGACACAATGAGGGCCTAGATCCCAAGTGATTATCTATCACATGTACTATATATACCAACAATGACCACAACTAACTTAAGAATACCACTAATAGCTAGAACTAACCCAAGAATACCAATGAATGACCATAATTGGCCAAAAATAGAAATAAATGGCCACAATTGGCATGAGATTACCAATAATGGACATAACTAGCCCAAGAATACCAACAATGGTCACAACCAACTCAAGAATACCAATGATGTCTACATCCAACCTCAGATACTTTAGTGAGATTTGAACTTGGTTGGAGCTTGAAAAAACCAAGCCACTTCACCAACTCATCCACATCTCATTGGTTTTGCAAATATTTTATTATCAATGTAATTTCACTATTATGTCCTCATTGCCCTTGGGCCAACAGCGGTATCAGATCTCAGATGAAGTTATGAAAAGGAAATTTATTCTGGTTATGAAGGATTGACTAATAAAATTGTAGGATAGACTAGCCCAATCTAGTCAATCTAAAAAACCTATATGGTAGTAAGTACAATGACACCCTAAGGAGAAGAAGCATCATAGGCTTCTTGAAGTGTGATGGTTAAAAGGCTATTCAATATAATATTATATAAGGAAATAACATTAAGGACCTTTATTTTCCACCTAGTAGTTCTTTACTAGAATAGGTGTTAAAGAGTTGGAAGTTATCAATGGACCAAGTCAGTGATAATTAGTTGTAACTTTTCTAAATTTATAGGTTCAAGTCAAATTTCTCCAATTATACAAGAAACTCTAAAAATTATGAAGTAAACAATTATAAATAGAGAGGTGCATTGTTAAGGAGGAGCTTTATTTTCACCACTTCACATCAGCATTGCTCATTGTGACTCTGAGCTTCCAACACATGTCCACCAAACAAGATATTTTCCATGCCTCACCTTTGACTTCATCCATCATCATTTGCTTTCTTTTAACAATATATTCCCACACAAAATTCCTATACTCAGAGTAGATTAACAACCTAAAAAGTGCAACTTCAAATAATAGATTTAAGAATATAGACATGTACAATAGCTAAATGGTGTTCCTTGTGTAAGCATGGCATAGTAAAATCTTTTTGGAAAATTTAAGGTTTTAGAATAGTTTGGCAAAAAATTAGGTTTTTATCTAGGTCCCATGAAAGATAAGTAGTGTGAAGTGAAATTTTTTTATTAAATTCAAAGAAAGCAAAGTAAATTATATTTTACATGTAAAGATTATTTATTTTGGAAAATATAAGAACATGTAATTTACATAAATTATCTTGGAAATCAATATTCAGATTGATTATAGTGGAGTTGGCAAACCAAGTTTTGTCAAAAGGAGAGGCTACAGGGTAAAAACCCTCCAACTATTTTTTTGGTTAAAGGGTATATTTTTAAAATATTCTATTTTGTACTCAGTGTTATATGGGTGTAGTTACAACTTCTTGAGACAAATTTTTGACTAGTCCTTTTATCCAAAGGTGGTCATGTGAACAGTCAAAATATAAGTTTTTAAATGTTTTAGACACAATGAAATGGTTTATTTTGTGTTTTGAATTTTAATTATATGATTTTCATATATATGTAATGAAATTTATGTATAAAGGTGCATTTTTTTAGAATCCAACACCTTCAAAATAGAAATTTTCATAATGTCTCATCTTTCTTGTGCCATCAATGAACACACTATCCTTTACAGGTCCCTCAAGATCTTTGTGATTGACTAAGTTTAAATGTCAAACTGGGGGTTAGAAGATCCATTGGAGGCTGGAGGACAATTACCATTTTCCATTTATCTATTCGATCATAGTTTGGGTTCAATGATTTAATGGCAAATTTTGGCTTATGTTCTTGTTTTTAGTTTATTTTTGGCTTTCTATATCTAATATTCATGACATGGAGCAGACAATGTTAGTGTGATTTTGTTTCTCTCATTGCACAGCTTCTCACCTCTTACCTGATAGGGGAGAATATATTGCATTAGTTGGTATTTGATCAATCATTGGTGATAGTATGATTTGATATGGGTTTCTAACATGAGTAGTGTTGAGAAAAGGTCATCAACATTTTTTGGGCATTAGGGTGATGTGTCATATAAACTATGTATTGGTCATTTTGATAGCTTATAGGTGCAGCCTTATGTGGATCGATGTAGTTAGACAGGCCTTGATCATGTTCTACTATAGTAATATATTATTATCATAGGGAATGAGGAGGCTTTGATCATGTTTATCATCCTTTTATGCCACAACTCTTAGGGTGGACTTATGTATGAAATGACATCATTTTTGGTTAGTACCGATATGTACAGTGTGCTAGTTACAATTGCTTCAAAATTTATTTTATGAATTTAGAGTCATTACTCTAATTCTTTCATATTATATGACCCTTTGGATCAAGGGGGAGTTTGTTGGGCTGTATGATCCTAAGTATTATTTAGATTTGTTATTTGTAGGTTAATTAATTGTGTTTGTCTTGGTTGGTTCACAATAATTGGTTATATCCCATAACCACTTGTAAAATACTTTAAAGTTTTTACCCTGCTTATAAATCAATAAACCAAAATAAAACAATATTAAATTTTTGAGAATATTTTATTAACAATGTAATTTCACTGTTATTTATATATTGCCCTTGGGCCAACAATTCATACCTCGCCTAGAAAAAGACAACACAGACTAAGACAACTTATCAAAAGAACTCTTTTAATAATTGAATAGAATAAAGATTCCTTATTTACATACCATTCATAGGTACAACACATCTATAGGTCTAATGTAATAAATGAGTAACCCAAGAACCTGATTTGTGAAGTTAAAAGTTAGGTTATTGTTGTACTTGTTTTGCACATATCACATGATTCACACACAAGCCATCACATAGAGGATAATTACATGAATTTAAGGCCCTCTTCTGGATTATTAGATATATAGGAAATACCATCTAATAATGGGGTATTCATGGTTAGCTTGATAGCATGTGCCCACTAATCCATTTTCCCCCAAGGTCACTATGAAAATGGAGAACTAGGGATTTTCCATTTCACAAAAGGTAACATTCCATAACCTAGATCTAAATGTACTAGAACAAAGTCAAATAAAAATCCAAAAGTAGCTAAGTGGTTGCATCCATTTTCAATAGGTATTCCATACATGACACTTGAATCAAACATAGATAGTAGTGTCGACACAATCATCATAGGCTAAAGTTAGTGTCTAGATCTCTGTAAGCATCAGATCCATAATCTAATGACTATTTAAGAACTATCTTCCATACTATTTCCTACCTATTCTATATCCAACACCATATTGACATCCAACACCATATTAAGATTAGAATCGGCTAAGTATTTTACTTCCTTGTCATTTCCATACATAGCTTAGTTGTAGTTTTTATATTTATATTATTTTAGTTTTATGAATTCAATATATAATTATATCTGAGTTTAACATCTAATTGGTATACTATATATCTGATTATCACCCTTGTTCCATTTCATTTATATATACCCTTTTAATCAAGTTTAGGGATAATAATAAGATCACCTATATTCATTTTTGGGTTAAACATTTGGTGATCCTGATCTTTGAACATAAAATCTTCTAGGACAAACTAGGGTTTTTTATTTTTTCTTTATTATTATAGTTTTTTGTAAATTTTAATTTTTTCATTTGTGAATCAATGAAAAATATTAGCATAAAAACTTGATTCCAAATGGAAGATAAATAAGCATTAATTAGTCATCTCAATAATGTCAAGAGTTTAATGGATGCATTTTTATATGTTACAAGAGATGAAATAATTAAACAAGATAAAATTAAGGTTGCCTCACCTAGTGATGGTGAATCCTTAGAAGGTACTATAATTGATCTCGTACCCATAAATCCACGTACATCTAGTGGGAGCATGAATTATCGGCCTTTATTTTTAGAAACTAATATTGCTACATCTATCATGGAATTACCAATTATTTTGACATAAATATAGATTTCAATGCCTATTACTAATCAAAAAATGTTCTCATCCCCTTTAGTGACTACTCAAATTTATAGTCTAAATCCAATTGGGTCTATAGCTCAAACACTTTTTCAAGTCATAAATACCTTGGAGGATAAGGTTACAAGCATTGAACAAAAATATTTAAAATCCGCTTATACTATTGATACATAAGATGTGTTTCATAACTCTCTTGCACTTGAGACCTCTTTGCACCCTTTGTCAACTAGATTTTTTCACCTAAGTTCACATTTTACAATGGAAAGGGTGATCCTGAACAACATATTCAAACCTTTTATGTGGCATGCCTTGACTATGATTTCAAAGATAAAATTTTGACCAAATTATTACCAACATGCCTCAAAGACTATGCTTTAAGGTGGTTCTATTATTTAACTATACCATCTATAAAATCATTCAAACCTCTTGCATACTAATTTCTAGCACACTTTTCTATTAATATTTTCAAAAAGGTCTCCTATACTCAAATTTCTAAAATCAAACAAGGAACTAATTAACCTATAAATGGATATGTCTTGAGATATAAGACAATGTTAGCCAAAATGACCAATCTTATGACAAATAAGGAGTTACAAGACATATTCAAGAAAATTTTGCTTTCTCCGCTACATGATTCCATTTTTCTAAGAAGTTCAAGTCTTTCAATGAATTATTCCATGGTGTATGGGACTGTGAAATGAAGCTTATATCATTGAATAATCTTGAGTATGGAACAAACACACGTGTTGCATCTACATCTAACACTAAGTTTACAATAAAACTAAGTTATAAGGTAAAACCTTTTGAACCTAAAAAGGAAACAACCACCATGGTTAGCATAGTTTCACAATAATCTAATCAACTTGTCTTATCCCATGCACCAAAGAGACAATTTACATGTTTACCTCAGTCCCTAGTTTCATTACTCCCATAGTTACTAGAGTGCCAACTTATATCTCTCCCTCATCCTATCAAGGTTGACATGAGTCAACCTCTACCCAAAGTATATAATGTGAATTCTTATTGTGATTATCATAAACAACCAAGACATTATATAGACAAATTCTTTACCTCAAAGCACAATATCAAAGATCTTATCGATGACTAAAATATTAAATTTAAGGATCCTCTAAAGGAATCAGGCTCATAAATTGGTGGTCACCTCAAACATAAAATATTTAACAACCCTTTGAAAGAATGTTATAAAAAGGAACTAGAAATCAAAATGGTATATAATACAAATACTCATCCCTCACATTATGAGCACCTAATCGATGAGATTATTTGTACTTACATGCAACATATACCTTCTATGGTTAAAATACCTACTATTTCCTTTTATGATAGTGAAATTAAGAATGATGATTATGATCTTCATTCTCTATTCATTCAAGTATATCTTGATAAACACTCCATATATAGTGTTATGATTGATAATGGTGCAAGAAAAAATATTTTCACCATGACATTACTTATGCACTAAGGTTATAATCATCATGATTTATACACCTCTACCAGATCAGTTAGATAATTTGATGTGACCTCCTAGAAGGTTCTTAGTGATATTGACTTACCTTTATAGTTTGTTCCTACACATGTGGTTACTACCTTTTTAGTTATCTCTTCTAAAAGCATATTTGATATGCTATTAGGAAGACCTTGGATACATACTCTTTCAGTAGTACCATCTATAATGCATGGGTGTTTTAAATGCATTCATGCTAATCAGGTAATTACATTATCTATAATTTCATATGATCATCCTCTTGAATAAGAAAAAACTATACCTAGACAAATAGCTATCAAGCCTACTAAGGCTAAATCACCACAAAAGGGTAAGCAATAAGCAATCCCCTTTACTAAGTGGCTAGTAATTAAGAGATAATTACATCAGAGATATATAGTGGATTTCACAGAATCCCCATCTTCTAATACACATGATGTTCAGATATCTAGTGTACATATAAATGTATATATTATTGTTATTCAAAAAAAACAAACAAAAACTTAATGATGGATTCCAAAAACCCCTACTCTTGTCACTCCTATAATTACTTCATGACCACAAAGTCCTATTTTACATACATAGAGCACCATTGATACCACAGTGGCAGATATTGCACCTATACATGTTCCTCAATAACATAAATGAATTATTACACTAGGTTCACAATGGAGAGACATAAATGATCATCAATTAGATAAAATCATAGGATTATATTTCTTCTTCAAGGATTTTAAAATTTCTGAAAAAAATGAAAATTAAAAATTGTGCTTCAATGATATATCTACCTAGACATGTTTTTCTATATGCTACATGGTTACATTCAAAGATTATAAAGTTGTATTACCATTATAAGGTGAGGTAACTACCAGTTCCTATCTTTATCCCATCTCAAAGTGGGGAATATTAGTGGGTGCATGTCATAGAGGCATGCTCTCCACTCTTGGCATAGTTTACAGATTTAATGGGGGAATTCTTTGGAAGCATGTTTTCTACACTCATTAAATATTTGGTAATTATATCAATTTTTAGATTAAATGGGGTTATGTCATATGGGCATGGATTCCACACATTCATAGTTCTCATATTTAGTGGGAGCATACATTAGAAGCATGTTCTCCACACCTATTCAATATTCAGCGTCTCTAGATTAGAGTGGGGGCATGTTTCAGAAACATTTTATTCACATTGGTACTTATACCACTTTTATATTTCTCCACGTTTAGTGGGAGAATGATTTGGAAACATATTATCCACACTTACATAGTTATCTAAATTGGACAAAACAAATAATTATATGATTCATATTCACATTTATGGTAGAATTATATATATTGGTACTATTATTATACATAGTTACATCATGAGATAAATCTAAGGTGAATATGCTATGAAATTTGTGCCTAATATTGTAAAATATAATTTATTTTCATATTCTAAAACTCTTTTATAAACTGTTACCACATCATGGAATTTTTTGTACTGATATCCCATAGAATTTTTACATAATTTATTGAGTCAATCTACTACAGTAGTTAGTTCACTTTTTGGTATGGTTGAGGTGATTAAATTACTCAATCCTTCCAAGTTTTTGGGTTAGACTTGATTGTATCATCCATTCTAACCATTTTATAAGTAACATTGGGTTTCATGGTTGAGATAGTCTTAACTACCATGTGATAACTCACATTTAATTCAAGGTTGGGGGCATGTGCCTCTCTCTCTCTCTATATGTGTGTGTGTGTGTGTGTGTGTGTGTGTGTGTGTGTGTGTGTGTGTGTGTGTGTGTGTGTGTGTGTGTGTGTGTGTGTGTGTGTGTGTGTGTGTGTGTGTGTGTGTGTTTTTATCCTTAGATACATGCACTTTAAATATTTATCTATATTTATCCTAATCTTAGTTTCAAAGACTTACAATGATAGATATTTTCAAATCAACTTGCCAACAGACAAGGCAGTTACATTGACACATCAGTGTACTCTTAAACCTTGATATTTCAATTTCAATATTTTTAAAATACTTTTAAACTCCAAATTATGTGCACTAATTACACATTGTAAAATTCTCTTGATTTTAGGTCAATCACCATCAAATCACTCAATTTTGATACACACAAAGATAAGATGTATAAACACACCCAAGTACACATTCTTTTCCTTTAAACTAGCAGTTTCATTACTATATTAAAGGGGGTAAAATGTAGACACTATTTTATGATTATATATCACATCAGTCTTGTATATTTGGTAAAATTAGACCTTGGTTATTCCTCTCATTTCTAAACATTTCCTACTTTTACAAGTCTCACATCTGCTCTACCTTATAGCCATTAGCCCATATCTCTTATTTGAACCAATCTTATGTTGATGACATAGATATGTTATCTTTCATAGAGTGTTTAAAATTGTAGAGTAAAAATTTACTCTACGTTTCATTCTATTTTTTCAGTCGCGCACCACAAAATTTTGCCTTCGCATAATTTGGTTCGAGATGGTGAAGTTTTGAAACAGAGCACGGGATCTATTTTCCCTTTTTGATTCATTTTTGTCTAAGTGTCAGGGTAAAGCAGAAGCTGACAAGTGTCATCCTTCAAGGCATCTTTTCTCAAGTGGAAATGCCAAGTGTCATCATTCGAGGAACCTTTCATATTTTCTATGAGTCAGTCAAAATGTGCCACGTATCTCATAGCGACTCAGTGGAACGCCCCAAGTGTCACCGTCTATAGTTACATATCGACACCCACATTTTATCTCTTCGCAATAGAAGGATTTCAAAAGGCTAAGTATCGAGATCAAGTAGAAAGTGCTAAGTGGCAGTAGCGGAAGTTCTCAGTGTTGCTTTTCTAAAAGCGATGGAACCACGTATCCCAGCTGAAGAGAATAGAATTCACCACGTGTCAACATCCAAAATATGTTTGGTTCAATGCCTTGGTTTAATATCCTTGGTTCAATGCCTTGATTCATGTGTAAATGGTGTGCAACATTGAACCATTGAACCATTTTTGGTTCAATCAATTGGTTCAATAGCTTAGTACAATCGGGCAGTTCAAAAGAGCATCCCAAAAAACCAAAGGGGTCAAGTGCCCTTTCGGAAGGTAATAAGGCACAAGCAAACCATTCAAGCGGAGGTTGCCAAGTGTCATCTACTGAGCCCCTTTCTACTCCATTCCTAGAAGAAGTGGAAGATGCCACGTATCCTCCCAAAAGTAGTGGAAGCCACCATGTGTCACCATCCGAAAGATCTTCATTTTTCATTACTGAATAAAGACTGTGGTGGGTCCCAAGTTTTATTTCTAAAAGTCTACAAAAGCTGCTAAGTGTCACCATCCGTAGGAGCCTAACATGTGTCCCGAACATTTCCACAGTATAACTAAGGAGCAGCGGAGATTGCCACGTGTCCTTTGTTGAAGCAAGCAAAAATTGCCACATGTCCCTATGCCCCTTTTCAAAGTTGCTCAGGTAAGAAATGCAGTGGGTCTTATTTTATTTAAATCTATTGAGGTTTCAAGGAAGCAGATGGTGACAAGTGTAAAAGGCAGAATGATCCTGAGCCAAGACACAAAAGAGTATAAGTTATGCAAAAAATTTCGCATGTCTTTGATAGTTGCTGCAAAACACAACAAGTGTCATCCTCCAGTGTCTCCTGAAGTAATAAGAATATTTTTAGGGAATTGACTAAGTGTCTTCCTCCTTTTAAAATAATAGAGTGTCTTGTGTATCTATTTCAGTAAGCGAATTACAGGGAAATAGAACGTGTCAGAATCTAAGAACTATCTTCTAATAGACACTTCCAGCTCAGTTAGAGTTCTTTTGGTAGGCTTAAAGCATGGACCCGAATGCATTTGAAAAATTCTAAGGCCAAGATCAAGAGGAGGAAGAGACAAAGAGGGAAACTCAGTGGGAGTTATTTCTAGTAAATGGAGTAGTTCATCGGGTAGATATTTGGGGCCTACAAACATTGAAAGTGCCATCTGTTTGTCTCCTATGAGATAAAGGCATGATAGATAGTTGCACGGCTAGGCAGGTGATGAAATGAGAGATTTAGGCTTAGGGGGAGGCACTAGAGATGAATCAACATGCCACAGTCAGGGCAGCCACCCTCCTCCAGCATGGCCCTTCTTGACAAGACCAGAATGCATCCAAGGCATTGAATGCACTGAATGGGTCACTCCATAGGACAAAGTGCCAAGCTTCCCTCAGGCCTCTATATAATATAATCTATTGTATCATTTGAGGGACCTTTTGGATTAGGAATATCATTTTCCTTTATTCTATTTTCTTAAGTTTTCAAGTTTATATAACTGTGCATGTTTCTGTGCCTTTTATGTGGCTGGAGAATTAATGAGATGATAGAGTTATGTGCCTTTGTTGATGTTTCATGTATCATTATGAAAGTAGTCTAATCTATGAGCCTCTATTTATATTGTTTCTATATTTTACATTGATCATGCCTCATCTGCTCTTTAATGTAATTGAATCTTACATATAGTTCCATTGTGCTTAGGATTAAGGATCAAAATTACATTCAGGCGCATCGCCATAGTTAGATTTTCTTTCTTTGCATTTGCATTTCTATTTAAGTTCCTATCCCTTTCCCCCCCCCCCCAAACACTTGATATAAAGAAGAGACCAGCTTCTAAAAAATTTGGAGGTTGTTTCAAGTCGCATGTCCCACATCTTGAAACTTCCCATTGTTGGTGTCTGAAACAAAGCGCAATTTTAAACATCAACAGTTTTTGGCACACTCGGTGGGACCAATTTTGAAGTCTTTTTCAAGATCATATGAACCAGAGAGCTACAAGGAGTCAGAGCTATGGACCAATAACTAGATCCCAATCTTCTACAAATTTAGATATTCTTTTTCCACCTTTGGTAACAAGTCCAAGAAGAAGAGCTAACCAGTTTGTACTGATACCCCCAAGAAATTATGCAAGTTGGGATAGTGGTAGTCCTCTGATCCTCCCAGTACCACTAGCTACTTGGGATCTTATCCCAGTGAATGCCCTAAAAGCTCTACCTAAATTCAGTGGGCAAGACTCTAAAACACCTGGGGAACATCTTCAAGATGTATCAGATGTCTGTGCTATACATGTTGTCACACAGCAAAATATAGCCATAAGATTATTAGCAACTTATTTTAAAGGGAAGGCTCTAAAATGGTATCGGTCTTTGACCCCAAATACCATATCTACATGGGATCAACTTAGCGATCTATTCTTTGAAAGATTTACAGAGAAGGGTGATAAGTCTTCTTTTCTACAACAATTAATCACCATTCAAAGGGGACCATAAGAAGCCATGACTAACTTCAATTCCAGATTTCAAAAGACTTGGGACAGAATCCCTATTATAGCTAGACCATTACTAGGTATGTCCATAGTGTTTGATCTTAAGGCTTTAAATTCAGATATATCTGTTATGATTCAGTCACTTGGAGGACACACTTTGCCAAAGGCTTATGAATATGCGGTCAGAGCTGAGAATCATTTAATAGATGCTGGAAAGTTACCTCCAAGGCCTCCCATGCCCATGTTCCCAGAAATTTCCTTGCCATTACCTCAAGAAGTTCCTAAACTTGTAAGCCCACCTATGTCTATGTACACTTACCCTCAACCATCTACGAAAGAACCTGTCCCCGCTTAGTCATCTAAGATGGATGATATCAAGAATATCCTAAGGAAATTTTCCAATGAGCTGATCAATATAAAAAGATAGCAAGATACTTTCTCTAAGCCTTCATATCAAGGCTATCAAGGAAACAGATTTTCATCTCAGCCAAACCAATATCAGGGTCCTCCAAGACAAACTAACCATCAGCCAGCAAATCAATTAGTTGTAGTTCCCACACCCTCATAGACTATTCCTCCCAACTCAAATAGGGAGATGGTTCCAGGGCAAAATAATTATGTGGATGACACTAATGCCTAGTTTTTCCCTTGCAACAATGCTCATGTACCTAGAGATTGTCGTATGGGTAATCTACAACAAAAGGTAGCAGAGCAAAGAAGAATGGATGGTCAATTTGCAAGTTCCAGTGACAATCAAGCCTACCAGTCTCCTAGTATGCATAATTCAGTCCTAGTGGCTCAGATGCAAGGGATGTCCTTGTAACAAGAGGAATAAATAGCCCTAGAACATGCTTTGTTCTCATGGGTTGAAGATGAAAAATCATTTTTCTTGAATGAAGCATCTACCTCCCAATAACTAGTGGTGCAATCTGATTATTACACCAGATCGAAGAGAAGGATGGTGGAACAGCCTAAGATTATAAATAGTCAAGTCATGAATAATCCTCCATTTCAAGGACAAAGAAACACTGCTGTCAGACAAGAAGTGCCTCAGCTAGTGCCAAATCAAGGGACTCCTGCCCAAATTCAGGAAAAACCAAGATATCCTTATGTTCAAAGAACTCAGTCTTTGGGACTGATAAATATAGTGGATCAATTGAAGAAGACTCCAGCACAAGTATCAATATGGGATATATTGGCTATTCCTGAACAGAAGACACTACTACAAGAAGCTCTGCAAGGCCAAGCAGTGCCCAAAGGTACTATTACCCAAGAAGGACCTGCTGGAAAAGAAAAGCTCAAAGATACAGTTCCTTTGAAGACAATAGCCTTTGTGAACGATGCAGCACAAGTAAGTAAATCCAAACTAGAGCCTTTCTATTTGACTCTGATAGTTGGAAAGAAAATCTTGCATAATGCATTAATAGATTCAGGAGCTAGTACTACAGTGATGCCTAAGCAAATAGCTGATGCTTTGAAAATAAAATATGAACCCCTTACAAAAGAAGTTATGTAGCTAGATGGCAAAATAGTACAAACAATAGGGAGAATTAAACAACTCCCATTGCAGTTATATACTTATCCCAATATAATTGTCAACCAAGATGTAGTAGTCATAGATATACCTCCTGTTTTTAGTTTATATTTATCCAGAGACTTTACAGCAAAAATAGGAGGATATATGTCTCTTGATTGGTCTCACCTCATCCTACGAACTAGATACGGTTTGAAGATGAAAATTCTATCTGAACCACTATCAAAAGATCATGTCACTAATGAACCAACATCAAAATTAGAGGCAGATCATGCTATGTTAAATAAGGAAGAAAGGATTTTTGTTGAAGAGTTAGGTGACTGGACTAAGCATGATCAAGAAGAAGAAAATAACCAGTTGTTGGCTATGATGCATAGCGACCTATATGGGAACTATGACTCTACTGGTCTGGGCACATATGTCATTTTTTATGAAGACCATAAAATCCCAAACGTTCTAAGGGAAGAGGCACCAACAACTCAAAATTCAGAAATCTGGACCTTAAATTTTGATGGGGCTAGAAGTAAGCATGGTGCTGGAGCAGGAATTTGTCTTACTGCTCCAAGTGGTGAGAGAATTTTAAGGGCTATCCGTTTCCAATTTGCTTGTACTAATAATGATGCTGAGTATGAATCTTTAATACATGGGCTCCTGTTAGCCAAGAAAAAAGGAATAAAGAATCTAATAGTAAAAAGAGATTCAGAATTAGTAGTAAAGCAAATTAGAGAAAAGGAAGTAGCCAAAAATGTAAGGATGAGATCCTACAGACATAGGATTTGGGACTTAATAGAAGATTTTGAAGCTTTCAATATCGAGATAGTCCCTAGGAGTCAAAATTCTAAATCTGATAGGATGGCCCAGATTGGCTCACAGTTTAATCTAGCAATTGGCCTATTAATTAATAATGAGTTGGTAAAAGTTATAGAGAGGCCAACTATTCCAGACAATGATGAGAATTGGCAAGTATTCAAAAATGATTCTCAAGTATTCTCATTCTTACAACAATTAGATGATTTTGTTGATCAGTTGCAAACCAAAATTGAGGAAGCATATGGAGATCAGGTTATACAATTAAAGACTAATAAGCTTCCCAAGGGCTTGATCACCTTAGAAAAATTATTTGATCCAGAGTGTTAAGGTGTGGAGCCTAAAAGCTTCACATATGAGCGCATTACCAAAGTTGCAAGTTTACACAGTCACCGGTGTTGGTCAGGAGCGATCGACGTCGGTCCAGTGCAGGTGAAGAGATGCCAGCGTCGGCAGAGGATCGGCTAATGTCGGTCACAGGCAAGCAGGCAAGAACTGGCGTCGGTTACCTGTGCATCCAGAATGCTATTTCCAAGGACAGAACCAAGTGTTTGCATGATGAGTTTAAGTCTTAGTCGTAAGTTCACATTTCTATTATTAGTAAGATTGTTTTTAGAGCCCTTGTTCAAGAGGCTTAACTGTTGGTTGTAAGTGCATGCTCAAGTCTCTTAATTCTATATGTAGAATTAGATCTTTCTAGCTTAGTGTGATTATTGTAGTAGTTCATTGTATGTGAATGTTGAAGAATAGTACAGAGTTGTATCAATCCAGGTTGTTGGAGTGGATTGTACTTGAGAGAGAGAGAGCTCTTGAGGGATAGAGATCTAAAGAGAGATCTTGTGCATCTGAGAGAGGTGTGGAAGAAAGAAGTTTCTTCAATTGTATTCCTTTTGTAAAGAGTTTAATACAAGTTTTTAGGGTGGTTTTTTGTATCTCTTGTTCTTTGTTATTATCTGATTCTAGTTACTTATCTATCTGATTTAATTCCGCAGTTTATTGCTTTAATAAGTGTAATCATATTGTTGGTTGATCCCCAACAAGTGGTATCAGAGCCTTGGTTGTAGGTTTAGAGTTTGATACCCAATAATTGGTATCAAAGCTCAGGTTTACTAACAGGTGGTTTAGATCTATGTAGTGTGTATTGATTATAGGTTGCTCACAGGAGTTTCTGCAGGGATTTCTATTTGAGTGGAAGAAGCAATGGCAGATGAAAGTAAACTGAGAATGGAGAAGTTCAATGGCAAAAATTATCAACATTGGAGGATGCAAATAGAGGACTATCTGTATCAGAAATATCTATACTTACCGTTAGGTGGGATAGCAAAGAAGCCCACAGACATGGAGGATGAAGAATGGGAAGTTCTTGATAGAAAGGCTCTGGGGTCTATAAGACTGAGTCTAGCATCTACTGTGATATATAATTTATCACAGGCAAAAACAACGGTAGAGTTGATGACTACTCTAGCAAATTTGTATGAAAAACCATCAGCTTCTAATAAGGTATATCTTATGAAGCAGCTATTTAATTTGCATATGCAGGAAGGTGGATCTGTATCTAATCACCTGAATGATTTCCATGGTATTGTAAATCAATTAAGTTCAGTCAAAATTGTATTTGATGATGAAATAAAAGCTCTTTTAATATTATGTTCTTTGCCTGAAAGCTGGGATAGCTTAGTAATGGCAGTTAACAATACTGCATCTGCATCAAATATTTTATAAGTAGAGGATGTTGTTAGTGTTATCCTGAATGAGGAAATTTGCAAGAAAAGCATAGAAGAGACATCTGGGAACACTTTAAGTTTTGAGAGCAGGGGAAGGCAAAAAGAGAAGAGCAAGAAAGGGAGATCAAGATCTAAGTCTAAGGGGAGAGGTAGATCCAAATCCAAAAATGGCAGAAGGCCACAATGCTGGAATTGTGGAAAGATGGGGCACATAAGCAGAGATTGCTGGTCAAAGCCTAAGGAGGACAATCAGCACGAAGGAAAAGAAGAAGCAAAGGTTGCAGGTATTGCACAAGATGCTTTAATATTCTCTTTGCATAATAATATAGAATCTTGGGTGTTAGATTTTGGTGCATCTTTTCATGCTACCCCTAATAGGGAATATTTTTGTGACTATATCCATGGAGATTTTGGAATAATATATCTAGGGGATGATGAGCCCTGTAAAATTATTGGCAAAGGCAAAGTGCAGTTGAAAATGCAGAATGGCAACACATGGGTGTTGAGAGAAGTTATGCATGTTCCTAGCTTGAAGAGAAATTTGATTTCTGCAAGAAATTTAGGGGATGAGGGTTGTACAGTAACTCTCACAGTAGAATCTTGGAAGGTGACCAAGGGTGCACTTGTTATGGCCAAAGGTAAGAGAGTAGGTACTCTCTGTTTATGTAATTGTGTTACTAACAATTCTCCTTCTGTATTATCTACTTCAGATGTGGATGCAAAACTGTGGCACTCAAGGCTTGGCCACATGAGTGAGAAGGGGATGTCAATTCTTAAGTCTAAAGGTAAGCTTTCAGATTTGAAAAGCATGGATCTAGAATTTTGTGAGCACTGTGTATTTGGAAAATAGAAAAGGGTTAGTTTTCTCAAGACTGGGTCTACAAAGAAGAAGCATAAGTTGTAGCTTATTCACACAGACGTGTGGGGATCGGCTCAGGTAGCTTCTATTGTAAGATCACAGTACTATGTTTCGTTCATAGATGATGCTACAAGAAAGGTATGGATCTATTGTATTAAGAAGAAATCTGATGTATTTGAGACTTGTAAAATTTGGAAAGCTATGGTTGAGAATGAAACAGGCAAAAGATTAAAGTACCTAAGATCTGACAATGGTGGAGAGTTCTGCAGTTATAAGTTCAACTGGTATTGCTACATGCATGGAATCCATAGGCAAAGGACGGTTCCAAGGACACCTCAGCAGAATGCAATTGCTGAAAGGATGAACAGAACAATTATGGAGCGTGCAAGATGTATGAGATTGCATGCTGGTTTGCCCTTAGAGTTTTGGGCAGAAGTTGTTGACACTAAAGTGTACCTGATTAACAGAGGACCCTCTACAGCTCTGGATGGTGGAATTCCAGAAGAGGCTTGGATAGGTAAAAAGGTAGATCTCTCTTTTCTCAAAGTTTTTGGTTGTGAAGCCTTTGTGCACGTAGATAAGGAAAATAGAAAGAAGCTTGATGCTAAGTCTATGAGGTGCACATTTATTGGCTATGGCTCAAATGATTTTGGTTTCAGATTTTGGAATCTAGGAACTAACAAGATAATTAGGATCCGTGACGTTGTTTTTAATGAAAAAGTGATGTATAGTGATCAGCTGAAGAAGCTGAATCAATCTAGGTAGAGCAATAGTGAATTGGACGAGGTGACAGTCCAAAATGAGCTTGCAGGAAAAAGAAATAATCACTTGCATGAAAACACAGAGACCGACATCGGCAGGATAGGAACCGGTGTCGATAGAACAGAAACTGATGTCGGTCATACAGAGACCGATGTCGACAGGACAGGCACCGGCGTTGGTTAGGAAGAACCAGCGTCAGCCAGTAATAGGTCTGGAGGTGACTGAGGTCGGTCACTGTCAGAGAATTTGGGTGGACAGCGTGTTGTGAATGAGTCTTAGACACCCATCAGGAGGTCAGAAAGGGTAAGTAAGCCTCCAATTAAATATTCTCCTTCATTATACTATTTATTACTAACTGATGGTGGAGAACCAGAGAGTTTTGAAGAAGTAATACAGGTGGAGTCCAAGAGTCAGTGGGAGCGTGGCATGGTTGAGGAGATGGAGTCCTTAAGAGAGAACCAAACATGGGATTTGGTTGAATTACCATCTGGTAAGAGAACATTGAAGAACAAATGGACCTACAAGTTGAAAGAAGGTGAGAATAGACAGATGAGATATAAGGCCAGATTGGTAGTGAAAGGATTTACACAAAAGCTAGGTATTGATTTTGGTGAGATTTTTTCTCCTGTTGTTAAAATGACTTCTATACGGATTGTGCTGTCTTTGGTTGCTATTGAGGATTTGCATCTTGAGCAGCTAGATGTTAAGACAACGTTTCTTCATGGATATTTGGATGAGGAAATTTATATGGAACAGCCGAAAGGATTTGATGTCAAAGGTAAGGAGAAGTTAGTGTGCAAATTGAAGAAAAGCTTGTATGGCCTCAAGCAAGCTCCTAGACAGTGGTATTTGAAATTTGACAAGTTTATGACTGAGCATGGCTACAATAGGTGTCAATCTGACCATTGTGTGTATTTTAAGAGATTGGATAATGGTAGATATATTATTATATTGTTGTATGTAGATGATATGCTGGTTGCAGGATCACACATGCAGGATATCTCTGAGCTTAAGGTGAAATTAGCTCAAACTTTTGCTATGAAGGATTTGGGAGCAGCAAAGAAAATCCTTGGCATGAGCATTAAGAGAGATAGGAAAAATCACAGGTTGATATTGTCTCAAGAGGATTATGTGGACAAGGTGTTGAAATGGTTCAATATGCAGGATGCTAAACCAGTAAGCACACCTTTGGCTGGACATTTTAAGTTGAGTAAAGAACAATGTCATAATTCACATGATGAGGTAGAGTACATGAGTAAGGTTCCATATTCTTCCATAGTAGGAAGTTTGATGTATGCAATGGTGTGTACTAGACCGAATATTGCCCAAGTAGTGGGAGTTGTAAGTAAGTATATGGCCAATCTAGGAAAGGAACATTGGAAAGCAGTTCAGTGGATCTTTAGATATCTGAGAGGAACCAGCAGTAGACACTTGTGCTATGGAGGTTTAGATACTTCTCTACATGGTTATGTAGATTCAGATATGGCAGGTGATTTGGATGGCAGGAGGAGCACCACAGGTTATGTTTTCACTGTAGGTAGAACGGTGGTTAGTTGAATATCTAAGTTGCAGAAGGTTGTTGCCTTGTCAACTATAGAAGCAGAGTATATTGCAGCCATAGAGGCTAGCAAAGAGATGATATGGATGACACAGTTCATGGAAGAGTTTGGAAGGGAGCATGGGAGTTGCAGATTGTATAGTGACAGTCAGAGTGCAATCCATTTGGCTAAGAACTCAGCCTTTCATTCAAGAACCAAGCACATACAGCTAAGGTACCACTTCATACAGCAGGTATTGGAAGATGGTGATTTGAAGCTGGAGAAGATCCATACAGATAGGAATCCTGCTGATATGTTAACCAAGCCAGTTACAAAGGAGAAGTTGAATCTTCATTCAACTTCTGTTGGTCTTCATGATTGAGTTGAAGATGGAAGAGCTAGAAGATGTTGTTGTATAGGTACTGGTGCAGCTGTTTATCTCCAAGTGGGAGATTGTTAAGGTGTGGAGCCTAAAAGCTTCACATATGAGTGCATTACAAAAGTTGCAGGTTTACACAGTCACTGGCGTCGGTCAGGAGCGACCGATGTCGGTCTGGTGCAGTTGAAGAGATGCTGGCATCGGCAGAGGATCAGCCGACGTCGGTCACAGGCAAGCAGGAAAGAATCGGCATCGGTTACCTGTGCATCCAGGATGTTATTTCCAAGGACAGAACTGAGTGTTTTCATGATGAGTTTAAGTCTTAGTCTTAAGTTTGCATTTCTATTATTAGTAAGATTGTTTTTAGAGCCCTTGTTCAAGAGGCTTAATTGTTGGTTGTAAGTGCATGCTCAAGTCTCCTAATTCTATATGTAGAATTAGATCTTCCTAGCTTAGTGTGATTATTGTAGTAGTTCATTGTATGTGAATGTTGAAAAAAAGTACAAAGTTGTATCAATCCAGGTTGTTGGAGTTGATTGTACTTGAGAGAGAGAGAGCTCTTGAGGGATAGAGATCTAGAGAGAGATCTTGTGCATCTGAGAGAGGTGTGGAAGAAATAAGTTTCTTCAATTGTATTCCTTTTGTAAAGAGTTTAATATAAGTTTTCAAGGTGGTTTCTTGTATCTCTTGTTCTTTGTTATTATCTGATTCTAGTTACTTATCTATCTGATTTAATTCTGCGGTTTATTGCTTTAATAAGTGTAATCATATTGTTGGTTGATCCCCAACACAGAGGATGTAAGCCTGGAGAAGAAAAGGTTTCAGGTAGACAAAGCATATTATTCTGAAATAGAGGTGAGTCAAGGGAAAAAATTGAAAGTTGGGAATTCTACAAATCAAGTGGAAAAAGAAAGACTAATTGAATTGTGCAAAGAATATGACAGAGTCATAGCCTAGAGCTATGAAGACCTTCATGGATACAATAGAGACATTATTCAGCACACAATAGAACTGACTGAAGGATCTAAGCCTATCAGATAGAAATAGAGGCCAGTAAATCCAAGGATTGAGCCTCTAATGGTAGATGAGTTGCAGAAACTTTTAGATTCCAAAATAATTTTTCCATTCAAGAACTCAACTTGGGTATCAAATCCAGTACCATTTAGGAAAAAGAATGGAGATGTAAGATTGTGTGTAGATTTCAGAGATCTAAATAGAGCATCTCTAAAAGACCACTATCCCTTGCCCTCCATGGAACAAATTCTACAAACTATGGCTAGATCAGAGAGATTTTATTTGCTAGATGGTTTCTCTAGATACAATCAGATTTGGTTGGCTGATGAAGACTAGTGTATAACTGCTTTTACTACCAAATGGGGAATATTTGCATACGCTAAGATGCCATTTGGCCTGTCAAATGCATGAGCCACCTTCTAAAGAGCTATGGATGTAGCCTTTAGAGAACTTATAAATAAAATCATCCTGGTTTATCTGGACAACCTCACTATCTTTTCAAAAAATGATGTTGATCATTTTGATCATTTAGAATCTGTCTTTAAGAAATGTTAGGATTTTGGAATATCACTGAATCCCAAGAAATGCATCTTTGATGTGCCTCAAGGCAAATTATTGGGACATATAGTATATAAAGAAGGAGTTTCCATAGATCTTGAAATAATTGTAGCTATAATGAACTTACCTCTTCCAGTAAATAAAAAGGCAGTTCAGTCCTTCTTGGGAAAGATTAATTTTGTTAGTAGGTTCATATCCGATTTTGCAGGCTTGGTGAGACCAGTGACACTCTTGCTAAAGAAAGACCTAATTTTCAAATGGACTACAGAAGGAAGGAAAGCCTGTGAAGAGGTCAAGAAGTCTATCTCAACAACCCCAGTACTAAAAAACCCAAATTTTTCCAAGCCTTTTGTAATGTATGTCTATGGAGGAGGGTTAAGTATTGCTACTATCTTAACCCAAAAGGATGATAGACTAGAGGGAGAACACCCAATATTCTTTTTCTCAAGAACTCTTAGGAATTATGAAATTAGGTACAACTTTATAGAGAAACAAGCATATGCCATGGTAAAGGCCCTCAAGAAATTCAGGCACATGGTATCAGGGAGCAAAATTCTAATACTTGTAGCTCACCCAAGTGTCAGAGAATACATCATGGAGGGAGAAATTACCGAGAAAAGAGCCAACTGGATTACTAAGATCCTTGAATATGATGTAGAGGTTATACCCACTAAGTTAGTTAGAGGCAGGGGTTTGTGCCAATATATGACCCAAGGGCTTGAAAAGATGGTACCTGAAGAGACAAATTCAGAAGGAGAGACAGAGATGGTGTTAAAGATACAAGAGGTTGATCAAGAATCCTGGGTCACAAGCAAGATCCGTTTTATGAAGTATGGAATTTATCCGAGAGAACTCCCTCAAAATAAGAGAAGATACTATAGAATACAAAGAGTTTATTTTGTTTTGATTGAATAGGTCCTTTTTAGAAGAAATTCTGATGGTAGATTGTTAAGATGTGTAGAAAAAGCTGAGGCTAAGAAAATACTACATGAGATGCATCATGGAATATCAGGGGGGCATTTTTTTGCAAAGACCACAGCCATAAAGATAAGTGAGGCAGGATATTTATGGCCTAATTTATTTACAGATTGTTATCAGCTGGTTAAAAAATGTCAATCCTATCAATATTACATGGAGATGAGAAGGCATGCAGCAATGCCCCTTAGTCCTATAATTAGGGATGAACCTTTTGCTCAATGGGGTCTTGACTTCAATGGAATGATAAATCCAGTGTCTAGTATGGGCCACAAATGGATATTAACTGCCACAGATTACTTCACTAGATGGACCGAGGCAATCCCACTTAAGGAAGCAACAGAAAATGTGATCCTAGATTTTCTAGGGAGTATCACTACTCACTTTGGGGCTCCTCACACTATAATTTCAAATAATTCTAAAGCATTCTTGGGGTCTAAAGTATCTGACTTTACATTAAAACATGGAATATATCTGAAAACTTCCTCTAACTATTACCCTCAAGGTAACGGTTTGGCAGAATTGACTAACAAGAACCTGATTAGACTCATAAAAAGAATAGGGGCTGATCATCACAAAGAGTGGCATAAAGTGCTTAATTTAGCACTATGGGCTGATAGAATCATGCCTAAACAGATGATCAAAATGTCCCCATATGAATTGGTATATGGAAAGTCTACTGTAATTCCCCTAAACTTGGAGATCCTTGCCCTCTAGCTGGTCAAACAAATTGAGATTAAGAAAAATGGCCCCATGCAGGTTAGACTCATGGAGCTTTTGGAAGTTCAGGAGAAGAGGGATATAGCCCATGATTCATTAATTAAGCATCAAGGAATGGTTAAGGATTGTTTTGATAAAAGGACTTCGAATCCTCATTTCAAAATAGGCTCAATTGTTTTAAAATGGGATGCAAGAGTTGCCAAACGAGGTCAACAGACTAAGTTTGAAGCATTATGGATTGGCCCTTATAGAATTCAGGCATGTAAACAACAAAATTCATTTGAGCTAGAAATGATGGAAGGTGAACCTGAAGAGATTCTTGTAAATGGAATCTATTTGAAACATTTTAGTTAAGATGTGTTTTTAGCAATTTTGTTCTAGCTAGAGTCGTGGTTTCTTTTTGAGCAAGCTCAAAAGTCCTTGGGGTCACTAGTAACTATAGAGTAAAAATTTACTCTAAATTTCATTCTATTTTTTTAGTTGTGCATCACAAAATTTTGCCTTTGCATACTGTGGTCCAAGATGGCAAAGTTTTGAAATAGAGCACGGGCTCTGTTTTCCCTTTTTGATTCATTTTTGTCTAAGTGTCAGGGTAAAGCGGAAGTTGACAAGTGTCATCCTCTGAGGCATCTTTTCTCAAGTAGAAATGCCAAGTGTCATCATTTGAGGCACTTTTCATATTTTCTATGAGTCGGTCAAAATGTACCACGTATCTCACAGCGACTCAGCAGAATGCCCCAAGTGTCAGCATCCACAGTTACATATCAGCACCTGCATTTTATCTCTTTGTAGCAAAAGGATTTCAAAAGGCTAAGTATTGAGATTAGGTGGAAAGTGCCAAGTGGTAGTAGCAGAAGGTCTCAGTGTTGTTTTTTGAAAAGTGATGGAAGCTGCCACGTATCCCAATTAAAGAGAGCGAAAGTCACCACGTGTTGGCATCTAAAATATGTTCAGTTCAATACCTTGGTTCAATTTTTGGTTCAAAGCCTTGCTTCGATATCCTTGGTTTAATGCCTCGGTTCATGTGTAAATGGCGCACAATGTTGAACCATTAAACCATTTTTGGTTCAATTGGTTAGTTCAACAGCTTAGTACAATTGGGCAGTTCAAAAGAGCATGCCAAAAAACCAAAGGGGTTAAGTGCCCTTTCAGAAGGTAGTAAGGTGCAAGCAAACCATTTAAGTGGAGGCTTCCAAGTGTCATCTATCGAGCCCCTTTCTACTCCATTCCTAGAAGAAGTGGAAGACACCACGTATCCTCCCAAAAGTAGCAGAAGCTACCACGTGTCGCCATCTGAAAGATCTTCTTCATTTTTCATTGTTGAATAAAGACTATGGTGGGTCCTGGGTTTTATTTCTAAAAGTTTATGGAATCTACCAAGTGTCACCATCCATAGGAGCCTAACATGTGTCCCAAACATTTCCATAGTATAGCTAAGGAGCAACAGAGATTACCATGTGTCCTTTATTGAAGCAAGCAAAAATTGCCACCTGTCCCTCTGCCCCTTTCCAAAGTTGCTCAGGTAAGAAATGCAGTGGGTCTTATTTTCTTTCAAGCTATTGAGTTTTTGAGGAATTGGATGGTGAAAAGTGTCAAAGGTAGAACGATCCTGAGCCAAGACACAATAGAGTATAAGTTATGCAGAAAATGCCACGTGTCTTTGATAGTTGCTATGGAACACGACAAGTGTCATCTTCTGGTGTCTCCTGAAGTAATAAGAAGATTTTTAGGGAATTGACTAAGTGTCCTCTTCCATTTAAAATAATAGAGCATCCTGTGTATCTATTTCAGCAAGTGAACTACAGGGAAATAGAACATGTCAGAATCTAAGAACTATCTTCTAATAGACACTTCCAACTCAGTTAGAGTTCTTTTGGCAGGCTTAAAGCGTGGACCCGAATGCATTTGAAAAATTCTAATGCCAAGATCAAGAGGAGGAAGAGACAAAGAGGGAAACTTAGCAGGAGTTATTTCCAATAAATGGAGCAGTTTTCCAGGTAGATATTTGGGGCTTACAAACATTGAAAGCACTGTCTATTTGTCCCCTGTGAGATAAAGGCAGGATAGATAGTTGCGCGGTTAGGCAGGTGATGGAATGAGAGATTCAGGCTCGGGGGGAGCACTAGAGATGAATTGACACACCACAGTCAGGGCAGCCACCCTGCTCCAGGATGGCCCTTCTTGACAAGACCGAAATGTATCTAAGGCATTGAATGCACCGAATGGGTCACTCCATGGGACAAAGTGCCAAGCTTCCCTCAGGCCTCTATATAATATAATCTCTTGTATCATTTGAGGGACCTTTTGGATTAGGAATATCATTTTCCTTTATTCTATTTTTTTAAGTTGTCAAGTTTATGTAACTGTGCATGTTTCTGTGCCTTTTATGTGGCTGGAGAATTAATGAGAAGATAGAGTTCTGTGCCTTTGTTGATGTTTCCTGTATCATTACGAAAGTAGTCTAAGCTGCAAGCCTCTATTTCTATTATTTCTATCTTTTACATTGATCATGCCTCGTCTACTCTTTAATGTAATTGAATCTTACATATAGTTCCACTGTGCTTAGGATTAAGGATCAAAATTACATTCAGGCGCATCACCATAGTTAATTTTCTTTCTTTGCATTTGTGTTTCTATTTTAGTTCCTATCCCGTTCCCCCCCTCCCCCCAACACTTGATATAAAGAAGAGACCAAATTTTAAAAAATTTGGAGGTTGTTTCAAGTTGCATGTCCCACATCTTGAAACTTCCCATTGTTGGTGTCTGAAACAAAGCACAATTTTAAACCTCAACAAAAATGTGCTTACCTTTTACTTATACAAGTTATGATATTATACCTATTTGTTTACTACTTGGACACTAATGTCTAGGATAGACACTAGAATCAACATTAGTGTCATGACCTACCATAAGTGTCAAGTACCCTAAAGTCATCTATTTTGAAAATGAAATGTATCTTAATGGTTGGCCTAAGTGATTTAATGTAAGTTATTACTCTAAATGGATTGATATAAACCCCCATTCATTCTTCACCTATCAAAATACCAAGGTAACTTATCAAAAGGACTCCATCAAGAATTCAATTGAACAAAGCTTCCCTATTTTCATACCATTATTAGGTATAACACATATATAAGTTTGAAGTAATAAAGAAGAAGACCAAGAGCCTAATTTTCCAAGTTACAATCTAAGCCACTATTATATTTTCTTTGCACATATTTCATGATTCACACACACAAGCCAACACATAGGGGATAACTACTTGAGTCTGAGGCCTCTTCTAGAGTCTTGGCTATGTAGGAAGTACCCTCTAACTATGGGGTCTTTAGGGTCATCTTGACACCATGTTCCAACTAACCCATTTCCCCCTAGGTCACTCTGAAGATGGATAACTATGGTTTTGCCATTTCAAAAAGATTGAAAGTCCATGACTAGATGTGAATGCACTAGAGTGAAGGAAAATTAAAACCCAAAAGTATCTAGGTGGTTGCATCCCTTTTTAGTAGGTATTATGTATAAGACACGTCAAACCCAGACATTAACATGGATGCAAATTTCTCAAGTTAACATTCATGTTAAGAGATCTAGAAGCATCATATCCATATTATGAAGACTATTCTAGAATTATTCTCTATCTTGTTTCCTACTTGTTCTATATCTAGCACTATATTAGCATCATAACTAGCTAAGTATATTGGTTCTTTGTCATTTCTATACATAGTTTAGTTGTACTTTATAAATTTATAATATAATAGTTTTATGAATTCAACATATGCTTATATTTGTGGTTAACATCTGATTAGCTTGATATATATCTAATTATCACCCTTGTGCCATTTCATTTCTATATACACCTTTAATCAAATCTAGGGCTAATAATAAGATCACCTAGATTCATTTAAGTTAAACACTCACAAGGAATCAAAAAGACACATATCCTTAGGGTTGACTAGAGTCAACGAGAGATAACATCATTATAAACTCAAACTCACGGAGTCTTCAAAATGAATCTGGTGTGACTCATAAGTAAATGTGTGAAAATGCAAAATTCTAGATTTCCTCCACCTTTGAAAGTTACATATATACCTCCCCCTCTAACGGTAAATCTAAAATATGTAGAAGATCAATAAGCACCTTTAGGAAATACATGGGACACTGTTGTTTTGATTGAATAAATTAAGGAGACCTCACATTGACCTGAAAAGAGACCCCTAAGTTTCAAGCTTAAAAATTCAACTGGAGGGAAGGGTACTCCTAGAATATCAACTATTTTGAGTGAAACACCTAAAAGGTAGTTCATTCATAGGGTTGTTTAATAACATTACATTGTATTTTTTGACTATAAATCCTCCCATATTAGATCCCAAAGAGGCTCCTTCAACAATAGTGACCCCTCTTCCTTTTGATAAACAATAAGGAGCTCCCTCTCAAGATATAGCCAAAGAGACCATTGAATCAATACCTAAAGAAGGGAAATATCTCTAGAGGTATCATAAACTTATTTTAAAAATTTGTCACATTTACCTATCATTCAAGAATAAGAATATAGGCACTCAAGAGGCTCTAAAAGTGGAAGTAAAATATCCTCCTCAAATAGAATAAAAAATAGAAACTATGGCAGATCAAACTCATGTTATTTAGGAATAAGCCTAGATATGATCATCATAACTATAGAAGGAGGTGGATATAGGGACATCTCAATGGTTGAGAAGTATATTAAAAATGAGGAAGAAGAAGGTTCCTCCTTTGAAGATCAACTTCATTACTCTTATTACCCCAAATCCTCAAGCTTCCAAGAAACCCAAAAAGTTTTCTCATATTGTTGTAGATTATCAAGGTGAGAGGTATGTTTAAATCACTATTCCTCCTCTTGAGATGTCAAAATAAGAGATCACATCTATGGATTACCATGTTTCACATGTTGACTTGGGAAAGCCTAATCATGAAAGATTTAAGGAGGATGTGTAGACCACTATTGTCTAATTGATTAAAATATTTTATTATGATAAATCCATAAAGGATAAATTAAAAGAAAAGGTGGACTAAATTATCTCTATGATACAAATACTGGTTAGCCTTACTCAACAGTGACTTTAATATTATACCCCAGATGCCAAGACTCTCTAAACAACTCATAGAATAGGGAACATGAGGAGAGCTACTAAGAAATGGTCTAAGAATCTTATAAAACAAACAAACAAAATAATAGCCTTAGCCATCAAATTTTACTCTGTAATGGAAGAGAAAGACAATACACTTGTAAAAAAGAGGCTATAAATAGATAAGAGTTAGTTAAACAAAAAAACTAGTTGCCACAAATACAATCCCTATCTAGGGAATATGAGGATATTTTGATTGGTGAAGGGGTCTTGACAAAAGAAGACTTAGGACAACAAGATGAATTCTTAGGGTTAACAAGATTTAGGATCAAGATTATAAAATATTCTTTATGAAAATTTAAGGAATCAAAAATCTTAGTAGCTAACACCGCTTGTGACATTAGTAAGGTCATTGAGAAACTCTCATGCTCATTATATAGATATGATAGAAAAGTAATCCCTATGGAATACATGTGTGGCTCATTCAAATAATTACTCGATCATGAAACTAACCTTAATCCTTCATTCAATTACAAATCAATTCAAAGATTTGTGCACTTTTATAACACCTTTGATAAGTTAGACAATGACTTGAATAATTTAAAGAGAATTCCTCAACATAGGATAAATTTGCAGGTAGAGTCCAAAATTCCTTATCAACATTTTGAAGGATCAGATCATGATAAGTTAGAGATCATATTTCATAAATTTAAGGAATATGAAGAGAAATGAAAACAAACTATGAAGGAGGAAGTTGTTACCATTAAAGATGAAGGAGAAGAAGAACAAGTGCTAGATAAGACTCCATGACTTTTAGTTCAAAACTATGTTCTATCACAATCTTTTTTGTAGGTTGAGAGCTGTGTGCAACTTGAACAAATCAACATGCACCCTGAATTGTGAAACCAAACTATATATTTAGAATTTATTTCCTATAATCTAAGGTTAATATTTCATATAATTTGAAGGTTTGAATGCCTCTCAAGGGTCTGGAAATCTTTTGTAATATTTTGTAAGAAGATAAATTTTAAGGAAGAATAAGAAAATAAATTCATGTTTTTTCTAAAAGATCAACAAATCTAAGTTGTTGTAGGACTTTGAGATTGCCTTTAGTTGTGTGTGAATGTTCTTATGCTCATTTATTCATATTATTATTTTATGTACTTTTTCCTGATAAAGGTATAAGTTGATAGTAATTTCATTTTAAGTTATCAAGTGTAATAACTACGTGAAATATATATTTGCTCACTTATTGACATTCCTTCTTCTCTTTTCATAGTTAATACTTTATATCCTCTCAAACTTAAATTCCTACTCATATTTATTTTCTCATACATGAAAACCCCCAAACAAATTTAGTATGTACATTTTTGAATATGTTAGGTTGGTGATTTTATTTTCTTTAGAATAAAAGTAGCTTCACCTATGAATATAAGAGGGGCTTTGCCCTATAATATTGTTGACTATGACACATGCATTGAAGTGTCATACACTTTTTCCATCTAATAGGTCCCACAATACTACCGATACTTTTAGATGGGGGAAATTTTTAATTTTGTTAATGTTAGATAAAATCGGTGTTCTAAATGATTACAATGATGAGGTATGGTTCCACCCAATGTGGAACACATCACTTGTAAAGAGGTATAAAAATCACACTTGCTCCAACCCATAAAGCAAATCATATATAATATAGATGGATAGGTGGCATGAAAACATGGTCTCAACATTTAGAAATTAATGGTGCATTTCACATGTATTGTTGTAGGAATATGAAAAATAAAATTTGTTGGAATAAGGCATTTTTCTCTATAAACTTTACGGTTTTAAATTAATAATATGTCTAGATGGCTAAATTTTCCATATTTATTTTTCAATAGGCTATTTTGAAAGTGAAATGAAATAGGTGCCAAATGCATTACATAAGAATGTAAATGCAAAGAATATTTATGAATACATTATACTCCTTAGAATATTTTTTAATTATCCTAGAAGGAAAACACTAATGGATGAAAGTGACTTGGATAATGACTCAACTATAATTGATCATATGATTATTGAAACAGTGGGATAGTACATGTGAAAAACTTCAGATGTGTTAAAGCCACATAAGAGGAAAGATGGGTGTCAAGCCTAAGAAGAATAAAAATAAGAGGTGGTTGTGGGGAACAATCTTAGGGTAGAAGTGTTTGAAGATAAATGGGTAGATGCAGGATTCCACCTCCTTATAAATAAGTAAAATGATATTCATATGTATAGGAATACAACATTTTTGAATTAAAAAACATGGAAAATAAATCACAAAGAGGGAAACATGTGGAAACATACATGAAAGAGTTAACTAAATCCAAATATTCAAAACGAACAATGTTGGTAAAATCAATGAATGATAATGACATAGATGATAATGTGTCACTCATTAAGATATGATCAATTATGAATCAAATTAAGTCACCTCTAAAGAAGCATGTGCCAAATCATAAGAACCACCACCCAATAACCCATTCCTTCTCCACCTAGGAAACCCATAATAACACCATCTCATATAAGGTAACACATTTCATCTTCACCAAAGCAACACACACCTTCATTACCAAATTAGTCTAACCCATTAAATTTAAAATCATAAATTAAACCTTCAAAGGACCCATCACTAAAGGGTAGCTTTATATAATATCTAAAGATAGAACCCCTAAGGAACCTAAGACACATGATTCAATGTGCAATTCCTTAGATGTGAGTGTGGATGACTATAAAGGCCATTAAGTCCTAAAGCACTCTCTAAGGAATAAATTATGATAGAGGATGATAACCTAGTGTGGAGGTGAAGGTGATAAAATATGATAAGATATTGAATGTCTAATATATGGCCACACTATAAAATAAGTTTGGGTTTGATGAGATAGCAGTCAATGACCTAAGAGAGGAAGGAGTAAAATAGAAGGATGAAGAAAAAGTAATGGGAGAATAGGAAAGAGAATAAAATTATTATAGTGAATAAGAGAAGAGTGAAAATGTATAATAGAAAGGGAAGGAGGAAATGATAGAATAAGTAGTGCATAATTAAAAGGAACAAAAAGTGTTTGAAATTGAGATGACAGATGACAAGGCACCTAATGGTGGTACGTGAAAATTTAAAAATCTAGTTGATCTAAGACATGCACCTTTACCATCAAATGTATAAAATTATGTGCTATTAGATAAAGAGAGTGTTGGAAAATAAGGGGAAATAATAAGAGAACGTGTTTAAAATAATGTTTTTATCACATAAATTTTTTGTATGAATCATTCTAAAAAGAATAAACATATATTCAAGTGCCCAAACAAGTGTATCTTATTCTTAATATACATTTACATGAGCCATTATTTTAAGTTTAAATAAGTGGTGTATGGAAGGAATAATCTTACACTGTGGATGTTGAGGAAGTGATTGTGCACATACACCCCATAAAAATAAGTGAAGATCAATCTACGTGTGTACTAGTTAGGTTGAATATAGAGGTATATTTATAAAATATTTTAAACAATATGGATACCAAGAGCTATATGAAACATCTAAATCAAGTTCATAATAAGTATACACAAGAGTAACAAATGTTAATGATAATGGAGCTGAATATTTTAAGGATTTTCTAGCAAATCTTTAAGAAGGATCTAAGCTTAGTTGACGGGGTCAACTTGGAAGGGGTAAAGGATATAAATAAATTGATCTTAATGGTATATAGGTTGCTAAATATGAGAGACAAAAACCCCAATGTGGAGGAAAAAGAAAAGAATAAAAAATAAAAAGTGCATCAATAATTTGATAAATAGTTGTAAAGTTGAAATAAGGTGTTAAATGAGCACCAAAACAAAGTAAAAAGGTCCAAAGGAGTGTTCTTAAATTTTTTGCACCAAATATAAATAGTTAATATGTGCTCACTCAATGATAATCATAACTAAATGGAACTTGAGGCACAAGTTTTCTAAACTAAAGATGTTATGAGAGGAACAAATTATTCAAGAGTGTAGATGCCCTTAGAGAGAAAATAAAGAAGTGAAAGGAAAAGGAAAGGGGTTTCAAAATTATCCAAAACAAGGCCATGGATGAATAAAATATTATTCAATAGGTGCTAAAAGGGATAGCCATATAAATAGTGGAAACCAGACTAAAGGTAAAATAAATCTAAGATATACCTCTAGCACTAAAGAATTTATCTACAGAAAATTACCACTATAATAGAAGTGATTCACATTAAGCTCTCCATGTGGAGCCAATTAAAAGAAGAGATATAAAGGGATGGGTGATTATTGTAAAGAAAGAATCTTTGGAAGGGTTTCCCAAGGATGGTAAAATGAATTAGTGTGGGGTGGTGTCATCACTCAATTTTGGCCAAGTATAAGATTGCATGTGTTTTTTTAGAACACTTGAGTGATGCAAGGGATGAAAACAATTTTGAAACCTAATGCATAATTTTTAGGGGTGTAAAAAAATAAAAATAGATGAAATCCTAGTTTTGAAAAGTCTAATAGATTACAAACAAAAGTTGAGGCACATGAGAATGAGGTTGTATAAACGTACCAATAAAATCAAGAATACTCACAACAAAGGATTGGATAAGTATTAGAATGTGTCGATGTCATTAGAATGGTTAAAGTAGAACAAGGAGCATGATGAATGGGAATAAGTTTGTATAAAACACAAAGCATGAAAGAAGGAGAACCAATCCAAGCTAGTAGAATGAGTCTATATGGGAGTAATTTTAGATAAACTAATGTAAGAAATAACTTTTGAGTAAATATAGTATAGAATATCATAGATATAATATTTTATTTAGTCAAACATCCATTATAAATTAGTTAATTATTATTTATTGGAAGTATTTGTACATCCTATGGGGATCACATTAATTATGTATAACCTCAAGTTATTGGCTTTCATCTATAGATAACCACCTTATTTGATATAATAGGTTATTGACACAATATGCTACGATGATAGCAATGTTGTTGAGAGTTTTGTTATCAATTTGTTGTTAAGTTGTTATGGTATTTGGAATTGTATTTGATGAAGTTAGTGATAAGATATACTATCAAGCTATTTATTTTCATGTTATGTTGTGTTGAACACTTAGAAATTAGAGAGAGTGTATGTAATTATGACATTAATGAGAAGATATACAAGATTTGTCTAATGATTATTATTTTTATATTTATCTACATCTAAGATGTATGTGTTTAGATTAGAACTTTTTTATGAATAACATATGTTCAATTGTAAAGTGTTGAATTAAAATTTTAACCTTGAGTATTGTCATAATCATGCATGTTCTTAGTGTTGATTTGTGATTATATCATAAACCTAGAACCCTAATGGATATCCAAGGATCAACTATTTATATCTAGGGCCCACCAACATTTCAGCCTCTATATATATGGGATTGGATTGGACCAAGTATTATAGCCAGTATATAATCATTTTATAGTCAATCTCATTATGAGGAGGAGGTAAAATATAGAGTTTAATGAGTAATCAAGTTTTTAGGTATCACATATTCTCATGAATAACCCAATTGAGGCTCAATGATCTCTCTTTACACCTTAGGTGAGTGCATAATTAATTTTCATGATATGCTAGTGTACTTAGCATTAAGAGTTAGGGTGACACTAACATAAAATCAATGACATACACAATTTCACCCAACATTGATGTGAGATTTTATGCAAATATATCTTGCTAAAAAATATAATTTCAAATGAATGGGATCACACATTTTGCACATATTTTTTAATCTAATTTATGATATGAATATGGTTCACACAACTTATTAATCATGGGAATCTCATGTCAAACAAAATTTATGTGGTTTTGGCTAAACTATCCCATTCTATTTACATGATAAATAAAATATCACATTCTAATTCCATGACAATAGTTTTTTACTTGTGTTCCCTACCTTGACATAAATAGAATTAGAATTTGTTTTGCCTTAGTGATAGTGAGAAATTTAAGAAAAACATAAATGTGATTTAGACATTAATATTGAAGCTAAATTATCTAAATATACTAGTTAACCACTTGCAACTAGAGGGGTTTATGGAAGAATTGCAACTCCAAATCAGTTGTCGCATGACTTAAATTGAATGTGGTAGTTGAGTATGACTTACATTGAATGTGTGTTAGCTAACGCCCATATATGTAAATAAAATGAGATGTGTGAGTGATGGCATCAAACCACACCCAATCTAATTGGTTTCATTTGAAGGATGTGGCACAATATTCCAAATATGTAGGGTATGAATAAGAGTGGGGCCATGATATAATAAGGCAATTAATTAAAAAAAGTTTTATTTTCCACTTTGGGCTATTTCAAATTCCATTAAATGCAAAACCATATAAAAAAGTGAGTGGAAAGGATAATGTTTGATATAGCTTCCATTGACAACCAAAAAAAGTTGGCTAAGGGAAAAATATAGTTGAGACAAAATAATGGGCTTGTAAATTTGTGTAAGAACTCCTTCATATTCATGATGAAAATTAGATCACATGAACTATATTAAGGAATCAGTTTGAATTTATTTCACCTTGCCTTTTGGACATGTTTTTTGTTGTTAGTTTCTAGCAATTGTCCCCAAAATCATAAAAAACACATTTTTTTAAAACCTTTGCTAATCATTTATTATTGATTTTAATATGTGTGTGTGTGTGTGTGTGTGTGTGTGTGTGTGTGTGTGTGTGTGTGTGTGTGTGTGTGTGTGTGTGTGTGTGTGTGTGTGTGTGTGTGTGTGTGTGTGTGTGATTTTTTTTATCATATTAGATATGATTACACCTAGATTTACATTGTGTATAAATAAATGTGTTACATTGTGTTACAATTTGGCTTATATTTATTTATATGTATTTAGAAATAGCATTTTTATAATAATATATTTAGAAATAGATTTAAGAGTAAAATATCATTTAAAATTTATAAAATGAAGTTAATAAAAGTGTTGAATACATGCAATCAGTAATAGATTGCATGTATATATTTTTTTGAACACTTGAATGAGGCAAGGGAAGAAAAAAAATTTGAAAACCTAATGCACAGTTTATAAGGACATAAGATAAGACAAATAAATGAAAATTTGACTGTATAAAGTATAATAAAGAGAAACCAAGAGTAGAGTTTCACAAAAATGAGGTTAAATAGTTTTACCAAGAAACTTATGAATGCTCAAAACATAGGATTGAATAAATCTTGAAATGTGCCAACAAAAATAGAATGGTCAAAGTCGAACAAGGAACAGGGGTAATGGGCATAAGGTTGCACAAACCATGAAGCATGAGAGAAGGAACACCAGTCCAGGCTAGTAGAGTGATAATATAAGGGAGTAAATTAAGACAAAAAATTGTAAGAAATTAATTTTGAATGAATCTAATGTAGCATGGCACATACGTAAGAATTTGTTTAATTAAAACCATTCATTGTAAAGTAGAACTATAATTGTTATTTATTAAAAGTAGTTTCACATCATATGGGGAGAACATTGATTGCTTATAATTACAAGGTGTTGGCTTACATCTTTAGATGCCCACCTTGTTTGATAGAATAGGTTATTGACACCATAGGCTAATTTGATAGTGTTATGGTTGATGTTTTTGTTATCAATATGTTGTTTAGTTGTTGTATTAGTTGGTAATAAATTTTTTGAATTTAGTGATTAGATATGCTATCAAACTATTGATCTTTATGCTATGTTGTGTTGAACACTTAGTGATTTGAGATCATGTTTGTAATAATGACATTAATGAGAAAAGATACAAGAATTGTCTTCATGTTTATCTACTTTTATGATGTTTATGTTTAGCTTAGAACATTTTTTTATGGATAACACATGTTAATTTGTAAAGATACAATAATTGTCTTCATGTTTATCTACTTTTTTTACTCCCTGAATAATGCCATAATCATGCATGTTCTTAGTGTCAATTTGTGCTTATATCATATAGAGTAATTAAGCTTGTTGATATTACATATTTTCATGAACAACCTATTGTGGCTCAGTGATCTCTCATTGTGCCCTAGGTGAACATGGGATTCATTTTCATGGTATGCTAGTGTATTGAGAATTAAGTGTTAGGATAAACATGAGTGGCGTAAAATCAATGACATGGAATTTCACCCAACATTGATGCAAAATGTGACACAAATATATCATGTAAAAAAATGCAAAATTCAAATGAATAAGATCACACATTTTATGCATATTTTTCAATTAATTTATGATGTTGTTTTTGCTACACTATCTAACATGAATTTCACGATGTTGTTTTTGCTACACTATCCCATTCTATTTCCACAATAAAAAATATATTCATTTTCATTTCCATGATAACAATTTTTTTGTATGTGTTCCCTAACTTGACATAAATAACATCATAAAAAAATTGCATTAGTGATGATAAAAAAAACTAAGAAAATAGATATGTAATTTTGATATTAATATTGATGCTAAATCATCAAAATCTACTAGTTAAACCACTTGAAATTGGAGTGGTTTATAGAAGAGTTGCAATGCCATATTGATTGTCTCATGAATCAACTCAAAGGTGGTGGAAAAGTATAACTTATGGTGGATGTGTTACAGTGTGGTCTCATGATACTGTAACTGCAACAATAGTTATAGGGACTATAGAGATTTTTTAGGAGTAGTTATGTAGTGAAATGGTCTCATGGATATTAAAAACCACAAAATTTACACCTATAGAGGAAATTTAGCTATAAAGTCAAATTAAAAAGATATTTATAGAATATTTTTTATTGGTTGTAAAGTCCCTAAAAATCTTCTATAGTTGTTGCAATTTCTTGCCCTTAGTTGCTACCCATCTCCAAAAATCTTTCATCTATGCAGTTACTGCTCCCATTTTTTTGGAAAATATTCAATATTTTGTAGTTGAATAGATTTATACTTACATGGGACCACCTGCAAATGTAAAATAATTGCAGTTTCCCCTTCCATAAGACCATGCTCTTATATATATATATATATATATATATATATATATATATATATATATATATATATAAAAGTTATGTAAAATACAAGAGAAAGATGCAACAAAGCTGCAAAAGGAAGAAATTACAATAAAGCTAAACCAAAATAGTCAACAACTTGGCCAATTTATAGCTATCCATAAGAACTATGGCAATACAAGACACCTCAGCCCACTGAAAAACAATATAGAATAAGCAACAGAACTGCCTTTATGAAATGAAATATTGTTTAGGCCAACTTTAAAAAAAATTCAACTGTTTTGTGTTCAATGATCGAGCCTTTGCAAGTTGAAAAAAATGAGATTTAATTTGTTCAAGCTGATATCCAGACAAAATATTCTTCTTAGATAATCCCTACAAATACAAAAACAAGGAAAAAATCCAAAAAATAATATCAGAGTAAAGCCAAAAAAGCACTGATTTTGGATGAAATTTAACATTAGAGAATACTGCTAAACATCTAATTTTCCATAAATGATATAGAATGCCCTATCTGATAGAATCAACTATCAAATTATTATGTAATCCAAATCCCAATAATGCTTCCTTCCATTTTAATTGATGGCCAAAGATAGCAAGCAAATTTTTAAAAATAATGAACCATTATTTTTTAACAAATAAACAATCCGAAACAATATGCTTCATAGTTTCTTTACAGGTGCAAAAAGAACATTTAATAGGTTACACAAAGATTCATTTTAACCTATCTTCCAAAGGAAGCTTATAATGTAGAATCTTCCATGCCATGATTTTTGCATCCTCATTAGCTCTAGTATTCTAGATTTGAGCACTTAGCTTAATCTAAGAATTATTCTTAAGTTTACATTTCCAATTTTGATTTAGCTATGGGTTAAGATCCATACGAGGATGTTAGTTTAGTATTTTTTTTCCATTAGGTTTTGCCTACAGGGTCGTATGGCCATTCTATGTTATTTAAGCTTCCTTAGGTTAGTTATAAAGGGTCCATAGGATAATTATATTTAATTTTAATTAGTTAATTAATAAAATTAGAGGCTTTCTTATGTTTCCCTAATTTTCCCTATATGTACCCCACTTTTCGTTTTTGAAAGGATAATCAACATTCACATTTTGCAATAGATAGGCTAATGCATATTTTTTGTCTCTTGGAATTTCGGAGCTCTCACACTACCTCATAAGATTCAACATTGATTACATGAAACCTATTCAGAGATCTTAGCACACTCTTTCATAGTATCAGAGCCTTCTTGATAGCCTCATGCATCAAACTCCCTGGTAAGATCTTTCATGTATTCACCTTGCTAATTTTTATTCTGTCTTGGCTGCCATTTTTTACCTTGGAGGCATTTTCTTAATCTATATCAAAAATCATGTCAAAATGCCTTTAATGAAAAATCTGTTTGCATATATTTTGGGGGTTTTTTGAGAAATAAAATGGGTTATTCTTAGTTTTTTTATAAAGTTTGTAGATTTTCCAAAAAATCAATTTCTTCCATCTAGTTGGATGTCTGTACAGATGAAGTAATCAAGCTTACAAACCCTAAAAATAACCCTTTAAACCAAATCAGATTTTTAGAGGGCCATTACTTGATTTTACACCAAATCAGGTTTTCTAAATACTATAACTTGTCTACTAGACCCATTCAGGCTTTCGGCATTACTTTACTTCATTTTCGTGAAGTTAAGTAACTTGAAAACCTTGAATTACACAAGAATAAGCAATCAGGTTTCTCATCATCAACAATTGGGAAGTAATTGAGATTCAATAGTGGTATTACTAATCTTTAGCAATAGTAAAATAGTTGGAGAAACCCAAAATACACTGCAAAAATTAATCGGGCTTCTCAACCTCAATTACTTCAAATTAATCAGGGTTCAACAGTGGCATTACTAATCTCCAGCAGGAGTAAAGCAGTTATAAAAACCTGATCAATACTGGAAGACCCAATCAGGATTTTAGAGTAGTTTTACTGCATTAAAATTCCAAAGTAAAAACTTTTCCATTTTTGCAAGGGGTCCAGGAATATGTGGGAGTAAGAACCTATAAGTGTTATAACTTTCAATCTCTAGCTCTTTTTTGAGTGCCATTTTTTTTTAAAGTGCATATTTTCTCAAGGTCTACACATTGGTGACATTATTTCAAGACTTTTATAATATCTATTTTTCACATAGTGTAATAGCTTAAAACTCTCTTCAAACATTTGTACCTTTCTTCTTTGATGCATTGTCAGCTATGGAGAAGCACTTGTGGAGAATTAATCAAAATGTTCCATCAAAATCATAAGGACTAACAATGGTGGAGAGTATGTCAACAACAAGTTTGATCAATTTTTCACATTAGAGGGGATTCAAATACAACACATAGTTCCATATAGTTCTCAACAAAATGGTGTGACTGAATGCAATAACCGTACCTTAAAGGAAATGGCCAACTGCATGCTTCAATCAAAGTCTCTTGTTCCTTAGTATTGGGATGAAGTAATCAACTGTGCATGTTATATTCAAAACTGAGTTCCACACAAAGCCTTAAAGGGAATCATGCTTTTTGAAGCTTGGGATGGTCATAAGCTTGAAATTGATCACTTTTGAGTGTTTAGATCACCAGCAATGGCCCATGTTCCTAAAAATAAATGTAAGGCAATGGACCCTCAGAGTTAGTCTTTCATCTTTATGGGGTATGTCGAGGTTGTTAAGGGATATAGGATTCTCCATCCTAAAACTCATGAGTTATTCATTGAAAGGAGCGTCAAGTTTTGTGAGGGCCCACTTGAACACAATCATGGCACTCTAGACTCTTCAAAAGTCTCACTGGACACTGATTCCACTTTTGACAGTGACATAGATCCACCTCAAGATCCTCCTGCTAATGAGGATGACTTTTATTCTTCTTCAAGTTCAAGTGATGAGAGCAGTGATGAGGATTCTCCTCCTCCATTTCACACTCATACTATAGATGATGAGGACTCACCTCTTAATTCTCTATTGTCATACAATTCTAGTCCTATTTGGGCTAGACAGACACTTCAAAGTGCTAGAATATGGTTGGAAATCCATCAGATCTAAGGTAGACACAATCATAGTTTCATAGGACTTCACATGCCTACTTGGCCATTGTCTCAGATCCATAAACCTTTCATAAAGCATCTGGCATTCCAAAATGGGATTTTTCTATGTAGGAAGAGCATAGTTCCCTAATCAAGAATAAAGCATGGGACTTGGTCCCTCTTCTGAAAGGAATAAAATTGGTCTGTTGCAAATGGGTTTATTAGACCAAGTATGGTATAAATGGGTCAGTTGATAAGTAAAAAGATCATCTAGCTGCAAAGGGGTTTTCTTAGGTAACTGGCATAGACTACACTGAGACATTTGCTTCTATATCCAAGATGACGTCTATAAGACTCACTCTAGCCATCATAGCCATACATCGATTGGGTGTTCACCAAATGGATGTAAAGAGTGCTTTTTTACATGGTGGCCTCAAAGAAGATATATTCATGGAACAACCACAAGGATTTGTGGAAGATACATCCTTAGTTTGTAGACTCAAGAAATATATCTACGAACTCAAACAGGTCCCTTGAGTATGGTATGCCAAGATGGACTCCTTTCTCCTCACAGTCAGGTTCACTAGATGCCACTCAAATCTGAATGTCTACATCTTATGGTAGGATGATTCTTTGTTGATCCTAGTTCTTTATGTGGATGACTTACTGATTATAGGGAGCTCATGATCATCTATCTCAATAGTGAAAATTACACTTTCAGATAGATTTTCAATGACAGGCATGGGATTATTGCACTACTTTCTTGGGATTGAAATCATTCATTCAGAAGTTGCAATAACTTTATCACAATCCAAATATTCTCTTGATTTGCTTGCAAGGTTTAACATGGCTAATTTTAAGCCAACTCCTACTCTTGTTTGGTGTGAAGCTTGAGGTTAATTTTCCCATACCACTCATTGATGCAACTCTGTATTGGCAACTCATGGGTAGTCTTATCTATCTCACACACACTAGACTTGACATATCTTATGCAATTGGGTTGGTCTCTTGGTTTATGCTGGAACCACATTAGTTGTATTGGAAAGAAGCAAAGTGGATTCTTCACTACATTCAAGGTTTGCATAACTATGGGATACACTATGGAGCAAGAATATAGGTTGATTTGATCAGATACAGATATTTAGATTGGGCTAGAGACATTTAGAGTCAAATGTCCACTTCAGGCTATAGTTCTCACTTGGTTTGGATCCAATAAGTTGGTTAAGCAAGAAGCAACATGAAATTTCTTTATCATCTATAGAGGAAAAATACAAAGGGGATATCAATGCCACCACTAAAGCAATCTAGCTTCAGGGGATTCTCATTGAATTTGGTGTCTAGTTTCATAAGCCAACAATCATCTATTGTGACAACCAAAGCACTATCTAGATTTACAAAAATCCAATTCTCCATCAAGGGACCAAGCACATAGAGATTCACATGCATTTCATTAGGGAGCTTATCAACGAGCAAGTCATTGATATTTGATACTATTCAACATCAGAGCATATTATAGATATTCTGACCAAGCCTTTCATAGAGAGTAAATTTTTTCATCTACAAGCTCTCATTGGGGTTAGGGTTGCTCCAACTTCTTAATCCTCCTATGGAGGTTCATCAATATGTACTTGGGTACCTCATCAGGGTTTCAATGCTAGGATCCAATTCTCATCTCACCTAAGCTACACTTAAGGGGGTATTAGCGTAATGCTTTTTCCCACTAACTTTTGCCTACATAGTCTTATGGCCCTTCTATGTTATTTAAGCTTCCTTAGGTTAGTTATAAAGGGTCCATAGGCTAATTATATTTAATTGTAATTATTTAATTAATAAAATTAGAGGCTTCCTCATGTTTCCCTAATTTTCCTTATATGTACTCTACTTTTCCTTTTTGGAAGGTTAATCAACTCATTCATATTTTGCAATAGACAGGGTCATGCATATTTTTCCTCTCTTGAAATGTTGGAGCTCTCATACTACCTCACAATATTCAACATTGATTGCATGAAATATGTTCAAAGATCTTGGCACACTCTTTCAGAGGAAGTAGTGAGAGATATATTTTATTTAAGGGAAATTATCTAAAATTCTCATATGTAAGCCAATGCCAATCCTTAAAAAAGCTTCCCTAAACTAGAGTGCACATTTTTATTATAAAATTATGAGAGACGATTGAAAAAAAATTATAAACCCTTCAAGCTTCTTATTAAGCATAAAGCATTCCATAATAGAGACCCACAATGACCAACTCATTGAGCTAAAGTTCCAGATATCATTAAATTGACAAACTCCTTTTTTGAATAACAAATAGGCCTGCTTGGGAAATACCACAGCCAAAGGCTGGTCATGATACTCGACATGTCTATTCCACCAAATGGATGAAGTGGAAAAACTAAACCCATGATGTAATGATGCTTCCTTCCACTTAAGGAAATGACTAACCTTCTACCATGCCTTCCAAATGGATTTTAAAGTTGGGGATGCCTTAATGCAAAAGAAAGGCGTAAGAAATGTTTTATCTAACCAACTAACTTCCTACCATTTACTTTTAATATAAGCATATTTCAATCTGTATCTTACCAAGATTTTCCAAGGCTCTTCACCTTCAACTACTTTGACAATCTATTTATCCTCTAAACATATCCCTTGAGTTTTGGGTTCAATAACACCCAATCCACCTCTCCCTCTCAACTGTATACAATGAGACTATGAGGTATATTTGAAACCAAAATTGCAATCCCACTTGGACCAAATGAATTGATGAGAGATCTTATTTAAATCCTCATACCCTTTGATTGAAGGCATACAACATGAGGAAAAATAAACATGAGATGCAAGAAATATTTTATTGACAACTTGAATTCTATCAGCCAATGAAAGAAACTTATTACCCCAATTAAAGAGTTTGATTTTTAATTTATTAAGAAACCATTTCCACATCTCACTAAGAGAGACAACTAGAATGAAAGGGATGCCGAAGTATCATGTGATCTCACCGTGCTTAATTTTTTGCTTCTGAATTTTGTAAAATAAACATATTATCATCAGGAAAGTAGGGATTAATCACATGCATTTTGTGGAATAGAGATGCCTAATATAAGATTCAATTGATTTGCCTTTTGTAATAAATAACCCAAAGCATCAACTGTAAGAACATATAAAAAAAGAGCAAATGGACAACCTTGTCTAATAGAGCATTGTAGAGTAAAAAGATCTAACATATGGTTATTAATAATTAATTGAGAATTAGCATCCTTAAAAAACATTCAAACATGATCACAAATTTTGGGACCAAAACTGAGCCATTGTAACATTTTGAGGATAAATCTCCAACATATTTTATCATAGGCTTTATCAAAATCAAGTTTAACCACCAAAGCATTTTGACTAGTCTGTTGAGCCTATTCACTCACCTCCCAAGAAAGGATTAAATTATCAATAATAAATCTACCCCCTAGAAAACTAGTTTGTTTAGGTCTTACTATGTCTTGAACCACTGGTTTAATTAACCTGGCTAAAGCTTTAGCTATAATTTTATAAAAAGTATTTAATAAGGTAATCGGTCACCAGCCAAAAATGGAGTCCTCATTTCTTCCTTTAGGTAATAGTTTGATCATTCCTCTATTAATAATATGACCTAAGGAACCTTTATTGAAGGCCTCCAAATACAAACAATAAAAGTCCTCTTTAATATGAGGCCACATAGCACGATAAAATTCCACTAGGAGCCCATCTACACCTGGGCTTTTGTTCAAAGCCATAGAGAATAGATTATGATGAAGATCCTCTAAAGATAGCATCCGGTCCAAAAAACTGGCTATAACCATGATCAATTTAGTCAAGAATGCAATCTTTGACAATATCTTCCAAGTTGTGCTGCAAATCATCCCTATGATGATCCTCATCGAATAGATTTGAATAGAAATTTTGAAAAAGCAAATTGATCTTATTTGAATATATATGCAAAGATACCTGATCGTCCTTAATAGCAATACTTTTTTCCTTGTTGTGTTTATAATTCAAGTAATTAAAGAAGAAACTAGAGCCTTTGTTACCATCTTTAATCCAATGAAGGCGAGATCTGATTTTAAACCCCATACCTCTATAGGTATCAAGATTACACAACTGTGTCTCAATCTCAACAATAGAAGCTTGAATATTAATGTTACTAGGATCTACATTTAGTTGTTTTCTTTCATGTTCTAATTTCCCTTTAAGTATTTTTTCTGTGTGCCTATGCTTCCAAGCCATTCTCCTACCAAAATCACATAAAAGCAAGATACATTGGGAAATAGTAGAATGCCACCACTCGATCCAAGATTCCCCTTCTTGAGGCTTGGGGGTAGAATCCTAAATATCCTTCAAAGTGGTTATACAATCATGGATTTTAAGATGAGAAATATTCAATTTATAGGGAAGAGCATGCTTAGTGTTAGGCATTTGAGAAGCAAAAAAGGTACAAAAGATCAAAAAATGATCTAAAAGTGCTATAGAATAATCAACTTGAACAAAATTTCCCAATGCATCCTGGACCAAATGCAGGTTAGGAGATAGGTAAAACTTGTCAAGTCTACTTAATTTCCTCTCATCTCCTAATTTGCAGTTGGTCCAAGTATACCAACAATTGACATATCTGGAAGATTTGTCAAAAATAGGATCTACAACACCCAAAGAATTGTGGCAAAATAACCATTTATCAAATTCCTCATTGTTGAGTTTAGCCTGGTTAGACTAGCTACGATCCTTATAGTGTTCAAACATATTAAAATCATCGCCAAAGACCCAATCAACATTGGGTAAATGCTTTAACATCCATTCCCAAATAATATTATAATCTTTCGCATTGTTGGATGCATACACAAAATAGAATCCTATAGGCAAACCATTGATAAAAATAAGGGCCTAGACACAACTATGTGAGGTGTCCTCCCCTTTATCAATAATATGCTTTTATATCCATAGAGTTATTCCCAAAATAGCTCCTCCTCTTCCCTCACTATGAGATGCATGTAGAAAAACATGTCTCCATACATGAAATAGTGATGTCTCAAGCCAACTACCACTCATTTTGACTTCTTTCAAAAATAAAATATCATGATTCCATTTGATAATAGAATCCTTAACTTTAAACTTTCGGTGAGGGAGAGAAATCCCTCTAACATCCCATGATAGAACATTGCACTTCATGGCAAAGATGATATGATAAGTTCATCTTCTTGCAGTAACATATCAAACCAATTGGCAAGAGTAACTTGGTGATCTTCATTATGAAAATCTCTAGTAGCTAAAGAGGGGGACATTGATTGATGTCGAGGAGAAGATGAGGGAGAGATAGATTTACAAAACTGATCTTGGGAGGTAGATAATGAAGAAGAAGAGATGGACTTATTTAAATTCTGAATTTGAGAAGTAGGAGAGGAAGAAGGAAGTCTAGCACGAGAATAAGAATGAGAAACTAAGGGGATAAAAGGACCAGAAGGTTCCTTTCTTTTTTTGACCACTTTCCATTCATCAGACATAACTGCATCCTTGAAAGATGGAACAACCTTGGATGGCGGTTCAACAAATCGCTGATTTGGATGACTATTTGGAGAAGCAACAAAAGGTTTGACTGGATTAGGCTGATCCCTTTGACTAGGTAAAGGCTACAAAAGTGACGGAGATCCTTGAAGGACTAAGGCAAAAACTTGGGAACACTAGATATATCTACTTTTCCTAGTAGGGCAATGTCTTATTAAATGTCCTTCTTTCTGACAAAAAAAACATGCATTGGGTTTATTTAAATATACCAATGGTTGTTCTAACTCAAAATAGGGTCAATCAGCTTGATATTCTCAGGCAACTGTTTATCCAAATCCACTTCCACACAAATGCTAGGATGCACTCTTAAGCTAGCAAACTTGTCAGAATTAAGTTTACACCAGATGACTTTACCCAACTGTGACATAATATCTCTCAAAAATGGCCCAAAGGCTAAATTTAGATATGGTAATTCAATCCACATAGGATATCTAGATCTTGATGGCTCTTCAGGATGGAAGTCAAAGCTCCAACCCTGCATATAACAGACTTGTCCACAAATAACCCAAGTACCATATTGAAGCACTGCTTGAGCATGTTCTTCTAGTTTAAAGGTGCAGGGTACATATCCTTTCCCTAGCCCTCTTAAGGATTTGATTTCCCAACCCCTCTTTTCCTAATTCATTCTAGCCCAACAGTAAAAATCAAATTCAAAAGGAACACCCCTTAAGAAAAATAAAATAATAGAATGATTTTCGCAATCAGTAATGACTTCAATAACTTCATCCAGAAGCAAAAATTCTAGAGTTTTCCCTACTTCAATGTTGGGCAGGTCCTCTTTCAGAGTATCGCTTTTGTCCTTTTGAATCCCTGTAGTCACTTCATCTCTGCACTTCTTGCTGAGGGCATCAATAGAACTGTCCAAAATCACTTTCTCGCCATTCAGCTCGCAAGTTCCCTCTATGTTCTGAGACTCTTGAACCATTTCCAAATCTCGTTTTCTTTCATCACAGCCCAAAACTAGGCAATTATTGCCTCCAAACTGCGTTGCTGCAGTCTTAAACCTCATGAAAACCCAACAGTAGCAAAGGGACCTAGGGTTTAGACTAAGCTAACTCTTTGTGTGTGTCTTCTCTCTCTTCTGCAATTCATCCAAAATTTTCCTCTCTTCAATTCCGATATTAGCACATAGAATAATTAGAACATTGTCGCTCACATATCTAACTTAGACTGAAGGCCATAAGACCATGCTCTTAACCAACATCCATAGATGAAAAAAAACCAAGCCATGTGTGTGATGTAATCAAACCACACCTACTCTAACTTTTTTTTTTTTTGGGTACGGTGTAGCACAATAATTCAAATTTGAAGGATATGAACAAGAGGGGCCATGAAATAATAAGGCAATCAATTAAGAAAAAAACCACTTTGGGTTGTTTGAAAATCCATTCAATGTAAAACCATATAACAAAGTGATAGGAAAGGACAAAATCCGATTGAGCTTTAGTGGAAATGAAAAAAAAATGACTCGGGGGAAATACAATTGACACAAAATCATGGTCTTGTCAAGTTGTATAAGCACTTTTTCAGATCCACAAATGAAAATTAGGCCAAATTTACTATATTAAGGAATTAGTTTGGCGACGAGTACAAATTTCCCTTCATTCATTCATCTTTGAATTTATGGCTATTGTTCAAATGTGGACGGTAGCAGCAGAATAAACCTGCCCCAAATTCCGTGTATCCGTGGGAATATGCGTCCATTTCACATCTTCTCGCGGATGGAAGAAATAAAAAACTATATTGTCACAATCATGCGCTCTCACCATTGTGGTACCGAAAAAATATATCCGTCCAAATGCAGCGGCGTAACGACCAACCTTTTCATCCGCAACAGACATTCCCAAACACCCGTCTGGCGAACAACGGCTAAAGAAGGTTCCACTCACACCCGTCTGTGTGCCCATTGTAGCTGAATACTATAACATACCCCCTGTGTCCTGCAATGTATAATGGTCCTTGCTGGTGTGGCACTGGCGATCCAGAGCATAACTAAAGTGTCTCCCACCTATGACTAGGCAAGCGGGTCCCGCTCAGCCACCTGGGAATAATTAAGTCGGCCCCCGCGATGCCATCTGGCGAAGATAAAGTCGTAGACCAGAACCAGCTCTGGTGGGCGGAGCCTCATCATAACCAGCTTGTGGTCGGTTAACACACACTGAGATTTCGTGGAAGGATGAAATTCATATTCGGTGGGGATGGGAGGGAGTCTTTCCCATGAGTTGTGGAGAGGATCATAAATTATTATTCCGCACCCTGATCCGCTGCTGTCTTTAGTCTCTGCAATCAAGGCTATAGTCTCAGCGCTTTCTGTCTTCATAGATCCGGGGGCTGCTAATGGCATCCTTCCAGCTTTTGAAAATGGCTCCGACCTTACAATGAGACGTGAATGGAACTCTCATTAAGCACTCCCCCCCAATTTCATCTGGAAGTTCCGCGAAAATTGACATGGATGCTGGTATCAGATCAGACGAATAACCAGAAAAAGAAAAGGAAAATCTGCCCAAAACAATGAAAAGCCCTCTTCTAAGGAAACAGATATTGCCCTTTTCTGAATTTATGGAATACTAAAATACCCATGTGGCTATCTAATTATAAACTCTATATATATCTCCAGAAATATAATTATTTTAAGATATCAACTATTTCATATTTATTATTTTTAGTTCCATATTTATATATTTTCAGAAAAATAATTATTTTCAGACCATAAATATTGCATGTAACCTTAATTAGGGACGGGCTCAATGAAATTTCATTAAAAAAATATTCCTTGATAGATGTATAAAGTTTATTTAGAAATGAAAGGATGGTTGTGGACAATATTTGATTAGTTTATTGTTATTTTATTTTATTTAAAATAATAAAAAGTTACAATTATTGAAGATGAAGGTATTTATAATTATTATAATATAATTTTTATATATTAAAATTGAGTTGAAATTATTTATATATTTACTCAAATTATTTGGCATATTAATAGTTTACTAAAAATATTAGAAAATAATACAAAACCTTAACATAATAGTAACATCTAAAAAGAAGAGAAAAATAAGAGTAACTGTAATTGCACAATAAAAATGGTGGGTTGTAAAAAGAAGTGAAAAGAAAATCGCTCAAGCTTAAGGAGGATGACACTGCTCACAGACTCATCTATTTGTACAGTCAATGGATCATTTAAATCGTTTAATTTTAGTTTTAATTTTGTCTACAAAAGAATACCTCAACCAAATTTTCATTATGAGATTTTGTTAATGAGCAGGCCGATCAGTAATGGAATTCACTATTCCTCCAATGACAATGTCAACGCTTTTCCAGAAGAACAAAACTGTCTACCCACATCAAAAGACTAAGGAATTTGCAAGAGAAATAAACTGTTATGAAAAAGAGTTAAAGGCCATGAAAAATATTGATTACAAGCTTATGGCTGCCACAGATGGAAATCTGTGCACGCTGATGCAACTTCAGAATCTTGACGCTGGTTCAGGGGAATATGAGTTGAAAAGAGAAATTGTAACATTTTGCTTTAAGTAAAATTTATTTATGTAAAATGAAGCTAAAAAGAGGGGGGTGATTATAAGGCTATGGCTGCTACAGTAAGAAATCTTTGAAGGTTGAAGCAGTTTTAAAATCTTGATAAAATGGTCGAGGGGGAATATAAGTTGAAAAGAAATATTGTGATATATTTTAGGTAGATTTTTATTTTTATTTTTTAATTAGAAAATTAAAAAAAGAGAGAGAAAGGTTAAATAAATATAGTTTAAATATAAAGTTTTAAATTTGTTTAGTATAAATTAATTATTGTAGTAAATGGAAATAGGTTTTAAGTTTGTTTGCCATATAATATGTCATTTGTTCACGATTAATTTGTGAAAAGCTTTGAATAGTTTTAAAGAACAAGAACAAACTGATAAGCTGGCAAAGATCAACTGATACGCTGAACACCTGTTAGTTGCATTTACTCTTAATGGTCCGTAATTTTTTTTTAAGCAAAGATAATCAATAAGGAAAAGGCATGAATGTTAAAAAAAAAAGAAAATAGAATCGATTCTGGCATTACAAAGCCTCAGATTTTTCAATATGCTATTTATCTCTTGTGTTGAACCTGTTAACATTGATGATGACATTAATCATATCTATAATGTCAAAACATAGGTAATTAAGCATCTTGATCCTATTTCAGATGGTATATTATATTGGGTAGATACACAGTCTATTTCTGACACTACCAATAATGCTTTTAACCATTGGTATCATGGAGAGTATGATATTACTAGATGATTTTATGGTGTTCTTGGTAGCTGAGAAGATATTCCACATAAGCTGCTTAAGCGCCATAAGTTTGTTCACCTTATTAGTGGGTGTATGATGGTTGAACCACCCTTGCAGTTAGATGAAACACTTAGGTTTAATGGTCAAATGGAAGTTCAGGAGTATGTGCAGTAGTTGGAATATTTATATGTATTTTAAGATGAATGGATGCACTCACTTAGATATTTTTCAAGGGAATAGCTTCTCGATGGTGGAAAACTCACCGTCACAATTTGCTCACTTAGAACTAAGTGCACGTTGTTATGCATTTTCATTTTCATCATGATAATCATGTTTGCATCACTCTAATGATGGTATTGATGTCCCTAAATCTCATCTCGAGGCCTATGAAAACCTTTAGACTGCATATGAGACATCTTTGCCCAACTATTTATGGGTTCATGCATTCTATGGTACTCTTCACAGCTAGGCTAGAGTATTGTATATACATCAAGAACAATGCCTAGACATATATTCTTGGAGTAGCATTAGATGGAATATGATTTTAGAAATATATTATTCATCCCCTCACATGGATTTGAGTTTATCTCTACAAGCCATTTGTCAAGCTACTACAAGCGATTTAGCACTGGTTGAATACCACATATGATATATGCATGGCACGTGTGAAGAAAGCTTATCTATGTTCCATGAACATGATACTCTTTCTTTATATTCTTCACAATTTGAATCTCAATTAGACCATGCACTAAGGGAATAGATCTGGAAATGCAAATAGAAGGTTGTGTGCCAGGTTGATGAAGATACTGGTTCTGACCTACTTGATCAATTCATTGATCATTTGGTTTTACATACTGAGTATAAAGTGCACAATGTCTGAGAAACCATATAGAATGATCAAAAAGCATATTTTGAGCCACTGCAGACCATTCATTGTAATATTGGTATATTGGATGTGCCTAAGATGGCTATTGTGGGGATTATTGGTCTGATATTGAGATTCCTGAGGTTTTTGAACTCTTATAGGAATATCAATATGTTTTCCTATGCAATTATAGTGAGATGAGAGGTGTGCATCCTTCATTGGGAAAGATGCTCATCAAGTTAGTTGAGGGTGCTCGATCAATTAGAAATAGACCTTATCGAATGAATCCTAATGTATGTGATTGGGTTAAAGAGGTGATTGATAGTATGTTGTGTGCTGGAATTATTGCTCCTATTGATGAATCTAAATGGGTGAACCCCATGGTGATCAATATCAATAAGGATGATCACATTCATATTTGTGTGGACTATAAGGTACTTAATGTTACTTGCATCACTAACCCTTTTTTGATGCATTTTACTAAGGAGATTTTAGAAGGAGTTATTGGGTACAAGATGTATACCTTTATTGATGGATTTTTTGGGTATCATCAAGTCCAGATCATAGAAGAGGATAAACTAAATATCATCTTTAAAATTGAATGGGGTTCATTTGCTTATAATGTGATGCCCTTCAGTTTAAACAATGCTTCAATCATGTTCTCATGTATTTTGGTAGAGGCTTTTAAGGATTTTATTCATATATTCCTATAAGTTTAATTGTATGATTGGACCATATATGGTTTGGTACATGATCATTTTGATAATATTCACCTCATACTTGATCGTTGCTGATAACTTTAGATTTATTTGAATCTGAAGAAGTGTGTTTTTGATACTCCATTTAGAATTTTGTTGGGTCATGTTATTTGTCATGATGGAATATTGGTGGATCTGGATTAGATTGTCATCATTGTTCATCTTCTAGTGCCAACCACCTAGAACGAGGTCTATGCTTTCCTAGGACACACATGGTACTATCATAAATTCATTTGGGGATATGCTAAGATCACAATTCCATTGGAGGAACTATTTAAAAATAATGGTCAATTCTTATGGATAGATTCTCACCAACAGGCATTTGTAATTCTCAAGGATAAGATGATCACTGCCCCCATTCTCTAGTTCCCAGACTAGATGAATCCCTTTCATGTGCATGTTGATGCTTCAACCATGGCACTGGGTGATATCCTTGCTCAACTTGGTGAGGGTAGTCTTGATCATCCCATCTACTTTTCCATTTGAAATCTTACTCTAGCTAAATGGAGTTAGTCAACTATAGAATGTGAATCATTTTCCATGGTATACATGCTTAAAAATTTTCATCAGTATTTATTAGCCACCCCATTCACTTTATTTATAGACCATGAAGCACTTAACTACCTCTTGAATAAGTTGGTGTTGCATGGATGCATTTTATGGTGGATTGTTCTCTTTCAATAATTTTAATTTTTTTATGGTTAAATTAGGTAAATCTAATTATGGATTTGATCACTTGTCACATGTTGAATCTAGTGAACCAACATGCACCATTGAGCATGACTTACCTGATGTGAAGCTCTTTCAATTCATGCACATGCCTGAAGAATTGGAGGATATCAAAGCTTTTCATAATACAAGTTTCACACTAGCCCACCTTAGCACTCAAGAGAAAAGCAGTTGGATGTTTGTGTTACTCCTTTCCAGCTCATTAGAGGTGACTTTTATAGTCTTGGATGGGATGAAGTATTATAATTTTGTGTTGTGTAGCACAATCACGATGAATTTCTTTAGGAGGTTCATGAATGTGTCTCCAGAGGACATTATACCGATGATGCTACAACATGGAAGGTTCTATTTATTAGGTTGTGGTGACCCACTCTATTTAATGATACTAAATCTTATGCATGCTAATGTGATATCTATCAGTGCATGGGTAAAATGAAATGAAGGTATTCTATACCACTTCATGTGATCCTTACTCATGAACCCTTTGAGAAGTGGTCTATTGATTTTGTTGGCCCCATTACTCTAGCAGGGAGGTGTATTGGTGCATGCTATATCATTGATTACCTCACTCGTTGGGCTGAAGTAGTACGAACTTGGGATTGTAGTGTTGCCACTATCATTATATTTCTTTGGGAAAATATAATTACAAGGTATGGATGTCCATTAAGTTTGATTAGTGATCATGGAACTCATTTCCTTAATGATATAATCTACGTCCTTTTGGTTGAGTTCATGATTGTACATCATAAGACTACACCATATCATCCTCAAGCCAATGGTATAATTGAAGTGTTTAATAAAATCTTAGGTCATAATTTGACAAAGAGTTTCAATATTGGTCTCACTGGCTGGGATGATCATGTTTTTATGTTATTATGGGCATATCAGACCACATTTAAATGGTTGAATAAGAGAACTAACTTTACTCTTATCTTTGGTGTTGAAGTCATTCTCCTAGTTGAGTTCCTTGTATCTTCTTTATGTGTTGTGCACCTTGGTTGGTTGGATGATGAGGAATTTTTGAAAGCATGTTTGGATATTTTTTTATAGTTAGATGAAACCCATTTTTTATCACATTGGAGTCAATGAGTGGAGAAATAGAATGAAAAAGCCTAGAATGATTGACATCTTAAAAATAAGACTTCTTCAGGTATACATGTGTTGGTTTATGTCTCGAAGTTCATGCACCACTCTAAAAAACTTTGCATCCGAAGGTATGTCCTATTTATTATTCATAGTATTCATCCCATGGGCATGTGCTTATTGAAGAGGTTAGATGGCCAATTCCTTCTAGTCTATTTCAATGGTAGTTGCCTTCATCCCTACCATTTTTCATGATGTTTCCCTTTTTGTTAATAAGGCATATACCACTATTTTAGTTTAGGATTTTGGTTTGTTTTTCAATAAAGTGTGGCATTGGTTGAGCTCCCTTTTTTAGGATTAGATCAACACTTGGTCATTTATTCTTTTCCATGTCATGTCATGGAGGACCATAAACATATTTTAGTGTGGGGTAAGGTGTGAACAAAGTAAAGCTAAAAAGTGCCACGGAAACTATGGAAGGGAATGTGCACAAAAAAGTGGCACATAAGGGGATGTGTATAAGGATAAATGGATACACAAGATGTGGTGCATAATCAATATGAGGATTCAAGATAAATAAAGTAGGTTCCCACCTTAAAATGGAAAATTTTAAATTCTTGACATATGTCATGCACTTTGAGAAAAGTGAAAGATGGGATAGGTGTTAAATGCAATAAAATCATGTGTGTAATGGCAAGTGTGTCAAATGGACATCATCACAATACCTTTATAAGCATTAATGAGTGGAATGATGGATGAGGTCATGGGAAAGTAAATGTGGATTAACCCCTAAAAGCTATAAAATATAAACTGATTGTCATTTTAACGCTTTACTATTGTTAATTCACAAATTTATAAATCCAAATAGAGAATTTTAAAGATACCAAAGGAACATTTATCGAATTTCAATGACTTGTTCCAATATTGTGTAGTAAGGCAATCATAGTGAAAAGAGAAATTGGTAGAATAGTGATTAGAAAAACATAGTTGAAGGAATTATAGGTTGTAGGTGTTAGCATCTTCCATTGAAGGATGTTGAAGCAAGAGAGTCGAGGGAGTTAGAAAATTAATCACTTATTCTTTTGGGAGGGTTAGACGGTCATGCCTCAACCTTTAGGATCCTCAGAGGGTGATGCAGCTAAATAAGAAGGCCTAATGAATTGAACCATTATCTATGATTCATGATGAAGAAGAGTTTTATGGTGTATGAGTACAACCATTTTTTATAAGAGAATGGGTATCTGGGGATTTTGGCATGCAAGTGGAAAGATTACCACAACAAATCAAAAGAACACATTTGAAATATGAGATGGAATGTGAGGCAAAGAAAAAAGTAGCAACACAACCCCACCTCTAATATTGATTAAAGAAATGCATTATCCTAAAGTGGTGTTGCATATAAAGAAGTGGGAATCCAGTATACTGACTTGTCAACTATTTGAATAAAATCAAGACCAACTATGGAATGAAGTGGAGTTACATCTAGACTATAAGGTTGAGTGGAAGAATAATTGAAATGAGTTTGTCTATGATCTTACTATTTTTAATAACCTCAGTGATGTCAAAGCTTTTTAGTTTTTCAATCTACCTTACTTCCGGAAACTCTTGGAGATCATGAGGCTTCTTATCTCATGTGTACATGAAGATTAATTTTATTTTTTAGGGCACAAGATGAGGATCACAACCAAGAGAGTTAGCAAAGTTATAGGTCTACAATGTTTGGTCACTAACCTCAATGGGAATTTGAACAATCAAGATGAAATTGAGAATACTATGGTGGTGTGATCCGTAAATAATAATTATCCCCTGCTAATCAATATTTTTTATTTAAAATTGATTTTTAAAAATAAGTCATTTTTCAGATATTTAATTAAAAAATGGAATTGGCTTTTCTTTTAATCTAAATGTAAAATTAACTAAATAATTCTGAATGGGTAGTTTGTAAACTCATATAATATTATTGTTCAGATAACAAATTCAATTAATATTTTTATCCTTTTCGAATAGTATCTTACTTAAATTTTAGTAATTAAAATCTAAATATCAACAATAATTAAAAATTGATATACTGATAGAAATTTGAAATGAAATAATAAAATAGAGACCAAAGATTGTCTACAGGGTTCACCAATTAGCTACGTCATTGGGTTCATTTGAAACTTCAATTTAAATAAGATGTAACTATAATAATTAAACTTACATCCCTAAATAACTTGAAATTGGTTAATCAACCTTTGAATAACTCTGATCATAAATTAAAAATATCTTTCATTTTTAAAATGATCACGTGTAAATATATTTTTTTTGAAATGAGCAATTTCTCTTTTTTCAAGGAGGCAAACACTCTCAAAAAGTTTATAAACTTCTTTCTAGTTTTCACAAATCCCTCTCTATAATTTACATAGATTAAAAAATATTCTACCTCTATACCAAACAAATACACAGCGTTTGTAACAAAAAATATACAGCCTCTATACCAAAAATATACACAACCTCTATACCCAAAAGTATACATCCTCTACACCAAAAAATATATAACCTCTGTATATTCCCTTACTATTCTTTGTTTCCAGATAAATAAATCCTCCACAATATAAAATGAAATAATATTGGCTAACAACCCCAAATCACCAAAAATTCGGTTAAACTCTACATAAACTACATAAAAATAAGAAGAAATAAAATCCCATAATTTATGAAAGGTTGAAACTCCATACTTAATTTATCAAAACACTTTACCCAAAAATAATTCCAAAACTCCATTTAATCTTCCACCTATTCATCAATATATGAACTGGTCCAAATAAAGACTTGTACCCATTTAAATGGAATATCATCCCACCAAAAATTATTGACCACACCAAGATCCACGTAGACCATGAAAACACCAAGTACGGAAAGGGTGCATGTTGAGATAAAATAAAATATATTAAAACATTTTTGTGCCAATCAAATACACCCCCATCCAAAACTACCGATCACTTTGTGGATCTCCACATGGGGGAGGGGGAATACATGTTTACAAAGTAAGGTGCCAAACATGAGGATAATGTTTGAAACAACTCCATGCAAAACAAATTCCATAACAACTTTCCACCAATCATTGACCCTTCCAATAATTTCCACGTGGAAATAAAAAAAGACGCATATTAATCATAAAGGCAAGTGGATTAGAAGAGTTTAATGCTAAAACTAAAGGTAAGAGTTAATTACCTTTAAAACAAAAACATAACCCATGTAATTATTTAATAAAACTCTTTCATGCCCCCCATCCAATGTGAAAATGAATTCCACGTAGGAAAAGGAAAAGTGGAGTTTTGGAATAAATGTTTTTTTTTAAAGAATATTTCATGGTCTTTTATTTTTTTTAAATAACTATTCATGGGGATAATTAATTTTTTGCCATTTGGTTTTAAAATATTCAATGGTTTAATAAATAGGATATTTAATAATATTTTGAAAATAGAAGAGTTATAGTAGGAATAAATATTTTTCTGAACCATAAAAAAATATTCTAGATCAAACCTCCCCAATAAGATCATTTTGGTCCCCAAAAGGTCAAGTCACTCTCTAGATCTATAAACGGTTCACTCTGCAAAACATCACTATAAAATATCATGGTAACAATTCAAAAATTAAACTGAATCCTTGAAATGCAAGTGAAAGAAATAAGTACCCAATATCAAATTGTAGATAGAAGTAAACTACTTGCTCAAATATCACATCTTCAAAATGGTGAATTTGCCAATCACTTCATAATAATCACCAAATGTAACTGCAAATCAATTTGTTAGTGTAATAAATATACATGCTAATTGTAACCGTATTTGATAGTTACAAATAAATGCCCAAAATGAATGAAGGACTTGTAAATATGAAAATATCATGCATGGCTACAAAAAGTTTAGATAATAATTATAATTACAAATGGTGCCCAAAAAGGGTTTTATAAGCCTCTATTTTCACAATGTAAATAGACAACATATATACTAAAATGGAATTTTTTCCAAAATAGATACACTGATCATGCCCCATATAATTTGCATATACTATTTTCAAGGTTTAAAAATGAATTTTTTTTTCTAAAACTCAAATATGAGAAAAATAATCCTAGTATGATAAATCTATCCCTTGGATTTTCTCTATAGGTTATTCCAATAAACCATATCCAAATATTAAATCCTTTGAGAACATATCCAAGTTTAAATATGAGTTAATTCATTTTTATCAATGCATCAGAAACTCAAAAACTTATCAGGGGAGTAAAAATAGAGCTTATCAAAACCACAAATACGATAAAATAATCCAAGCATGATAAACCTGTCGCTTGGATTTTATCATAGCCGGTAGCTCCAAAATTGTTTAAAGTCAAAATAAATTCCTTTTTAATTTCAATGGAATACTAAAATTACTTTGACCATATACATGTTAAATAATACTTAAGGTATGAAAAATTATCACTAGAAAAAAATGATTATCACCATCCAAATTAAAATGAATGGATTCATTTGTGGATAATCGGTAGAGAAGTGGTCTTCCTCTTTTTTTTTTCTAAAACTAGTGTGTCTAAAACTTCCTTTTTGCTTATGGATGCATCATTCTTTATGGATGTCTTCTTACAATACTTAGGACATAGTTATGGATGCACTACCCAAAATTCATCATTTCAGTGACTACTCAGATTATAATTATTAAAATAATTATTACCCATTTTTTTCTCCTTAGAAAACAAAGATATCCTACTAGATGGATTTCTTTTCCAACATAAGGCAACACAGTGATTATCTAATCCACAAAAACTGCATGGATATTTAGACCAAAAATCCTTTGATAATAAATTCTTATTTTTATAATTAAAATATACATTGGAATAATTACCAAATTTATAATAGTGTGATGGTTAAAGTTTTCAGCACTTATTAACTTTATGTTCACTCTTGTGACAATGAGAAAAAAAATTCCTCTTGTTCTTCTTGGATGAGGAAACATATTTACCATTTCTCACCTATGAATGATGAGATTGATCATTAGCACCTGCCATATCTTTCACAAAAGGCAACAAATTCTTCAATAGATATTTTATTTTCTAACAATAAGCAACAAAATGATTACTTAACCCACAAAAAGTACAAGGAAAAATATATCACATTTTCTATATATCATAGCCATATTATTCAAATTAAAAAAGTAAATTAGAAGTTTTAGAAATTACCAAATTTTTATTGATATGTGTTGTGTAAGAAAGAGGTGGTGGAATATCAATACCTCTTCTTCCATTTCTTTTACACCTCTCATCCACCTATGATTGTTTATTATGAAAAGATAGTGGCTTATACATTTGGTAGTTGGATGCTTGTCTTCCTTCTATGGATTTGGAACTCTCTCCAATTCCCATTCGATCACTAGTATACCCCAAACCTATAAGATGAGACCTATCCTATACCTATATGGGGTTAGATATGCCTTGCCCATTTTTTACCAGGTCCTCTTCCTTCAAATCCTATTTCATCTAACAATTTAGACCTAATACCCTTAGTGCATTTTTCAAAAACACCAAAATTAATATCTAAAATTGAATGAGAGGAAGTACTAAATGATAAATTAATTACACTATAATCATCTGCGATTGTTTATACATCTGATGTAGAAGGTAATTCCTTCATTCATTCACCATTCTACAACTTTGCCAAGAGCTCATCTTTGGTCTGCAAATCATATTTCAACTTTTCAATTGCCTCTTATATGGAGTAGAATTTTGATCTCATGAAAGAGTTCTCTTCTTGAATCTATTGATTATATGACCCAAACTCATCAAGCTTTTCCTATTTTGACAATTTTCCTATAGTTCACATTTTCTTGTATCAACTTACAATTGAATCAACTACAATAATTGTCAAATAGAAAATTGTTAACCACATGTAAACCACACTATTAAATATTTTATATCAACTGCTTTGATACCAAAATGATCTTTAAACAGTAATTAACCCTTACTAATCAATATTATTTATTTAAGAAAGATTTTTAAAAATAAATCATTTTTTTAATATTTAATTAAAAAAATGAATTGACTTTTATTTTAATCTGAATGTAAAATTAATTGAATAATTCTGAATGAATATTTTGTAAATTCATATAATTTTATTGTTCAGATAACACAATCAATTAATATTTTTATCCTCTACAAATACTCTCTTAATTAAAATTTTCGTAATTAAATTTCAAATATCAATAATAACTAAAAATTGATATATTGATGGAAAACTAAAATAAAATAATAAAATAGAGACCAGAGATTGTTTACAGGATTCACCAATTGACTACATTATTGGATTTATTCGAACTGTTCCATTTAAATAAGATGTAAATATAATGATTAAATTTACATCCCTAAATAACTTGTAATTGGTTGATTAACCTATGAAAAAATCTGATCATAGATCATAAACATCCTTCAGTTTCAAAACAATCACCTACAAATGTATTTCTCTGAAATAGGCATTTTCTTTGTTCAAGAAAGCAAACACTCTCAAAAGATTTATAAAGTACCTTTTATTTTCAAAAATCATTTTCTGTAATTTACACAGATTAAAAAAATATTCTACCTTTATACCAAAAAAATACACAACCTTTGTATCCAAAAATATACAGCCACTATACCAAAAATATACATAGCCTCTATACCTAAAAATACATAGCCTCTGTACCCAAAAATATATAGCCTTTATATATTCTTGTACATTTTTCTTTGTTTATAGATAAATAAATCTTTAGTAATATAAAATGAAATAATATTGTATATAACCAACATTAACTAACAACCCTAAATAACTTGAAGTATGGTTAAACTCCAAATAAGCTGCATAAAAATAAGAAGAAATAAAGTCCCATAATTTATGAGAGGTTGAAACTCCATGCTTAATTTATTAAAAAAACTTTATCCAAAAATAATTCCAATACCCATTTAATCTTCCACTTGTTTGCCAATATACGAACCAGTCCAAATAAAGACATGTAAGAATTTAAATGGAATATCATCCCACCAAAAACCACTGACCACACCAAGATCCACGTAGACCATGCAAATGGAAAATATGGCAAGGGTGCATGTTGAGATAAAATAAAAGATATTAAAACATTCCCGTGCCAGTCAAATACAAAACCGTTGACCAGTTTGTGGATCTCCACGTGGGGGAGGGGGAATGCATGTTTACATAAGGCGCCAACATCTCCATGCAAAACAAATTCCATAACAACTTTCCACCAACTGTTGACCCTTCCAAGAATATCTGTGTGGAAATAGAAAAGGTGCATGTTAAGCATAAAGGTAAGTGGATGGTAAGAGTTTAGCACTAAAACTAAATGTAAGAGATAATTACCTTTAAAACAAATACATACACCATGTAATTCTTTAATAAAACTCTTCCTTGCCCCCCATCCAATGTGAAAATGATTTCCACGTGGGAAAAAGAAAAGTAGTGTTTTGAAATAAATGTTTTTCTTTTAAACAATATTACAAGGTCTTTTAATTTTTTTAATAATCATTCATGGGGATAATTAAATTTTTGGGATTTGGTTTTAAAATATCTAATGGTTTAATAAATAAGATATTTAATAATATTTTGAAAATATAATAATTATATTGGGAATAAATATTTTTTCAAACCTTAAAAAAATCTTCTGGATTATGGTGCTTGAATACAAGTTGCAAGGTTGCATAATGTATATAGCTAGTCTTCAGGGTCTTGTCCTTTAGGTAGATATTTATGACCAATATTTGAGGTGTAGATAGATGGAAAGAAGTAGACATGGCAGAATTGTATGTAGCCCATCAAATAACCCTAGGGGTCAAGTATAATTTTTTATAATACTTTTTTTGATCAAAATATTGTAGATGTAGAGGAAGCCCATTGCCTGCCTAACCATAAATTTGCTTAGGGTGCAATTATTTTATTAATGGTAATTGATGAAATTGGTGTGCTAGATTACACTAGTGGTGATTGGAAGTGGGCTTACCCTCTAGAATAAAATTCTTTGGTGACAAGGTTTAAATCATTCACATACCCTAGAGTTATTACCACCTCTCACAAGTCAAAGATGAAGGGCTTGTATGATAGAATTAAGGAATATTTTGGGAATAAGTGGTATATTCCTAAGGATTTATCCGCACAGCTAGGAGACCAAGTCCAATTGGTAGTGAAGAAATATTTTTTTGTAGTGCACACCTAGATAATATAACTTGTTTGGATGGATCAAATTATAGTATGCTTTCATTGCTCTATATTTTATGAACTCTATAAATATAATATATGATGCATGCCTTATGAAGATTGATTCTGAGAAGATTGATTTTGAGACCCACACTCTTCATCAAATGTATGTGTATCTAGGGAAGAATGCCTATAAATAAAAAATGGAATTAGATAATACCAATATCAAGGCCTAATAAATTTCAGTCGAGGAATCTATTAATTCATTGTTTTATATTTTGAAGCTATATAAGATGACATTAGGGTGTGTTGAGGATAGAAAAGAAACCATTCCACCCCACCAAAGGTTGAAAAGAACTGAAATCAAAATAGGTCAGGGGCATGATGCCAGCTCAAGTGTGCCACTAGAAAAATGTAAATGATAAATGATTACCCCTTTACCACTAAGAGATGATGTTCTTGAAGGTCAATAAAAAGGCCCTGATTCTACCACATAGACATTTGTTCCTCCAAAATGGAGATACTTTAGTTCCTAAGGAAGCGGAATTTGAATAGAAAGTTTCAACTCTAGAAGCAACACCAAAGATGGGACCTTCCCTTAAGGAACAAGAAGAACACCAACTCACATCGAATCCATAGAAAGATCCATTGCCAATGTAATATGAAGAAGCTTCCCTTGATGACACACAAGCAGATGTTGATAGTCCCAATGGTGAAGAGGGGGAAGGCATAAACATAATTTTAGGAATGGGTGACCTTGGGGCCAATTCAAGTCACTAGGAAGAGGAGCTGGATGTAGAAATACTTGAGTGTGATACCTCTAAAGGGAAAGAACCTATTGATGAACATGTGTAGTGGAGGCTTGTGAATACCAGTGCAACCTCTTCCTTTTGTGCCCAGTATCAACAAGGTGTTCCCAAAAAATATTTATAATGTGGGAATATTTATCCAAGGAGGATTTGACCAAGCTAACACTCTGCAAGTCAAATTTATAGCATGAGCTAACCCTTGTGGATGGAGTCCTTCTTAATGGTAAGGATATTAATAAATTGGGAACCTTAACGGAGATATTATTGAATAAATGTAAATACCAAACTAGTCCTCAGTAGTGTTGGAAGGAAAATGATTGAGAGGGGGTGAATCAGTCTTAAAAAACTTACTTATCAATTTCATTTAAGCAATCATGAACCATTCAACCAAGCATATAGATCTTAGTAAGCATAAAAACCAATCTAAATAAGAATGAAACATAAGAATACATCACATATGTGGGAAACCATCAAATGTAATAAAAACCACTCATACGTAAAAATGGAATATATTCTTATAAGACAGAAACCAAATTTAGTGAACACCTACTTTACATGGAGCACCAACCCCAAATAGTTAAGCACCAACTTAGCTAGGATTTAGTAAGCATCAACTTGTAAGGAGGCACCAACCCCCTAGATGACTCAGAACCAACTCAACCACCTGATTCTGTTGATCACCTTTATAAACTTTTGTTTCTCAACCAACTAATGAATACCACCTCTTCAACCCTTTACACACTTATCCCTCTCAAACTACATTCTAGGCCTCTAGACTGATTACGTCATATGACCTTGATTTTCATATATAACCTCTATAAAATATTCATCATATATCTTCTATACTCCTCTAATTTTATATATGATCTCCGTCTACTCTACAACATGTTATTTTATTTGCTTGCACTCTACTTTCACAAATAGTCCTAAAACTACCTTGTATTTATAAAAGCCTCTTGTTCATATCCTTCTTGGTTAGATAAACACCCTTAAAATATTATTTCAACCATGGAATAGATATTATGATATCTCATAAACATTAATCTAATGTGCTTAGAGTCCCTTTAGTTTTGATATACCTCAATTATGCCTCATTTCATCTTTAGGTCTACTTAAAACTCATTATATGTTGCCTTCCTTGGAAAACATTAAAACACCTCACATGGTAGTAAAATATCATATTATACTCAAATATAACCCTTATAATTTCATATAGTATTCATAACACCTTTCAAGTCCAATCACCACTTGAAGCACACCATTAGTACTATTCATAATTAGGCCTATGAATCTATAGAAAGTCTTTCTTAAACTACTAAAAATAAAAAAATAGATAAAAAAATATGGAAATAAATCACATATACATAATATATACGAATTTAGTGTCATCACCATGATATTTTTACTTCACAACTCAGGGCAAAAGGACTAAAACCCTTCTCTGCAAATAGACCACTCAGAACTGCCAGAACACTCCAAAACCTAGTCATGAACAACTTGTTATTAAACACTTGAAATAACACTTTCCATGAAAAATTATACTTTAAAAATATCCTTTGACATATATTTACCATTATAAAATAAAAAAATAATTGGGTATAATGTCAAATATTGGTCTTAGAAACCAATTTTTGATCTCAATACACACAATCAATCCAGAATTTGACAAGTCATTTTGGCTTCAAATTTTCAATAAATTTTAATGATAATAAAACCTTATTAAAAGAATTTATATTACATAAAATTAAAAAATATAAACACCATGTAAATTAAATGATTCAACACATGGATAGAGTCTCAAAATCATCACTACAACTTGCTTACCTAGAACTGCCAACTTACCTTAAAGCATAGTCATGGTGACAATGAATTTCAATCACCTATATGACCATTTATAGAGACTCATAATGCATGTGAATTATATTATGATATAATTATACGATATTTATATATAAGGATAATATGGTCAAATTACAATATTGGTCTTGCAAACCAATCTCATAACCTCACTGTACATATACCTCACTCAGCCACACAAGTCAACTTGTGAGCAACATTTTCACTATAATCACTGACATCCAAAACTTATAAAAAACATGATAATGTATTAAAATTACTTAAAAACACATACATTCATTTTGTTCCATACATATTTCATGATAACACATCCCTAATTATCTTCCCATCGCTACCTAGATTTTTCAATGTTTCCACCATTAGGGCTGTTAGTGAATGGTTAACTTGGATGACCAGTTTATAAAATTTGAGGGATATAAACTATCAATAAACCACCATATACATAAAATAAAAGTATCAATCTTCAACCTTCATTAATTTAGCAACTTTGACTTGGTCAACTTTGACTACTACAACAAATATCTAAGAAATATGCACTTTCTTGTACGGTCTATTCATACACCTGATAACTCAATCACACTTAAATATACATAATATATTTGAATTCAACTTTAAATCACTAAATTATCCATACCAATCCATTATGAGAACTTTATAACAACTTATTTCATATTAGGTCACTATTAGGTTTCTTTGAGGGATTAAACCATCTTACACTATTAACAATCATTCATAAAGCTTAACCCCTCATTAAAAAAATAATGCCTAAATATTTGAGATATGACCCTTACCCATATACCATGAATATCTTATTTCCTCACGTGGATTATGTACATGCCAATGAACACTTGAAAAACCTTCTCAAGTAGACAACTCTTCATCCTGTACACTCGAGAGACCTTAAAACACTTTTTAAAGCCTAGAACTTCAAAATTTGACCTTAAAATTGGTCAACACAATTGGGAAAATATATCACACTAGTGAAAATACTCCATGCTCATTTTTATCTTGAATTCTGAATCTCATACCTCATTTGGCCACCATCTCTCTCCTTGCTCTCTAGACCTTGACCTATAAATCAGATTAGGCCTTGAAAATGACCTTCATGCCTCTTTCCATGTTCTCTCCGCTTCACTTACATATTCACACAACATCTAAAATTCTCAAAAAATTTCAAACATCCTTCATATTTTAAATAGATCATCATGCCTTATTAGGCCAAACATGATATTAAAGTGGTCTAGTTGCATACTTGATCTATAGGTACTACCCTTGTAGGTTCATCATGAACCTATCATGATTGATCCAATGCTTCACATATATGATCAATTAAAATAATAAAAATATTCATGTTTATGTGCACTCATCTCACCAAGCCATCATCCTCATACTTTCTCACAAGGTTTCTACATGCCATGACTAGTGCCATGACTAGGCTACTTAAGCACTTGAAACTTGAAAAATAGCCTTGAAATAATTATGAAAGTATCTAATATTATATTTAATGATCCAAAAATGAAAAAAAACCTCTCAAAATATTTTGCTTAATTAATTCACCAAACTTCACTATGCACACCTTCTCACAGGGTCTAAATGGTGCTTCTCAAGACACCTTTTATTGAAGAACTAGTACTCAAACATGATTTGATGCTCACTTGACATAAACCTTGACATAAACCAATATAAGAATCATTAGTTTTATTTCAAATTATATATCAATATAGAGATATTATGTTGCATTCAAATTATCTCTTGTCACATGGCTTCTCTATCACATCAACACACAAGCTCATATCTCACAAACCACTCAACATGCACCTTCACCATATGAACCTTGAAATCAATGACATCAACCTTGACATTAATGATAACGCTTATTAGTAAACTCCCCCTTTATCATTTATGGTAAACCATACTTCAACCTCATCGCTCTCATCTCCCCCAATCTAGTCAATCTTCCTTCTATGAACTTTCTCCCCTATTAATGATAAAGGGTCATACATACTATTATTTTTTTAACCATACCTTATTAAAATATAATATAAATACAAAAAATATGAATAATTATAGGAACATGATCCCGCTTACTCCATGCATACCTCCTTCAAATTAACTTAGATTACAAGACCACTTCTCAACATAGATCAAGCTCAATCAATAACCTCAATCACTCCCCTTCAAACCAAACATGCACCATGATTATGCTAACTAAAGAGTGTCTCTATGAAGTCGAATTGAGTCACCCATTTTAATAGGGTAATAAAACACCAAAATATTAAGATAATCTTATATATCCATGTTATCACAAGATTGGATATCCTTCAATATCTTTTTAGTCTTGATTGGCACTATAGGCTTGACCTCTTCATCAACTATTTAATCATTAATATGAGCTAACAATAGAAATTTTTGACTTGATTTCTCATCTAAAGTATGCTCTACCATATCAAACATTTAATTTTGTATCATAGACTAATCAAGACTAACCTTTATTGTCTTTTTTCCACACATTCATTTGCCTTCTCTCTTGCACTTTAGGGGCTTCAAATCTCTTGTTTTGACTTGATGAACTTCTAATTATATTAGGGAATAATCTTAAAATGTGTCCAAATTATGAAAACTATATAAAAGAACCTCATACACACCTCTTTACTAATGTGAATTGTGACTCCTTTCATAGCCTCATGAGTACTCATTCTTGGAGGGTATTTTACACTCTCTTGTTTTGTGACCAAACTGAATGCATACAATAGAATAATCATTGAATGAATTATCATACCTCATAGTGTTAGGCTATCTGATTGGTATTTTTATTCTAACTTTATTTTCTTAAATATCTTTCTCCTTAACTTGAGTTGCCTCCTTTTGGTTTTCTTTGAAACTAAGACCTGTCTTATCACTTGTAGACTTTTGACTACTCAAGATACTATCTAGAGCATCATTATTATTTTCAAACTTCATAAAGTTATTTAAATTGTTAGATTATTTATCTAACTTATCTTTTAATGATTTCATTTCATTTCCATATATGGTTCATTCTTTTTCTTTATCATTTAGATTTATAGTGACTATCTCTATCTGTACTTCAATTTGATTGATGATCTCATCATACTCCTTGGAAGTATCACTCAATCTCTCCTCAAACAAACCAATATACTCTTTATAATCATTAACTAATTATCTTAGTTTGTGATTATTATGTATTTTGATATTTAACTCCTCTAGATCACTCACCAATTATACCTCAAAGTTCACTTCAGCTTCTTATTCATATGATTCTTCATCAACCACAAGGCCTTTTCTATTTGAGCAACCCTTATTGTCTTTTTATATAGCAATGAATAAAGTTTCATTATTATCATGTTCAGGTTCATTAATTCCATCATCACTATCATATGTACTTGTGTCACTAACATCAGATGAATTATTGTCTTCTTTGGTGTATAAACTTCTCTTGTTCTTGAATGACCCTTTCCTACCTTCATACTTCCTGGAATCTTTCTTGTTCTTTTCAAGATTATAGACCTTCCTATCATTTCCATGGTGTTCATCATGTTCTTCATCATGCTTAGGTTTATACTTGTTAGGATACTTAGATGAAAATTTACCAATCTTACCACAATTGAAACATTTGAAAGGAAACTTACCCTTGTACTTACCAAATCCAAACCTCAACTTCCTAGCAAACATGGTTCTTAGATCATCATCATCAAAATTTAAACAAACTTAATCTTTGACCTTCTTGGATTTTAAATTCTTCTCAAGTTTGAAATATGGTTCCTTATTGAGAGGTTTTCATTCATTTTTTCTCATCTCATATGCAGTTAAGATGCCATGAAGCCCATCCATTTCAATCTTGTCCAAATCTAGCATATATTTTACTATAGATAGTTTAGAATCAAACTTAGGAGTTAGTGATCCCAATACCTTTTGAAAAAATTTAGACTCTTTCACTTCTTCTCCTAATCCTATAATTTCATTAATAACTTCATCAACCTTCAACAGGTAAGATGCAATGTTTTCAAATTCATTCATCTTCAAACTTTCAAACTGTCTCTAGTGGGTTTGCAACTTAGCCATAGTTACCTTGGTGTCTCTTTCATAGATAGTCTTTAATTTGTCCCATATTACCTTAGTTGAATCATAGTGCATCACCTTCATAAAATATTCCTTTGATAGGCCACAAAGAATATCATTCATTTCCTTGTAATTATTCTAACTTTCCATCTTGCCTACTTTATTAGTTGGTGGTGTAGGAGATTGAGTGTATCCATCCACAACTAAATACCATATTTCATGGCCCATTGACATTAGATATTTTCTTATTCTAATGCTCCAAAAATCATAATTGGTTTCATTAAATAATTAAGCCTTACTTTTATAGAAACCACATTGAGTTTACTGACTAGCCATCATTGCTTGTAGGATATCCTTTAGGATATTAAACCTAATTCAAAGGACTTGGATTTGATACCAAATATTGGAATCAAAATTATTGAGATATGGGGTTAAATAATTCTTCAAAAACTTACTTATCAATTTCACTTAAGCAATCATGAACTATTCAACCAAGCATATAGATCTTAGCAAGCATAAACATCAATCCACATAAGCATGAAACACAAAAACACATCACATATGTGGTAAAAATTCAAGGTGAAGAAAACCAACTGATATCTAAAAATTAACTATATTCGTATAATACAAACACCAAATTTAGTGAAGCATCTACTTTACATGGAGCACCAACCCTAACTAGCTAAGCACCAACTCAATTAGGCTTTAACAAGCACCAACTTGCAAGGAAGAACCAACCCCCTAGATGACTCAGTACCAACTCATCCACCTAATTCCTTTGATAACCTTCAAAAAATCTTATTTCTCAACCAACTGATGATGACCACCTCTTTAATCCTTCACACACTTATCCCTCTCAAACTACTTTTTAGACTTCTTTGCTTAATTAGGTCTCTTCAAGACTGATTAGGTCATATGAAATTTATCATCATATATATAACCTATATAAAATATTCATAATATATCTCCTATACTCCTCTAAATGTCTATAATACCTCCTTCTACTCTGCAATATGTTATTTTATTTGCTTGCACCCTACTTTCATAAATAGTCCTAAAACTGCCTTGTATTTATACAAATCTCTTATTCATATCCTTCTTTGTCAGATAAACACTCTTAACCTCTTATGTTTTCCATGCAATATATATAATAAACCTTAATAAAATGTGCTTTGATTCCCTTTGGTCTGACATACCTCAATTAGGCCTCATTTCATCTTTAGGTCTACTTGAAGACAAATTGAAACACATCACATGGTAGGAAAATATTACTCAAATATATCCTTAATAATCTCATCTAATATCTATAATACCTTTTAATTCCAAACACCTCTTGAAGCACACCATTAGTATTGTTCACAATTAGGCCTATGAACCTACAAAAAGTCTATCTTAAGCTACTAAAGATTAAACATAAATTATATAAAAAATAATAGAAATAAATCACATATAAAGAATATATATGTCCTCATTTTAATCACCATGTTATTTTTACTTCACAAATTATGGAAAAAGGATTCAAACCCTTTTTTGGAAATAACCTACTTAGAATTGCTAGAACACTCCAAAACTTAGTCATGAACAACTTGAGATTCAACACTTGAAATAATAGTTCCCATGACCAACGATAATTTAAAAATATAATTTTAAATATATATACCATTATAAAATTTAAAAATAACAATTTATAATGTCAAATATTGGTCTTACAGACCAATATTTTGATCTCAGTACACATAGTCAATCCATAATCTGACAAGCCATTTTGGATTCAACATTTAGATAACTTTTAATAAAAATAAGAAATTATTAAAATAAATTATAGTACATAAAAGTTAAAAATATAAACACCATTTACATTATATGCTTAAACTCATGGCATAGAGTCTCAAAATCATCACTACAACTTGTTTATCTAGAACTGCTAGTTTAACTTAAGCATAGTCATGGTGTCAATGAATTTCAATCACCTATATGAATATTTATAGCTAATAATAATTCATGTTAATTATCTTATGATATCATTACACCATATTTAGATAGAAGGATAATATGGTCAAATGGAAATATTGGTCTTGTAGACCAATCTCATAACCTCATTGTACACAGACCTCACTAAGACAGACAAGTCAACTTGTGAGCAATTTTTTCATTATAATAACTAACCTTAAACACTTATAAAAAAAATTATCATGTCTTAAAAATATTTAAAAAAACCTAAATTAATTTGGTTCCATACCTATTCCATGATAACACATCCCTAATTATCTTCCACTATTATCTGGGTTTTTTAATGTTTCCACTATTAGGGATGTTAGTGATTGATCAAATTGGATAAATATTTTAACACACTTTAGGGATTTAAACTATTCATAAACCACCATGTACATCAAATAAAATTATCAAGCTTCAACCTTCATTCATTTATCAACTTTGACTTGGTCAACTCTGACCACCATAACAAATCTCTAAGAAATATGAACTTTCTTATAGGGTATAATCATACACTTGAAAAATAAATCACACCATTAGATGCATGAGAGATTTTAATACAACCTAAAATCACTAAACTATCCATACTAATTAATTCTAATCACTTTAGAATAATTTATTTCATATCAGGTCACTATTAGGGTTTTTTGGGGGTTTAAGCCATCTTCCATTGTTAGTAATTGTTCATAAATCTTAGCCCCTCATTCCAAAAAATAATGATTGAAAATTTGAGATAGGTCCCCATCTACCATGAATATTTTATATCCTCATGAAGATGTTGCACATGCAATGAACACTTGAAAAACCTTATCAAGTAGACAACTCTTCATCATGTGCACTCGAGAGATCTTAAAACATTTTTTCAAGCCTAAACCTTCAAAATTTGATCTTATAATTGGTAAAAACACCTATTAAAATATATAAAACCATTTAAAATTCTAATATGCTCATTATTATCTTGAAATATGAATCTCATACCTCATTTGGCCACCATCTCTCTCTTTGCTCTTTAGACCTTAACCTAAAAATCACATTAGGCCTTGAAATTGACCTTTATGCCTCTTTCCATGTGATATCCACCTCACTTAAATTATCACACAACATCTCAAATTTGCAAAAAAATTCAAAAATTCTTCATATGTCTTAACAATAGATCATGATGCCTCATTAGGCCAAACAAGATCTAGAAGTGGTCTAGTTGCATACTTGATTTATAGGTTCTACCCCTATAGGTTCATTCTAAGACTATAATTAGTTATACATTGATTAAAATACATGATAAATCAACCTAATATATCCATTAATTTATATTTTCACTTATCTCACCAACTCATCATCCTCATACTTTCTCACAAGGTCTCTACATGCCATGACTAGTGTCATGACTAGGCTACTCAAGCACTTAAAATTTGACAACTGACATTGAAACACTTATGAAAGTATCTAAAATTATCTTTCATGATTCCATAATTCTAAAAAAACTCTCACAATATTGTGCTTACTTATTTCACTAAACTTCACTATGCACACCTTCTCACAGGGTTTAGACTGGGTTTCTCAAGACACCTTGTACTCAAGAACTAGTGCTCAAACATACTTTGATGATCACTTGACCTGAAACTTGAAATAAACCAACATAATAATCATTAGGTTTCTTTAAACTTATCTCTCAATAGAGAGACATTAGGTTTCCTTAAAATTATCTCTTGTCACATGGTTTTCTTGTCAAATCAAGCACACAAACTCACATCTCATAGACCACTCACCATGCATCTTCACCATATGCACTTTGACATCAATGAAATCAACCTTTACATGAATGAAAATATTTATAAAAAATTAATAGAAAAATTAGGTGATGGATCAATTCACTAAGGTCATTGAAGTGTGTATAATCATTTAGAATAGAGTTGGTTATACAGTTCCCATCCTCGATGGGGTTTTATGAAACTAATATGGCCTAAAAAAAATTTAGGGGAATAATTTTAAGCAGAAGAAATTCAATGCCAAAAATTAGTTGAGACCACAGCAATACTAAAAGATAGAGATGATCACGACACAACATTTCAAGATGTGGAGGCCTTAGAAAATGAAATAAATGTTCATCATTAGGAGTTGAATACCAATTCTTCAGTGCTCTAAAGATGGGTTTTGATAGAGGTTGATTCATTTAAATACATTCATAAGGATGATTCTTCATCACTTGAGAGTTTAACCATTTAATTGGGTGACTTTTTGGAGCAACCTGAGGAGACTGAGTGGCTTAAGGAGGTAGTCGAGGAAATTACTTATAAGCTCGAAAATGTATTGAATAATTGAGAGGAAGTGAAGCAAAAAGTTAAATAGATGGGACTTGAGTTTTTTCTACTAGAGGTACTTGAATAAAATGCATAATCTAGGATGGAATATTAACCTGGTTTGAAGTGTTGTTGGGCCCTCAATTTTGAATAAATTTTGGCTAAGTACTTTTTGAAGACAAATAATGTGAGAGAGACACAAAATGAAATATTGTGGTGTAGAAGACCATGGAATATAAGAGGAAAGTAATTTTTAATAAATATGCATGATACATGGAGAACCCAAGAACATATGACTTTGATATTAGAGTGAGACTTTGGAAAGGTGCTAAAAGTGAAGATGATTAGGGAACAATTTACATGAACATCAAAGGATAATAGTCAAGCATACTAACACTGGTCCATTGAAAGATAGTCACATGATGACAATGATCTATCATAGAGATAAAAAATAATGGTAGTAAGGCATGGGTCCTTCAGAATTAATTTTAAATGGTTTTCTGACTCATACCGATTAATGATGATTGGTGTGTCATCTTCTGTAATTACTTATGTTACTAAATGGTTGGGGTAAACCATGTATAAATACCTCATTATTTTACTTAGTTTTTTTTTATCATTATAATTATGGATTAATTTTAATATTGGATACAACTTATTAATGAAATTAAATGAAGTGTGTGCTGATGAAATACTTGTGTAATATGTTTAATGAATACAAAGTGTTATTATTAATTGTTACTAGTTAGCACCAAATTTATTTTTCTTTAGTTAAGTAATGAATAAATGGTTAATATTTAGACATGGAATTAAGTATGAGTTTAGAAATAAATTCTTGTTCAAGTTCCCTATCTTAGTAAAGAATGTGAATATTCCTTCATGCAACAAAACCAACAAGAATTAGTCTTAATCTATGTACTTCAAGTGAGCATGAAAGAACCTTTTTTTGCATGATATGTTGGTGCACTATCTCATTAGAACTCTTGTTTTCTTAGACGTGTAATTTGGGAAGGATATTCTTGACTAAATGAAAATATTCCAATATGGATGGTGGGAGGGGAATTGAACTCCCTCTTCAAAACCTTAGTAGGGCATTAACATCTTGAAATAACAAAAAAATGGTGGATGTATTAAGAGGTGTATATTATCTCTCAATTATTAATAGGTCTCTAGGATGATTTTACAAATGTTCCAATCAATATCAATAGTATAATATGTGTTCATTTTAAAGTCAAATGAATGTAGGGCCTAGTTCTATATGATTTTTTTATTAGAATGGATGTATGAATGAATAATAAGTTATTCATGTTTACTTTAATATTTTTTAAATAAATGATTGAATTAACTACTTGTGTAATTTCATAATTGATCTTATAGATGAATGAATTTATGTATTTTTCATTAAAAATCATGTCCTATAAGCATGTATGCACCTATGTATTTTTAGACTTGTTAAATTCAACTAGGATTCAATTGGCACATATAGTGACACACTATGGGAAGGAAATCACAAAAAATTAGGAACCCATGGCATGATAAACCCAAATCAAGGGTCAAAAATCTAGACCCCAAAATTATACAATATAAGGTTCAGGGAAAACATTGAAACTAAAGGAAACAAGGAGAGATGAGAGAGAAAGAGGAGAGAGAGGGAAACAAAGAGTGAGACAACTAGAAATATAGGTAAAACATGTCAATAAAATCCTAATATGATCTAGTAATAAAAAAACATATAAGTACTCTAGAATAAAAATATTTATTACTAAAAACTACCCATGCAAAAAAAATAGGTGTCTACATAGTGCTCTACTTTGATGTGTGTGTGCATACATATCAAATTAAAATAAACAAGGGGGACCTAAATAAATATCCCTCACTCTCAAATCTCCTATAAAAACTCTAATACTTTTGTTAATATAAAAAAGGACATGTGCATGTTTATGAGTGCCTAAACAATCAATAACACATTAAAATAAACAAATGATAACTAAAATTGGTACCCCTAGTTTTAGTTAGTGGTTTAGTAGAAATCCTAGTATGAATCTCTAGCTTATCTCTAGATCTATGTAAGTACCTCTATGAAACTTGAGAGAACAAAATATACACAAATAAATGCTCAACAATAATCATTTTAAATATAAAAAAGATAAATTTTAAATGATTCATTTGGTTTTGTTAGAAATGGTGAGGGAACCCCTATATGAATTACTCACATCTCCTAAATGTTGCTATAAGATAATTTCCCTATATAAATCCAAGTCTCAAAACTTGCATTGAATCCTTCATGCATTTTTGAGTATATTTTTAGTGATAAAAACCAAAGATTTTTTTTTTTTTGCATAATGTAAAATAGAATAAGGTTAGGCAATGTCCTAATGATAACATATTGTGATAAAAAAATGCATGCAATGGGTAAATCTTGGAAAAATCAATTTGTCATTACCCTCACTTGGAGGAGAAAAATAATGAAAAAAATATATCTTAGGTCTTGGGATGTGGAAATAATACTATATACAATATTTTCCATATTTGAGATGTGGGCTAAACATGTGAAGCGTATATCTAAAAATAAAGGACTACATGTATTATGTGTAAGAAATGAAATAAAAGTATTCGCGTCTAACATGTAACATACCATTGTCAAACCTTAGAATTAATAAATAAATTTTTCTACATTGCCCTATAATGTAGTCTATATAAAATCACAAAATTAATATTTCCCAAGGAAACATGTGATCAATGAAGCACAAAGGGTAAACTTACCCAAATAGGAAACATCTGAGAAGAGAAAAATCATGAGAATGATATGCCCCTCATGGGAAAAATGTAAATAATGTCATTGTATGAGGATTATTCCCTTAATTAGTGAAATGTAATCAATAGATTGTTAAGGTATCATTCCTCAAGTAGGAAATTATAATTAAATACCTTATAAATTAGATGCCCCATGTAGGAAAGATATGAAAATTGTAGTATTAGTAAAATAAAAAATAAAAATAAAAGGCACAAGTAAGGGATTTTTCCCATATGGTTGCATGATAATAATCATGAAAACATTAAAAAAAAATTATAAAAATCTACATGATATGAATCATGGCATCAACCACATGGGAACACAAATTAGATAAGGAAATCAAGAAGGCACGCTAGGCATAAAGTAAGCATATTGCATACATAATCTAAACATAAACATATCATATGCATAGGAATAAAAATAAGAAGATAAGGTACTCAGACTAATAAAATAAAATATATCAAATCTAGAGAAATAAATGTCACATAACAAGTATACAGAGATATACACATCAAATGTGATCATTCAACCCATCAATTAGACAAAAATATGAAAAGAGAGTGCATAAAACATGGATAAAATATGGAATGTATTCTAAAAAATAAATAACTAGATCAAACACATCAAAAACTAAAATCATAACAACATGGGGTGAGAAATGTAATTATATAATCAAGCAAAAAGATATAGTTGAGCCATGAAAATAACAAATATATCAAGACTATGAAGGAATTAAGCACACAAGGATAAAATACCACATGCAATATGAAAAATAGATGAGAATATATAAGATCACATGAAAGCTCAAAATGATAAAAGAAATCACAAAATATGTAACCTAAAATGATGCCAAAAAATGCCCTGTGAGTGAGCATGAAAGTGGTGGCGTATTATAAGATACATTTAAACTACAAAAAACCTTAGTAGAAACAACACTCTAATAACCTATAACATACTAAAATATTACCTAAACCTAATTTTAATCACTCACCCAAAGCATATTAGAGACACCAAAACTCCCACTATAAATAATATGCTACTGGATTAAAGGAATGAATTAAAAAAATTGAATAACACATCACAAATAGTAATTAGATATTTATCATTAATCCCCAAACAAATACATGAAATAAACATACACCAGACCTATATATACAATTATTTATTTATATATAACACTTTATATAATATTAAAAATATCCTTTACAAGTTATACAAACTAATAGCATTCCCAATTGTACAAAACATGTAACATCTCACGTTGTACTAAAATAGGGGCTAGGGTCTTATTTATAATATTTTCCCACGGACCTACTCATGACAAATGCATTTAAATACATTGATTATAAAACATTTTAGAATATCATATGTAACTTTACAATGGATGTTCATGTGATTCGTTTCCAACTCATCAGTATACATGGATTTTAATCTTCTTTGACACCTATACTTTTACGAAGGTCTTTTAATTTAAATTGGTTCAACCTTATTTTTTCTATGTCATTTTAGAACTCTCGTGCACATGTTATGTTTTGCACAATAAGGCTACTAAAAACTTGTGTATAATGTCAAAATACTTATGAATTATTTCACATACTTTGACAAAATATTTGCATACCACATAAAATCCTTATACTTAGCCAAAATATTCATTACCTATATTTATGTGAAATATTAAGATCAACATTCCCTGATACTTATAAGTACATGCATGCCCTTAGATAATACCCCATTATTTTATGTCTTCATTAACTTTGCCTCCTCCACCATCGATAATCTATTTTTTCTTATTCCTTCAATTCCTTAGGGACCTTTGCCTTCAAATGATCATCAAATTTATCCCTTATTTACTAGTTGGTTTACACTTTTTGCTTTATCTCCTCTACTTCCTCTAGGATGTCTTTAATTAAGGTCACATAATATATAATATCTCTATATTTATTTTTGATTTTTTTAAAGCTCTTTGTGGCATATCTTTCATAGTTTATCTAGAATTTCTTCCTCATCTAGTGGTGGTTTTTTAAATTTGAAACAAAATTTATATACATGAGTGAAATAAATAATGTGTTCTATGTTTTGGATATATATATATATATATATATATATATATATATATATATATATGTATATTCAAATTTTGTTGGTTATATATATAAATATAAATAATTTAGGCACCAACAAAAATTGTATATATATATATATATATATATATATATATATATATATATATATATATGACATATAAATTCAAGTTTTGTTGGTGCCTAAATTATATATAAATAATTTAGGCACCAAAAAAACTTTAATTTATATTTCTAATATGAACATACACATACTTTTAATAGATTATATATACAAAGACATAGGGCATCCATATTTTTACAAAAACTTATATGTTTTAAAATTATTTTCAAGAATATATTTATTAGTCATTTCTTTTTATATTTTTTTATGCCAAGTGGGGCACAATATTATGATTTGATCCAAGTCCTTTTACTTCCATTCTATATTTTCCATCCTATTGGCTTTGTCCTTTTATTCAAATGCATGTTTCTTCGACCCTACATGTTTATTATCACTAGGTGTAATCCTTACACCTAATATCCCTTGTGAATCAACTATGATTATAACTTAATTCCTATGACCTACTACCCTACACTTTTTCTTAGACATATCCCAAGTTCAAAAAATCCCAATAATCTCAACACTTTGACTTTACTTGGTTTTAAAATTTTCCTTATGTTCTTATAATTTTTTAACACTTTTTAAAAAAGTGGTGGACTAATCTTGTCCTAATCATCATTTGAATCCTCATCCTCTAGATATTATTCTTCTTTGGAGTTATCATACCTATGCAATTTCAATATTATGATCCATCTAATCTACATTGACATTAGCTCTTAGACTTTCCTTCCCTTTGTCTAGTGTCATCTCTATATATTGTGAAATCACTGCATATGGGTAAGTGCATAAAGTTGGGGAACAAAAGGGGGCCTAATTATGGACATGTTTTTCTTGAAAATTTGAAAAATATTAAATTTTATAGATTATATGAGATGGCTACACTCAAAATTTAAAGATGGTATAAGAACATGAATCTTAGCATAAACATATCTCATTCATAGGAAGAAAAATAAAAAGAGAAGGTACTCAAAGTAAAAAAATAAAACATATCAAATGTGGGGAAATAAATGTCACACAAAAATTATATAGATATATACACATCAAATGTGATCATTCAACCTATTGATTAGATAAAAATAATAAAATAACATGCATCCATATGGATACAACATGGAATGCATGCCAAATAAAAAATAACTAGATAAAATACATCTAACATACTAAAATCATAACAACACAGGGTGAGAAATGTAATGATATAACCAAGAAAAATGAGACACTTGAGCCATGAAAATAACAATTATATAGATAATATGAAGGAAATAAAAGCACAATGATAAAATGCCACGTGTAATATGAAAGATAGATGATAATATATAAGGTCACATGAATGCTTATGATGTCAAAGGAAATTAAAAAATATATAACCTGAAATGATACTAAGAAATGCCCTGTGAGTGAACATGAAGGTGTTGTAGTATTTTAAGATACATTCAAGTTACAATAAACTTTAGTAAAAAAACACTTAAATAAGCTCCAATAAAATATTATCTAAACCTAATTCTAACCACCCATCCCAATCATACAAGAGACATCAATACCCCCACCATAAAGAATATTACAATTATTAAAGGAATGCATTAAAAAAAATTGAATAACACATCATAAATGTTAATTAGATATTTATCATTAATCCCAAAAAAAAATACGTGAAATAAGCATACATCAAACCTATGTGTATAATTATTTATAAGTATAGATCACTTCATAAAATATTTAAAAATATCCTTTACAATTTATACAAACTAATAACATTCCCAATTGTAAAAAACATATAACATCTCAAGTTATACTAAACAAGGGCCCCGGGATCTTACTTATAATATTTACCCATAGACTTACTCATGATAACTAGATTTAGGCATCTTCATTATAAAACATTATAGAAGATCATTTGAAAATTTACAATGAATGCTCATTTGATTCATTTCCAACTCATCAATATCCATGGATTTCAATTTTCTTTGACACATGTACATTTTTGAACCATCTACTTTAAATTTAGTTAACTTTATTTTTTATATGTCATTTTAGAACTCCCATGCACATGTAATTATTTTCAATATTAAGACTTCTAAAACATTGTGTAAAACCTCAAAATACTTAAGAATTCCTACACCTACTTTGATAAAACATTCACATACTACACACAATCCTTATACTTAACCAAAATATTCATTACAAATATTTATGTAGAATATTAGGATCAACATTCCCTGATACTTAATCATGTGTATTTCCTTAGGCAAGACCCATTAGTTTGTGTCTTCATTACCTTTGTCACCTCTTACATCATAGTCACTTTTATTTTGTTCCTTCAAAAGCTTCGAGACCTTTACCTTAAGTTGATCATCAAATTCATCCCATATTTGCACATTGGTTTCCACATTTTTTAATCTCTTCTACTTCCTCTACGAGGTCTATAATCAAGGTTGCATCATCTAGAATCTCTCTATATTTATTTTTGAGATTTTTTTAGCTCTTCATGGCATACCTTGTGTAGTTTATCTATAATTTCCTCCTCATCTATTGATGGACTTTATAATTTCAAAAAAGAATTATATACATAGTTGACAACAAAACAATGCATCCCATGTTTTGGAATTATCTATATACAAAAAATATTTGCGTACCAAAAAACATGAATTTAGATGTCTAAAATGAACATACACATATTTTTATTAATTTATATTTCCAAAGATATACTACATCCATATTTTTCCAAAAACTTAAAAGTTTTAAAAGTATTTTTTTAGGATTTATTTATTAGTTATTTTTCTTTTAAATATTTTTTATGCCTAGTGGGACACAATATTATTATTTGATCCAAATCCTTGTGTTTTTGTTCCATATTTTTTTCTAAAAATATTTTATTTTACAAGCTTTTCCATCTTTTTGGCTTTCTAATTTTATTCAAATGCATGATTTTTCAATCCTATATGTTTATTATCATTAGTTTTAATCCTTATACCTAAGATCACTTGTACATCAACTATGATTATAACTTGATGTTTATCCCCTGCCAACATACACTTTTTCTTAGACATATCTTAAGTTGAAAAAATCTCAACAGTCTCAACACTGTGACTTTCTTTGGTTTTAAAATTTTTCTTATGTTCTAATAATTTTAACACTTCTAAAAAAAGTGGTAGACTAATTTTGTCCTGATCATCATATAAATCCTCATCCTCTAGATATTATTTTTCTTTGAACTTATCATGCCTATGCAATTTCAATATTAGCATTCATATAATCCACATCAACCTTAGATCTTAGAATTCCCTTCCTTTTGTCTAGTGTTATCTCCATATATTGTGTAATCACTACATATGGAAGCTTCTCACCCATGCTCCATTTCCAAAACTCATCTACATACTTGACAATTGAATATATTTATATCACTATAAAATATACAAATCCATCATACACATGTGTCATATCATGCAACATTATCCATTCATACCCAAATGCCATCTTTATAATCTCATATATGACCATTAACATTTTATTATATGCTGAGATGAAATTTACTTCAAAATTAAATTTATTGTGCATCCATGCCTGCAATATTTTACTTAATTCTTGAGGAACCCTTGATCCATTGATATCCCCACTTCCACAATGAATATCAACATAAGGATATTTTCAAACCAAAAAATCTATCGACTTAAATGTACCTTGTCTACCACCATTTTGACTTGTTTTTCCACATATAAAACTACATTTTTATTTATTTCCATTAATTCATAACATGATATATACATAATATACTCAAATTCCATGTTCCATCTATAAGGCAAGGTGATCTTAGTATTAATCAAGCATGCAAACACCCATATTGTAGAGTTCCATATTCCATCCAATATGAGTGTATAACCTCATATGTATATGTTTATCAAATTTATTACATTTTCAACCTCATATTTATTAAAAAATATAATCACATACTTTATCCATGATTCAAAATCCCTTTTATATCATGTATCTTCTGTGTACTAATTTTGATCATTTTCCCTCCAAAATATATCTACCCCTCATGGGTGCATGAAAGCAACCATTTATTAAATTCATTTAGGTTATCAAAGAAATAAAATTCATTTAAATTCAACACTCTTGAGTTATAAAATTTTATCAAAAAGTTATTCATTTATTAACCTTTCTTAATTATTTTTCCAATTGTTGGTAATATTCCAGTTTATGGTGATTAAAATCCTCCATTATGCAAAACCTTATGGAAGTCACCAAATGTTCAACATTTTAAATTTTTTCTAAGTACACAATAAAATTTATTGGTTTAGTTATCTTTGATTTATTTGGTGTTATCTTCTTTGACACTTTATTTACTTTGTTTTCCCCAAATTTTATCATGGGTCTTTATTTTTCATATTCATATCTTTAACATTAGATGGTTTATTCCCCTCCATATCCTTAAATACCACTTTTTCACTATTTATATTAATTATATTACTTAAAATATTCTTAACACATATCATTTTTCCTCTCCTCTTTCACATATACTCACAATTTTCCTAATACAACTCTCAATTGTCTGCAACCACCTATCAATTATCCAATTCTTTCCTACTCTCTTTTCTCTTTCCCAATTTCTCACCATAATGACATTTCTCTTTACCCATTATCTAATGTGTCCCCTCTCCATGTTTCATTTAATTTATACACTTTAAAACACCTATAATCCTCTAAAAACACCTCAAATTCTATTTAAACAACTCTCTCTTGTTCATAATTTTCTCATGCATTTGCAAAGCTCTCCAATTCTCTTTTTATAAAAATTTCAACTTATTTTTTTCCCTTTTATATGGCTTTATTTTTAAATTTTTTAAAATTTAATGCCTCATCTACCCACACTCCTCGACTAATATTTAATCCACCAGGCTCCAATGGTCACATTTATTTTATCCTTTTACAATGTTTTTCCAAACTTCATATCTTCCTACCTAGTATGCATGTATCTTCACTTTTCACCTTCTCTTTACTTGTGTGAAAGTCATTTTCCCTCTTATGTGAAATTGAAAATCATTATAATTTAAAATAATATAATATACATGACATTAATTCTCTCTTAAATAATGGTGTGAACACATCCTAACATGCCTTAGGCATCAATTCTTGTAATATTCTCCATTTTCAAACAACTAATCTTTCTAGAAACATTTCCATTAGTTAAAATTTTTGTAAAGTCCTCTTATGCATTCCTTAATTTTTATAGTTGTCTTGAATTATATTTTTCATTTTATACATATAAATTTATATACAATTAAAAATTACATAAAAATGTTCCTTACAAATACTTAGAAATATATCATAAGAATCTCAAGTTATGTGTTCTTCGACTTTGCTAACTAAATTTACAAAATTTCATTTTGAGTAAGGAACTTAGACATTTGGATTATGGTTATTTTAAGGTATACCTAATTTAAATTTACATACTAGATTTATATAACATCCTATGGTTACTTACATAAATAAAATCATGAAATAAGTGGAAAAAAACTACATAAAGTTGTAAATAATTTTACACAACAATTGTCTCAAGGTCAATGTCCTTCTACCATATGTGTTTTGTACAATTGTTATTCTATCGACCCATATGATAGGTTATTCATATGAATTTAGTTATTTTTGAGGTCCTTAAAATATGAATAGTGTATCAATAATTCTTGGTTATTTCTACTTATTCTTATAGACTCAAAGATTATTAAATCATCCATGTAAACCTTTGACCTCCCCTTTTGATACTATTTATTTTTTTATCGATTTTTTCTCAATCCCTATTTTAAGAATTACCTACATATTTTTAAATCATGTTCCTACTATGCAATTCCATCATATGATCCATGATCAAAACTCCTTTTCCTCCTTGTGTTGGACTTAGATTTTTATCCTATGTGTCTTGTAAGTCTCATGCTTTCAAACCCTCTTTTTTTATTTAGTGTTTATTATGTGTTGCATAGAAAAATGTCTTTACCTAAATGCATACATTGTATATCAATACCCATAGTGGGTGAAACCAAATATTCCTTTCACATATATTTTTGTATTTTATTCCTTGAGTTTCCATGTCCATCCCCTCTCATCTTGATGACATCAGGTTAGGCCTACCCATGCATATCAACCTCCCACAAATGGTTTTTCTTAGTAATTCTTATTCAAAATTGAAAATATCATTAGGATAATTTTTGAAGTCTAAGTTTGGAAATTAATTTCTTTTTCCTATGATTATTTTTCATATCCTCTTAATCACATGTGGTACCCACACTAATGTCTTTCCTTAACAAAATTCTGTTATTTTTTCCTCACATTACATTAGATAAATCTACTTCTAATTTACATTGCACATTCCTTATGAACTCATACACACTTAATTTTAATTTATTTATAGGAATCATAGATATACTTATCACATTAAATACTCATAGTATTTTAAATTGATGGATCAATTTTCTAGCTCAGCCTCCCATCATCATGAAGGTTAATATATTCCTTTCATTGTGAAAAAATATTATAAATGTTGTAGATTTATTCATCAATATCAACACTTCTACTTATGCTAGTCTATGTGTGTCATATAATGTTATGACGACTCATTTTTATTCATTATCAAAGCTCATATACTGACACTTAAATCATAGGTTTGCATGGTTCTCATAACATCATAATCTCCTAAGTATAGCTAGATAATTGTCTAACTTATACCACTTTAATCACTTCAAAATCCATTATGTGTTTTTTACCCATAGTGTCCAACTTCACATTCTTCACCACCCAAATTGGTTAATATCATGTGTTATTTATCATGAATAATATATTTATAGATAAGACTAAGATTTGGCTCCTTATTTTCCTACATGTATCCATTTTCATAATATTTACTTCAATATTTGTATATAATAGTTTGTTTTTGAGTTCCCACTCATTGATCTCATTATCAATGATCATATCCTTATCATATCTTATAATATTAAAAATTATTATATCTTTTGGATGTTTTTGTTGTGGATTCAGAGAGTCAAACGCAAATTTAATTCATGCACAAAGATAAAAAAAATTCAACACAACAATATACTGCTTTCTGATTGATTTATTTCACTTTATGAAAAACTATCCAAGTAATTACAATTATATAGGAAATGAATTTTATATAATATAAGATATTATTTAGCCTGTAATACATCCAAAATATCTAACAAACTATATGAGACATTTTATTGTTATTTCTAATAATATAATATTAACTATATAATACAATATTACCATATTAACCATATGGTCATTAAAAACTTTGTAACTAATATTTAACTCTCCGTAAATACCTAAATTCACACAATGTGAAAACTAATCTGAACATTCCCCTCATAGTTTTTACATGGTACAATATATCTCATTTTATGATTGTATCATACCACCTCTATGTGCTCATGATCTTCTCTGTGTACATGTAACATCGCACATCTCTTCCTTCACACTCATCTACAATTGGTTTTCACAAGTTCACCAATAACCTTCCAAAATGGTTTTCATAGTTTCACCACAAACCTTACAAAATGGTTTTCATAGGTTCACTAATAACCTTATAAAATGGTTTTCTCAGGTTCACCACTAACCTTTTATCATGATTGCGATAATGATTTTTAGATCAATATTCTCTAATGTAAATATACAAAAGGGTTACATGGGAATATCATTCACAAGTGAATAGGTATAACTATTCTTATTTTACACACATGTTGAAAATAAATGTAACTACCACACTAAAAAAATTAAAAATAACACAACACACAAAATATCACCATATCATTGGTGCGGCCCCATCATTGGCGACTGATGAGAGGTCACTTAAATACCTCTAATCTCCTTGTATCCTTCAACCTTCAATTAAAGAAGTTACTTAGCAAATTTGTCTTTGAGATGCTCTGATGGTTTTGATAAGTTCTCTATTTGTTGCTTCCATAGATATTAGAACCCCCTCATTTTCTAGATGTCACATACAAATGAAAATGTATCCATAAGAATTTTTTTTTTTATTTGAAATTTTTTTGACTTGATAAGAATTTTTAAAAAATAACTTAATGTACAAAATGAATCAAATGACATTAACATAATTCACCTAAATGAGACCCTAATATTCACCTAAATGATAAGATAAACATGCTTTTGACTCAAAAATACTATATTAATAAAATGGACCCTACGACTTATAAACACAAAATTTATTTTTTACAATGACAAATCTTTTGACATAAAAAGACAAAAATCTAACACATAATGACAATTTAAACTTTAATTAAAACTAGAAACATAAACATGACATTTAGATCGAATAGAATAACGCAAATATAGACAACACTTTGTTTGTATAATTACAAAATAAAATTATGGTTTTAACCACACTAAAACTATGAATTTAAAATTTAAAAATTAATATGTTCACATTACTTTTTAAATGACACAAACGTATTAGAAAGACATAAAATCTTGACCGATAATATAAATTAAAGTAAATGGCTCAACACATAAACTTATACACTAAACACTAAATAAAAAAATATGCAACTATATAAAATACCTAAACCATGGATTGCTTTGACGGAGGTGCAACATGGATAATGCAAAGAACTTGCATGGATAATTTTGACGTACACATCAAATTTGCATAATGCATGAGGATATGATGCCACGTCATGGTAGAATCTCTTATTTGATGGTGGACAATAGGTGAGTTTGGATTCCATGATGATCTCAACCACCATAGATATAAATGTGGATATAAAATGTAGCATAGATGAAGTTGAGTTAAATGGATTTAATATTCATTAAATAAGCAAGTGGTAGTATATTGATTGGAAAAATACTCTAGACTTTGCAGCAATTTGATACTTATCAACAATAATCTTCCATATAAATGGATGATAGAAAGTGAGATCCAAACATTGTAAAATTTCATTGGGAAATTGGAGATAATTTTAAGAATGTGATGGAGTTTGGTTGCAAGCATTGACAATAGGTTTTTTGTCTCAAATGATTTACCACAGTTGTATGTGTTTTTTGAATAGGCCTTCGATGTTGGACAAATGCACCAAGCGATCTTTAGATTTATGCCTGGTATGAAGTCCCCTTCAGGTAGCATCAAAGCAAGTAGAATGGTGATAATACTGAAACACAATCTTATGAGGCATTTTTTTGATAGTATAACAATTACATTAGAAAATCTTTTCTAAAAAATAGATATATAAATATATATATATATATATATATTTGATGAATTTCATAAATAGGTGAAACGAAAATTAAAAAAGGAGCTACCCCATTTAATTATCAATCTTCCATACCTACTTTGATACCACTATTGTGGATTCAAAGAGCCAAACACATATTTAATTCAAGCACAAAGATTAAAATAAAATTCTTTAACACAATAATATACTACTTTTTGATTGATTTATTTCACTCTATGAAAAACTAACTTGGTAATTACAATTATATAGGAAATGTATTTCATATAATCTAGGATATTATTCCACCCGTAATATCTCCCAAATACCTAACAAATTATATGAGACATTATATTATTATTCCTAACAATATAATATTGATTATCTAATATAATAGTATTGTATTAAATATGTGGTTACTAACAATCCTATAACGAATATTTACCTCTCAGTAAATCAACCATAGTAAATACTAAAACTTACTATTTACGTCTCTGTAAATACATAAATTACATGATGTGAAAACCAATCCCAATAGTTGTCTATAAAATTTGAGGGTTTCACCCACACTTCATGTGATTCATGTCTTCGATAAAAGTACCACACACACCCTCCTACTTAATTAGAAAGCAAATTTCACCCATGTATTAAATTTATCTTGTGCTAGGTCCCTCTCTCTATTTTTTGGATTTTTTACTCTAGCTCTTACATATTTTGTGTTTGGTTTTATATAGTCTCTACCAACTCTTTCCCTTGTCCCAATATAAATTTATGGAAAGATGCATCCAAATAGTATGTGACCTATAACTTTAGTTTATGCATGATAGTTTATATTTGAGGAATGGGATTTTTTATGGTTGGGTATTTAGGATGTAAAGACTTGGATTTCCCCTCATCCTTGGGGTTCTTATCAAAATTAAAATATTTTTGAAAAGAAAAACTCTACCTTCCTATTTTTTATTCATCAATATGTTTTTCTACTCTTCTAGCTCTAACAATAGCATTTTCAAAATATTATATTCAAACATCCTTACCTTTATTTGAATCACATCTTATAGGATTTAAATGTGTATATCCTCACTAGATTTAAATATATCTTGGCCTTGGAGTCAAAATTTTGGAATTTTTTTGTGTACTCCTCCACAAACATATCTTTCTTTAAAAAGTGCATCAATTGGTTATCATATGGCTCATCCTAGTTATAAACTATAATATGATTTAGAGAATTAAAGAAATTATAAAAATCCCCATCAAGGATCATAAAAAACTCCTTTCTCTTTCCCTATGTATGGGAAACACTATCCAAATGTTGTGAGGCCACATTCAACTTGTCATCTCTATTTATAATCTTTTACACCTTAAAGGGTAGTTAGATCTTTCCTAATCATGTGTGGACCTCCTTTGCACCTCCAAATTCATATTTTGAGATCTTCATTTGTATGTTAAATGAGAGATGCTATGAAATTTATTATTTTTCCTATTCATCATTTGGTATCTCATGCTTAGGACCTCCCTTGGAGTTGATATCCTCATCTTCATCATTTGATTTCTCCACCTATTTTTCCATGGAATGGATATCCTTTCAAATATCATTGGAAAAATTAGTCAATATCCTATTTATCTCATCCTTTATCACAAAATTTAAGTTAATTAATGGATAAACTCCAATTGAAAATTTGGCAATGAAACTAAAAATATATTGAAGCTATGATACCAATTTTTACATTCCAAATAACAAAAAAAAATGAAACTTCAAAATAAAAGTAGAATAAATGATAAAAATAGAAAGAATGGGAGTACCTTCTCACCCAAGAGTCAATTTCACTTGAAAACCCATATATAACACAAGATTTATTAAACAATGACCAATATTTATTTGCATTATATATTGAATGTAAAAAATATATATTATTTATATTTATTCTACCCTTTATACTAAACCCACAAGAAACCATACCTAACTCATGATCTAACGCCTTTACTAACTCTAGTCTTATAAAATATAACATAAATTTATATCAAAGCTTATGACTAAAATAGAAAATATCCTTTGACATATTTTGTTCCTAGATACCCAACGAGATGTATTTAACTAATTCTTACAAAATATTCTAAAAAATTCAGATATATTATGTGGTTATGTTACCCTAATTTGGTTTTGGAACCCTATTAAGATATAAGATTATTGAATAATTCATATATGAAGATATGGAATTTAGGCATACATTTGAATGTAAAAAACCAAAACTAATTACAATGAATTGATAAGTGCCATATGATAAACATAGCAATTAAAATAAAGGGATGAGTATTTGGATTTTTTGGTTGAATGTATAACTATGACTGAATTCTAAAAGTTAAAAATTAGACTAAAGCAAGTTTGAGATCTGTTTGGTTCAGGAACTATAATTTTTTCTATGAAGGGTCATTTCTATTGATCTAGGTTAGTATCAAAAGTCATATTTGACATGTGATGGTCAATATCAACCTATGAAAAAATGAGGGACTATGTCCATACACTCACCTTTGCTTGTCTCTATAATATTTGTATACATGATTCTAAACCCTAATGATTATCACAAGTCAAAAAATCAATACCCTTCATCTTAAAATAATATGTGCCTTGTGAGGGCTATAAACCTAAAAACATCAAGAAAGTGTAAATAGATGAGTTGATCCTAATCATCCATGTTTGATGACTAGACATGGCCTATGTATCTGATACTTCAAGGAGGGGAATCAAGCCAATATTATTTTTCCCACCTAGTTTGATTTTTAAATTTTTATCCTTTGCTATATTTATGTAGCTAATTATTTAGACATGATATTTGATAATATTTGCTTTGACTTGGATTTAGTATGTTTTAGACTTATCTTGTGACTGATTCTAATGATAGATCTATAATTTAGGAAGAATATGATAGATTTTCTCAATGTGTTATAGTTTATAGATGTGTTCCAACTAAGAATCAAGTCTCTTTTGAATGAAACATTGATTTGTTTATATATGAGTCTAATTTCATATTTTATCATTCCACTTACACAATAAGAAATTGGGTTTACCATAATGAATGGTTTTATTTTAAAAATTAGTCATTATTTGGAGATGGTTGGTTCATATTCAGATTATTTATTATTGATTGGAGATATTGATTTAAACTTACGAAAATGGCATCTTTACAAGTGGATCAAATTGAATGTATGGAGATGTTTGTAAAAGATAGTTATTAGATTTGAAATATGAAATGAGGTTCTTATATGTGGATACATTAGAATGGAAGGACCAGGACTCATAAGATAACATGTAAGTCTTGTATGCACAAGTCATGCATGGTAAACGTGTGTCAATATTTCATTGTCAAGTACTAAATCCTATATTTTAGTATCTGAAAATACACCATTTTATTATATTAACATAATTTATATAACAAAATGATATGATATAGCTAAGTGTCCATAATATAATTTGTCATTGGTATGAATTTCTAATTGTGAAGGTCTCTCAATAGTAAAACTTGTAATCATGTGTAGTCAATGTCCATAGATTAACCATTTTAATCTGTAATTGAATTTTTGAAAATATAAAGAGAAAGGAAAGAGTACACATGTGTGTTGATGTAAACCATGTTTCTCTTGTAATTTATTGGAAATATTTATTCATTTTTAAAACATTTTATGAACCAGTACTTGTCGAAACATAGGGAGAGTTTGGGTGACTGTTTATTTATTTTTTTGTAAATATGCAGACTCTTGGGTTGGGAAGATGTTATGTCCCAACCCTAATGAATGTAGTGAGAAGTATAAAATTCAATAACCCAAATAACTACACAGGTAAATAGGGAACCACATGATGATTTTTATCAAAGAAACTAAATCAAACACCATAGATAGCTTATGGATTCAATTGTATAGTTTCACTCAAGTTCACTACATATAAATAAAATGCATGATACAAAGGGAATGATAAATTTACATGATCCCATAATGAAAAAATATTTGATTGTATAATTTCACTCAATTTTAATCAATGTAGAATAAACTAGTGATTGAAAGGTTATGAACAGTTTTCATTCCCTAATCATGACCTCATATTTGATAAGTGTGAATTGGAATGAAAACAATTTTATATTGACTTGTAAATAGTGTTTTTCATGTGCATGAACTAGTATCATGCTTCATGAATCTAACATTATGTAAACATATATGGACCAATATCAATACCCCTAAATATGCACCAACTGATATAGAATTCTATGCATCTATATGTTGAATTTGAGAATTTGTATCTCAAATGTATGTGTATGTGGAAGATGTATTTCTTATTTTTATAAATTATGTTTATATAACCTTACATATTCATCCAATTATGTATGAATCTATGCTCAAGTCTATGTAAATTGAGTGTATATGTATGGTGATGTGGAAATATTTATAATTTAAATGAACCGTGTAATATCTAAACCATTTTGAATCTCTAAAATTTATACTTTGATCTTTTTTTTTTCATGGAGGTTAATGTATTTATAAAAAAATCCAATGTAATCCCCCCATTTTGAGATGAGGCATGTTTCATGTAAGTCACTCAACTCAAAAGGAGAGTTTGCTTTATTTTTTTTGTATAAAGATAGTATCATGTAATTTCATGTAAACACATGGAGAGTATGTCTTAATAGTTATGTACATGCAAATTAATACATATGTGTAAAATATGTAATTTAAGGCATATAAGATTCATGTTTATATAGATGTATCAATAAATCATGCAATAATACAAGGGACATAAATTTGTCACAAATAATGGACATCAAAATACTATGTGTAAGGGGACATATATTTATCACAATCAAGGGACATCAAAATTTGTCACATCAAACAAGGCAAGGTACCACACTTAAGGGACATAAATATGTTGTAAGAAAGGAAAATGTATAGACATAATAGACAAGAACAAAGTATCTTACTATTTAAGAGAGTAAAAACATCGATGTGGGATAGAACAAGGGAAATAGTCTACACCATCCATATGTATCAATGTCACATAATAGTTTAACAACATATACATGTAGCACTATGTAAGATATAATTAACTAGAAAGACATGTTTAAGTGATCTAGGTGTCTCCACATGGTAAAAATGATCATAGATATATATAGATTGTAATAGTGAATCCTATAGAATAAAATGGCCCCAGTATTGTCATGGACATTAGGTAGAGGAAAGTTCCACATCTATATGCCCATGTGTAACCTATATGTCCTAAATCATACTCATATATTGTGAAATGTATGTGTGTATGAAAATAATATACCATATACCACACATGTGATACACAATATATTTAAATAGTGTAATCTAGTAAATGTCAAGCTCAGGGCATGATTTTTGGAGTTTGAATGTTTTTATATATTTCTTTTTTTTTTTTGTATTTTTTGGAATATTTTAAAATAGTCAACTAATTCCAAGTGTAAATGGTTATAAAATAGATGAATGAGAGGAATCCAAAAAATTCACATGTGTTAAGGCATAGTGTGCACCAGATATGATAGCATGGCCATGTCGATGAAGTGAAAGAAAGCTATATGATTCCAATTTATATGTGAATAAAAAAAATGTATCATAATAATGTATTTATATATAATGATCATCATACCCCCATTGTGGAAGAATCAATATGTGTCCATGTGCATATAAGTGTCTATAATAATTCTAAGCTCAATGGAAGCCATAACATGTATAAGTAATTAATATGTAATAGTGAGAAAGTAAAATGTCACAAAGGATTTGAATTAGAATAAATGTAAGGTAATTTTCATGGATTTTTGGACTAGGATAAAAATCAAATGCCAAGGGCCAAGTGAAAACAAAGCAAAGGGCTAGAAGATTGGTTAAATAAAAAACATATGAGTGCATGTATGTCAAAATATAATAACAGACTGGATGAAAAATCATTCAGAAATTAAGAAAATATTTATAATAAATACATCAAAGTTTAACCAATGATGTGTTCAATACGACACTCTAATCCATCTCCTACATAAAATATTTGATTTCAAGTTGAATTCTATGTTAAATTACCAATTAGAATGTGGTGTTGATTTATAGGTCCTCTATCATTTGGTAAAGAAATATTTTTTGTTTTACTTACTTGTTATGAGAAGATTCCTCTCATGAAATGGTAATAGTCACACCCTCATGATCAAATGTAACATATTCATGATCTTTACCCAATGTCACCCCCATTGATCTTAGCCATGATTTTTCTAATTTTTCATTGTATTTAACCAAAGTAGGATCAATTTGAAATATATTTTAGAATTCTAGACTATCCAAAATCAAGAAATATATAATCATGCATATATCACATCATTAAAATAAAAAAATAAATATATATTCAGGTTTAACAATATACCATTATTATTGAATTAACACTACACTAAGGTAGGTATTGAACAATACAATTAACTCTCACCAAGGCAATCTAAGAAATGTTAATGTGTACTTAGGATATCTAAGGTAATTGATTCATTATGAGAGTAAGAGAAAGCCTTTATTTTGTAGATAAGTAAAGGTCTCATAATTAAAATTGGCTACATTAATGTAGGTGGTTGCATAAATGCAAGTAGTTATAAATGGTTGTATAAATTCCACTTTAGTGTGCAACTTAGAATTTAGTGTAATTTGACATGTGTTAAAGGAAAATAAGAAAAATACAAATTCAGATAAGAAAAATAAATAAAATTCAAACACAATTGTTTGGGGCCATTTATGATTATAGAATATCTGGGTACATGGGCTTATCGGTTAGTTACACAAGAAGGAAATCCTATGAAAATACCTATGAACATCACACACTTGCATAAATATTATACTTAATATAATAAAAACTAATATAAAAAGAAAAAAAAATAGATTTTACATAGCTTCTTGACTATTTCATCATGTTATTATATTTCTCACACATTCAATCGATTTTATCAATACCTCTAAACCCTTGGTTCTTACTATTTTTTGGGCTCTTGGCTATTATATTTCACTTTTCAGATCTAAATAGTCTAAAACAATTATCTATTTTTTCATATTCTTCCATTTACCTTATTGATTTCACTATCTACACTAATAAAAGTACATTTTTATAAAAGGATATAACCAACCAATAAAGGTCAAGATTATTTTCCATTGGTGACATCAATTGGTCAATTCTATCCAGTGCAAATTTTCACCTAGAAAACAAAAAATATCACACAGAGCCTTAATACTTATAATTTTGAGATATTCCACTCAATTTTAGTATGTAAATCATTATTTATTCATGAAAAACTCCTTTTTCCTGATTTATATTGTTCATACATTTACATATTTTGACAATTATATACTTGATTAAATGAAGATGTACAATTAGTAATCTACATACTTAGTTTATCCTTTAAATGCCTTTCAAAGTTAAAATTTATATACAGTGAGGGAATCATGATCATACAAGACCATGATATCATTCCTAGTTCATATTTCACATTGACACATGATGTGGATTGTTCAAAACACATTATTTGAACCCATGGTATATCAGTATCTATTATGCTTATTTAAAAAATGCAAAAAGTATTAAAAAAACAAATATTGAAAAGATGCAAAATATTCTATAAATCCAAAACCAAAAACTAAGAATGATTTGACATCTTGTTTAAATCATTAGCATGTGTTATTTATTTCATGATTAATAGATGGCACACTTTTTTTTTTATCACACATGCATTTCATTGGTATTCACTAGTGTCATGTAGAACATACAAAATTTTACAAGGGATAAGATGTTGGGATTGACTCTAATTAGTAGCCTTGTCAAACTAGGGTTATCTTATCCATAGTTTAAATTATTTCCATGTGTTATTATTACATAACTCATATATTGTTGAGATATACACTCTTTACAAATGTCTTGTTAACATCTTTATCATAAATCATGTACATGAGTATGTTATTTTATAGGATATGATCACATTACATATATATGGTTTAGACTACATTTATAGTTCTATGTTTCATTGATGCTATTACTTGTATATAATATATTAGATCTTGATTATCTATTACATGTATCCTTTGGCCTTTGTTTGCAAAATTTCTTGAACATCTCTATGATATCTTGTTTGGTATCTGAAACATTTGAACATGTCCATTTAATGTGGTCCTCAACACTTTATTTTGTGTGACATTTGAGCATATTCATTTTTTGTGACATTATTAATGCTTTTTGCATGTAGCCCTTGGCCTAAATGTGCAATACTTACTTGTGTCACATTCAGACATGTCCCTTATATGCATCCTTTAGAATTAATTTATGACATTGTGCTTGTTGTTTTTGAGTGTTGTAAAGACCATTTTTTTATAATACCAAGATAAAAAAATATGGCACAAAATTTCCAACTAGAGTTTATCACAGAAAAATATAATAATATCCATAATTGTGTTATAGCCAACATAGGAACTAGAGTAATTCCATAAATTAACAATGAATCCATTACAAAACATTTCAACCACTTGGTATTTAGATAAAAATGGGGTAGTCTAAGAACTCTCATGCATGAATATCTATGTACTTCAAGGTGTCTTTCCTATTAGAGCCATCACTAACTTATATACTTACCTAAGTAAGTATACATGATATAAAATAGAATGTACCTCATTGGGTAAATCAGAAAATTTTAACAAACAACTGCAAGAAATAAAAAAAATCAATAGAAGAATCATCATACCAAGCTTCCATAATCAAAATCTACCAGGCTCACGTGAAGCATGTTGTGATCATGGAAAGGACTATTTCCAAAAGAAATGAAAAGCTTTGGAATAATTTACTAAAATTTACAAAAAATCATTGGATGAGACTGACATCATCCTGATAGGTAGCTTAAGGATATTATATTACTGGTTCATAACTGATCAAAGGTATAAGTTTACCAGTTAAGCTTCTTGATATGTTTCAACAACCATGCTCATGTTATATTTTGGAACACCTTACCATTTTATAAGACAAGTATCACCTCTAAGTTTTAACCTATATGGTGTAACAGTTCCTTATCAGTGAAGGATTCAGGAGTAAGGCCAAAATGAGAAGAACACAAAACTGAATAATATGATTCTATTATATAGGGTAAAAAATTGATCTAAAGCTTAAAAGGGATATTTCTCCATATTTCTATAGCTCTGATTAGATGACATTCACAAGTCAAGTTAGGCCTTCTTAACTATCTTATTAAGTTTAGTCATCCTTATTTAGGTTATGTAAACATACTTTAATTTCCTCATAAGTTCAAATAACTCTATGCACTTATATTATGTTTACCACTTAACCTTATCTACTTAATTAACATTCATCTTAGATCAATGTCCTTTAGACTATGAGTTTCATTAATTGTTAATGACAATGCCTTAAGTCTTGGAAAATTTCTCTTTCTTATCTTCCAAGGGAGATTTACCAATTCTAAAATTAATGATTAAAACTTA